>BLKM01000184.1:19619-205364 GCA_013340265.1 Coptotermes formosanus
ATATATATATATATATATATATATATATATATATATATATACACAACGTTAATAAGATGGCAAGTAATACTTCTCAGTGCGTTCGAAGACTACTTCGTATATATCGATGGACATCAACGCACCTCCTTTTAAAGAAGTTTTATCGACATTTTATCAACTCAACTGGTGTATTACAAACGACTGCAACCAAATTTTGTGATCATACTGTTGGCTATGTGTGCGTGTGATTTGTGAAATTGTGACTCTCCCTGAAGATGAACCGAATGACGGTTCGAAACATGTAGGAGTGTAATTCGAACATTTTAGTGCATAATAAAGTGTGCATGTAGTTGGTTTGTGATATTCTATATTAACTTCTAACTTCAACTGCACACAGGGACGTAACAGACTCTCCAAGAGCTTCTATACACCTCTCCGCCTCCGTATGTCTTCATGGTCTGATACTTAACTAAGCACAGGCACAAATCTCACGCCTTACACGTTGCCCACCAACTTAACTCTCTTCAGCACAGGGACTCTAATTTCAGCGCAAACTCTATCTTGATCACGAGCTGACACAATGAACGGTATCACACAAAAATCCCCTAATCGTGACGTCACTATCCTTACAAGCCATGTGTTCATACAGCAGTTCTAGCAACTTCATGTGATGCACCCCCTTACCAATTTTCCAGTTCTTGTAAGGTTCCACGTTGTGGCCGTGCCATGGCTCAGGCGGTTAGCCGCCGGCCTCTCACTGCGGAAGCCCAGGTTCATTCCCGGGTCAGTCCATGTGGGATTTGGGGTGGACAAAGTGGAACTGGAAGAGATTTTTGCCCGAGCACTTCGGTTTTCCCCTGTCAGTTTCATTCCACCGGTGCTTCATTACACCGAAAAACGAGAAAACTAATCATCATCTTTCTCATCTTCATCCCAGGATTGCACAATAAGCTTCAAGGCTGCGGTGCGTCCGTAGCACCTGCTGTCGGGCCCTTCTCCACAAAAATAAGCAAAAATAAGGCTACACGTTTCAACTGGTAGACGATCATCTTCAGGTCACTCTGTACTATAAAAATGTAAATTAAATTGTGGGTATATGAGTCAATGTCATGCGACTGAGACTGCAATGTTACAAACATGCATACATATCAACATATTTTTAAAATTGCCATGATTAAAATGGTAATAAAGTTAAACAACACAGCAAATGTACGTACAACGTAACACTTGGCGCGTTCGCGTAACCACTGTTGCCACGGAAAAGCAATAAGTATTACACAGTCTGCGCGTGTGTCCGTAGCCTTAGTTATCCGTCATGCTCTGGGCATGCGCCGTATTATATTGTCATTTGCAGCCTGTCCGGTTCTAGCATATTTTTCCACATCATCTAAAAAATGGTGCGTTTTCGAAAAAAAGAAGTGATTAACCTAGTATGTGTGTTTTGATTTTCTCTACAACTTTTGTCTGGAACATTTCCCATTTTAAGTCTTTCACAAAGACAGCGTCATTAAACAAAACGACCTCAGAAACACCATGTCTATAAAATATACAGGACGCTTCCTGCTTTGCATTTCATGGATTACATCAGTGACCTGTTTCGGTGCTATAATGCCCATCGTTTTCTTGGTCCTTCCCTTCTTGGTTTGTTTTACAACACTCGATTTGAAACCCCTGTATTCTACGGTCTATTCACATGTCCAACATATCACTTCGTGTAATCCGGTATTTATTCTACAACCTGTGTCCAAAATATGACGTGTCCAGAATCTCTTCCTTCCTAGATCGAATGCCCAACAAAAAGCTGTGGCCCTTAAAGTCGGGATAAGGTAAGGAACACGACTCGAACAAAAGCCAAAAGAGTGTGTGTCTTGGTATAAAGTTGACACTCCACTTGTTTTAACCGTTGGATACATCTGGTCTTGTCAATGTATTACTGAATTCAGTAATTCCTTTTCAGTGCACCCATCTGCGTGTTGGTTCCCGGTGGTATGACACCGTTCCTTGCTCCGCACGCTGACGTAACGTTTCTCTTAACGCAACATTCCCTGCTCCGCACGCTGACGTAACGTTTCTCAAAATGTAACATTCCCTGCTCCGCACGCTGACGTAACGTTTCTGTTAATTTTTTGTATTGCTCATTCCGTGCATGATTATTAATCAAATACAACACTTATCCAACGAACGCACCGTTTGTAATGTCTTTACATTATAACACTTACGAAATTGTTACAACTTCGTCCGACATGTTTCGGTCCTAGCGGATCACCATCAGGGACGCTCGAAGTTAAAATTTAAAAGTTACACACACGTCTTTTTCAGTATATATTGTAAAATAAGAAGTAGTTGGTTGTCATACCAAGTTTTATATATGTGCATCGCTGTGTCCACACTATGTGTTCGGAGTTGGACACGACTGGCAGAAGAGTACTGCTTCAACCTTCTGCCAATCGTGTCCAACCCCGAACACATACGCACGCCAGTGGCAAGCCAGTGTTACATCACATCTGCCTCCTCCTGTCAATATTGTATTAGATTCATCTATCCCAGTCGCGCTGTTCGGATGAACTTACCTGCCCCAGGTCGATAGTAAGGTTGACCTCATTGTACTTGACGCCGCGTGACAGCGGTGGACTCTGCCACCAGGTCTCTGCACCGTCCACGGCGAACTCTGCAGGATGCTTCTTGTCCGGCTGACTGGGGTCGCAATAATCGCACACCTGCAATGGAGATTAGACTGGTCACACGTGGAAGTAGGACATCCAGATGACCCACACAACAACAGCAACCCCTGGCTAGCACGGGGTTACATTTTTGTAAATCACGGAGGTTGGGAAACGGCGGTTAACAATATCAAGCTCTGGTGGGAAACTGTTGGTTAGGGGAAACGCGGCCGTTTTTAGCACTCACAAAAGCCTGACTAACCCGCCTATTTTTAAAAAACGGAATATGTGGAATACCACTGGACTTAGAACACAAACGAAGAACCATAACAGTAGCAGAATGCAGGAACATTTTTTTTCTCAGGCCATTACAGCCAGAAAGGAGAAGCCATCAATTTCTTAGGCGTTCTGCAGGTGTATGAACGAAGGTCTGTGACCTAGTGCCAGTGACCGAACCGTCTGTCAGATTTTCATGAAATTCGGTAAACACGTTCTTCACAAGAAGCCATCACGCAAGCATGAGTTTCATGAAAGTGGACAGTCATATTTCACTGGAGGGCGTAAATGAATTTCCATCCGTAATTCCAATATTTCCTGACTGATTTAAATGAAATTCGGTGCTGTAAAAGCCAACTTTACCTAAGCACGTAAATCACAATTTTCCTGAACTCTCGACATATTTTCGTCCAATTTAGATACAACTCGGTATAGAAAATGCCCACAAAGATTCATCCAGTGATTGCGAGTTTCGTGAAAATCGGTTAAGTGAAAAGCCACACTTCAGTTACACGCATCATCATCGAATTTACCTGAAGGAGCTGAGGGAAGTCTCTGCTTGAGCCAGCTTGCTCGGTACTGCAGTTTTGCGTCTGCATCTCATTTCGAACGGCACTGCAAACGGTCTAAACCGTGATTAAATGCACATACTGTACCACGGCGTTTTATAGTTTCAACATGCTATACGGTTTCGCGGAACACGCCTAAATATAACTAGTTACACAACCTTTTTTTCATGGCTCGACAGCCCTAAGGGGCTTAGGCCCCCTGTATGAGGTTACTAGATCACAACGAGTTATACAAACCAGAGGATTCCTCTGGAAGAGTGATCAGCCCGACCAGAGACCTCTCCCTGACCACACTCACAACAGACAGACATCCATGTCCCCGGAGGGATTCGAACCCGCAATCCCAACAAGCATGCCGCCGCAGACCCACGCCTCAGACCGCGCGGCCACTGATTACGCAAAATACATGCACCAATTTTCACAAAACTCTGACCAACCATTACGTAGATATTTTCCATTCCGAATCTCAGCCACATCGACCACAAAATATGACAAATGTGGGTAGGTCAGAAATACCTGGGAAGTTTTCAAATCTGATGCTGGAGAAGGATGGAGAAGATCAGTTGGACGATTGTGTGAGAAATGAAGAATTATTACACAGAATCAAAGAGTACAGGAATATTCTACATACAATAAAAACAAGAAAGGTCACATCTTGCGTGGAAACTGCCTTCTAAGACACACGATTGAAGGAAAGATAGAGGGAAGGATAGAAATGACGGGAAGAGGGGAAGAATAAGTAAGCAGCTACTGGATAACTTCAAGGAAACGAGAAGGCACTGTAAATTGAAAGAGGAAGCACTAGATCGCGCTCTGTGGAGAACTCGCTTTGGAAGAGGCTATGGACCTGTCGCAAGACAGACTACAGGACGATGATAAAGTACGAGTACAAATACATTTACGTCCCTACGTAAAATACGACTGTCACCGTGCGGATTTTCACGCAACTCAAGACTGCTACACAACTTTTTGTAAAGAACTCCCATACCGAATTTCACAAAAATCCGATAAACACATTACTCGCTGATGCTAGGTCAAAGGCAGAGAGCCTGACAAACGGACGTGTCCTTCACACAAAGTGCAAATCTGTACAGTTGTACCTGTGGGCAGGGGCGTAGCTAGGGGATGGGGTGTTGCGGCCGTCCCAGGCAGCAATCACAGGGACAGAAAATTGGACAGAAAAAAATATTTTAAATAAAAAATTTGATTTTTGTGCTCGGCAATTTTAAACTACTCAGTCGAATATAAGGAAATTCATTTTTGTTAGGGTGGCCATTGAGATTACTGGCCCCCACCGCCATAAAACCTAGCTAGGCCACTGCCTGTGGGGGCTCATGAAGCGGGGACTTCCCCTCATTAACCTCGGCACTAGCACGTGACCAACTTCAAGCGCCGGCTGCATTACCCCTAAGGAAGAATACGCCGGTATCCATTAAACAGGCGGCTAGGTAGGTCCCAGGGCCGATTTCAACGTTTTGGAGAAGAGAAAAATCTGATGTCCCTGCTGGGAGTTCGAACAACGTACCATCACTATACCAAGCTTCTCCGGCTGCCCTATATGCGTCGACTAGTAAGATGTTCTTTTTCTGCTTCGCAAAGAACGCCTACAAAATGAACACTGGGCTATGCCAACATACCTTTCTTCTCGTATGTAAATTTCTGAGGAAGCAACAATGAGAAGACGCGATACTGGCTGCCTACTTGAATTGCGCTCTCCCAGCAGCAATTACTGCTGACGTAGGTCAGTACCGATCTCTGTGCGCTTACGTTTCATTCTTTCCTAGTCTTCCGTCTGCCCATCCCTCTTCGCAATTATCAGGAACTAACTGTCATATTTTCGTGAAATTCGGTACAGGAGGAAGCTTTTTCAAAATGCTGTCCACTTTAAGCTGGACATCTGCATAAAAAATGCACGCAGCACATGTAAATGTAAATGTAATATGTAAGCAGCACATCATGAAGGTGTAAGGCAGAGTGGTATGATATATGCAAGCGTTTATTTTCTTACTTGACAGATAAGCGCGAGACCGACGCTGTAGCGAGTTTTTATTAGACTTTCTAAAGGTTATTATCACTGTGATCGCTTGTCTAGCTCCCGTCATCGACTGTTAAACCTCCTCGAGACGCGGCGTAAGATGCAACGCCGGCAGAGCGTTGGGCCGGCGCCTATCGGTCAAGCAGAAAAAAAAACACCCTACAGATCAAAACTTAATTTACGGTAATGAACGGAGGTGAGTGGTCCTCTTCAAGCAAATGCTGCACCACCCACGGCGAAACAGCCCCTGGTACCCACTGGGGGATGAGTGGGCCTCACAACCGGTCTAAACACGGTGGCAAAGAAAAAATGTCTGCATCCGCCGGGAAAAGAACCCCGAGTCTCCGGTTGCCAGCCCCTATCCTAGTCCCTATACTGAACGTGAAGCCCTGTAGCTCTGTCCATCCTACTGATACTGTCCTGTCAATCCTACTCATATGTCCTATTTGACATCCAGTCACGTAACTAGTTAAGTCTGCCCCTCCCCCCACAATTTCATAACAATAACTTCGGAGAAAATGTAAATACGTAAAAAAATACATAATAATAATTATTGTTATTATGTCCGTCAGCCTCCAATTTAATGGGTACTGGAGTTCTTTCCCGGAGGTAAAGCGGGCGGGCGCGAAGTCAACCATTCATCTCCATCTAGTGCCGAGATTAAAAATCAGTGGAGCTATACCTGCATTCCCCCTGTATGCCTTCATGGCGTGCACAGGGACATCTTTACCTTTATTTCAGTTATGAGACCTCCACATACAGCCAACTAATGAGTACAACAAATCGTCGCATTTCGCAGGTTCGTACTGCGCGGTTTCGCAAATTCGCGGGGTAGCTCCACAACTAAAAATAAAAAATTCTCTGAACTTTCGAGAATATTCTAGAAAGTTCTAGTTCCCAATCACAATGTTTCTGAAATAAAAAATCCGACCAGCGAAAATAAACCGCTCGCAAAAGTGCGTAAATGTAATTTAGAATTATTTTAATTTTTCATTTAGATTAGCTTGTGGATAAAGGCCTAAAAGGGACTTAGGCATACAAAGAAACATTTCAATATATTATTATAAAAAGAAACACTAGAGAATACTAAAACATTTTTTCGGTGGGACGGCTGTCAATTATTCGCAAATTTTTGCTTTTAGCGGGGTGTCTTGGAACCCAACCTGCGCGAAAAGCGAAGAATCACTGCAAATGAGCATTTAACAAACTACTGACCGTGGAACCGAAACGGAACCCACTCGAACCTGCACTGGCGCTATTTGCCGTAATCTTCATGTTTAAAAAATACCAAAAGTACATGTTTTTCTGCGCCTCTTTTAAGTTCCGCTCGCCCACGTTGCGACTCCATTTACCACACACACACTGTACTTCTTAATCTAAGGCGAATTACGACCGTGGTAAGTCGGTCCCTGTCACTAAAGCATGACGCGTGGAGGAGCGACCTCCAGATATGGAGGGTAGCTGTCAATATAGTGAATAAGCAGTCGTGGACAGCCGACAAGGGGTGGTCGTCCAACTTAGGAGTTGGGCGAGGTGCTAATAACGCCTCACCGTAAAAACCAAAAATATTACGAAACATTTCACAAGACCTCGGACCTTGACTGATCCTTTGGTACAACACAACACGAGGCGAATTATAGGTGTCAAGCAGTAGGCGCCATATTGCCTTAACAACATACACACAATCACTATGACATAATTTTCTTTGAATCCGTTATCCATACAGCAGACATCATTGGGTGGAGCTGGACCAGTGGCGTAAATAAGGGCACCACTGACCAGGGGCGCGGGGTGAGCAGTGGATCGGGGAGGGGGGGGAGGCAAATGTACAGAACACTAAAATTTTTGTGGGTTCTTTCGGAATTGATCTCGCCTTTCTGGTAGAAGTCAGTACTCTGGATACCCGCTTCAAATCTGCGAGCAGCTTCCCTAATAATCGTAGAGGACGGGGCCAATTATCTGGTTGCGGGCGGGGGCCCCCCCCCGGCGAGGCGCCCGATTATATGTGCTACTGAGCTCCACCATCCTCAAGACAATATCATATGTGACAAGAGAGGCACGCACCATACAGACGCGTTCGCGTAACCGTTGTTGCCCTGGAAAAGCAATTACTGTTACATACTCTGAGTATATGTCTGTAGCCTTAGTTATCCGGCATGCAAAGCGCCTGCGCCATATTACGACATCTGTGGCCTATCTGGCTCTACCATATTTTTGCACATTACCTCATAAAAGGCACAGTTTTCGGAAAGAAGTTCCTGAACATAAAATGTGTGTTTTGATTTTCTCCGCAACTTTTATCTGAAACATTTCTCATTCTAAGAATTCAGCGAGATATCATCATAAATGCACATACGTCTTCATGTAAACTACCAGTTATTCTTGCCAGTTTTAATAAAACACGCATTTTCTCGACAAATTTTCGAATAATCGCCAAATATCAAATTTAATGAAAATCCATCCAGCGGGAGCCGAGTTGTATCATGCGGACGAACAGACAGAAACACCAGACGAAGCTAGTAGTCGCTTTTCCCAATTTTGCGAACATGCGTGGAAAATATTCCGCACAATAACTGGTATAGTCACATGCATGACTGCCTTGGTGTCGTCGACCTCATCCAGAACATGTCGGCTATATGACTAAAGGATTCTAAGAAACGTTTATGTGTACTGTTGATTGTTCATACCAATGATCAGGTACATGGTAATATATTAACCTTTTAAAGCCTAGCGGTAACTTTACATAAGACCAGGTTTAACATTAAAAAATTTACGTGGTGCCCACATTGCGTTTATGTGTTTTGTACGGATCTCAGAACAAACAGCAACTTCTGCCTTATAAAACATTAAGAGACTGGTTTTTGTAACCGAAGTGGAGAGTGTTTACTGCGCGGTACGGACTGAGTCCTTATATAAAACAGATAAGCTTCATCTTTAAAGGGTTAAATATGAACAACTGTTACTAACACAAACGTACATATTTAAAGCAATTGTAATTTCATGGCACTGTATTTTTATTAACCTTTTAAAGCCTAGCGGTAACTTTACATACGACCAGGTTTAACATTAAAAATTCTACGTGGTGCCCACATTGCGTTTATGTGTTTTGTACGGATCTCAGAACAAACAGCGACTTTTGCCTTATAAAACATTAAGAGACTGGTTTTTATAACCGAAGCGGAGTGTTTACAGCGCGGTACGCGCTGAGTCTTTATATAAAACAGATACGCTTCGTCTTTAAAGGGTTAAAGAGTACTACGTGTGTACACCCTTAATGCCACGCGCAAACAACACGATTTATCGCGAGCGAAAGACAAAACAACGAATCCCCCATATGCAAACTGAACACTGGATATGTGTTGCAAGTTAAGTCAGTGTGACGACTGTGGCAGTGACGACACTTAAATTAGGTCACTTTTTGCGAGTCCCCAACGATTATGAGATTGCTTTAAACAACTGTACACGCAGATGATGTCACGTGTGAGAAGAATGGGCGAGGCAATACACAGAGCTCGCATTCTAATGTATTATGGTGCCACACAATATTACAGGACGCCAGGAATTTGAACATAATTGCACCCACTAAATTTAATTCTAAAACTACAATCAGTGCCGGCCTTAGCAAACGCGAGGCCCGATTGCGATCCTTGTGGCGGCCCCCTAAAAGTAATTGTGTCGTAGTCCTTCCCTCTTCTACCTACTCACAGTAGGTGTCGAGGTTGTTTCTTTTCATGTGATCACATTCAAGCACACATCACAGTCGTTAGGACTTCTCTGGACGAGGGATCGGCCCGTCGCAGAGACCTCTACCTGACAACACAAACACTGTACAAGAGACAAAAATCCATGCTCCCCGTGGGATTCGAACCCACGATCCCAGCAAGCGCTCGGCCGCAGACCTACGCCTTAGACCGCGCGGCCACTGGGATCGGCTTAACGTTATTGTGCGGAGCAAAAAAAAAAAAAAAGAGGTTTTGGTACATTAACATAAGTTAGGATGAAAAATTAAAATGGTCAGTTTTTTATCATTTGTCATTTACTTTTAATCAAGCTATCAGTCAAACACTATTTATTTAATTTCCTCCCTGAGTGCGGTGCCCGATTGCGTCAAATAGGTCCAATCGGTCCAATCGGCCTAAGGCCGGCCCTCCTGCAGCTTCCAAACACTGCACTAAGTCTGTGATGAAGCACATGCATTGAGTTTGTAACTTTTAGACTTCAGATAAATTATATTTTAGCCTGCAGATGGCAGTTCTCCATGTCAGAACTAAGAGCAGGAAATAAAAACTGACAGATACCAGCCGTAGCCACATGTGACGACAAAACACAGTAAATCAACTACTCTCATAACGAAGATTCAAGTCTTGTGGGAAGTTTCGCTATTGTCGTTGGGTGAATACTTCCCCGACGTGTCAAAGCATTGTACTGTCCCTTACTCAAGAGAATGAAAAAGACCTTCACTGGGTGGGTAGAGTCCCTTAACGCTCAGGGCTACGGTCGGGGAAAAACATACAGATCCCATCAAAAACATGAGCCACTATCACTGTACGACCTTTCCACTGATCGCAGTTTGTTAAAGTATTTCATTTATAACAAGCCTAACGCTAAAATTATGCACAGCTCTAGCCACACAGAACACTACATAAAATAACAGTATTATTTCGCACGCACAAGACACGACTGCGCTTCAGCCCAATGTATCTTTAACTGGAATACATGGGCTACTGGTCACAAGCAAAGTGGGATCGACTTTTCCCAGTGCGAGTGACCGCCAAGGACAACTGCAAGATACTGCCTTCACCTTCAGCGGTAACATAATCCAAGAAAATGAAGACAGTACGGTCCTTCGAAACGAAGGTAAATACTCGGCCAATGGCGTAACATCGCGGAAGAACTGAATTTTCAGCAACACCACTGTCAGAACCTCAAATCTCCTATTACCGTATTTGACTATTTCTTTTTTCTGTAGCGCAGCAGCACAACTCGGACCTTGGCAGTCTCATTGTCGAGGATACGGCATCACGCTCAGACACACCACCGTCGGTAGGCCCCCTCTGAAAAGGCGATCAGCTCGTAGCAGAGGCCGCTACCTACACAGCACACAGCAAACACAAGAGACGAACATCCACCCCCTCAGCGGGATTCGAATCCGCAATCCCAGCAATCCAGCAGACGCAGACCTACGCCTTAGACCAAACGGCCAATGAGATCAGCCAATTTTGCTAGTTATGGTACCGAAAATCCCTGCCGAGTGGGTAGTAATGCTACTGCGTATTCGGGAGGTCCTGGATTCAAATCGCGGTTCGTAGATTATCCTGAGATTTGTTGTTTTACTCAGTCCTACAGTGAAATGGCCACTCACTACCTGGGTCGCTTCCTTTCACATCCTCTATGATTCATTATTCACTGATTGCCCTAACATGCGACGTCATATAGCTGTAATATGACGCACAGAGTCGTCAAACCGTTAATACACTTCGACCCATAACCTGCCATTTACATCCTTTGTCGATTTTCGAGCCAGTTTTCGCTAACAGCTTTTTCCATTCGCAAAATGAACGTTGTTCCCAGCGCCCCCCTTTTCGGCTGTCGTCGGCTCCCGAGTAATCTACAATGTGCAGATCCTGAGCCCAAAGGCCCACCAACTCCCGAAACTCAAGAATTTACTTTTTTAAAATCCGTAATAAATCTTTGTTCGCGTTACATCGGTATTTGCAATAAAGCAGGTACCTAACGTTCATGCATCTTCCATGCAAGTTTAATGATGTAGTTGTTGCATATGCACAGGCGAGTGACTGAGAATGACATTCAACTACTGTAATGATACTTCAGTGTTATCTTCCTCATATCAGGTGCCACTTTAAGTTCTGTCAAGGAGAACTTTGTACATCTGGCCAAACATTTTTGACTTCTGGAACCAAATTCTATAAAACTGTAATAAGATAATAATTTCTGTTTTACAAGTTTTCGGTTTTCGAGCAGTTTCTGGAGATCGACTTAAGCTCGTAAATTGAGATAATACCGCATTACAATATTTATTCTGCAGGACGGGCAGCGGTTTTCGCCCCTTCTAATTCCATAGAGCAACAACCTTTTTGCAAAGCTAACAGTTCCTCAGCTAGTCACGAAATTCCCCACATTTTATAGGATCCGAAGTTTCACTGCGTGTTCAAAAAAGCACGCCACTTTTCCCTACTCCCAGCCAGATAAATCTACAGATGCCCTCCCATCCTATTTAATAGCCATTTTAAAATTACCTTCCATCTATGCCCACGTCTTCAAAGTGATTCTCTCCTTCAGGTTTTTCTACCAAAACCCTGTATGCATTTCTCTTATCGCCCGCGTCCCACTTTCGCCTCGTTCCCTCATTAGGATACCAAAACACTTCACCTTCCACTCACCTACATTTCAGAGCTGTCGAAATGTCTAATCTGTCGACCGTCTTAAAGAAACCTAACGGTGTGTCACAACTAACCTGCCCTTGTATAAGGTTCACGTTCACATCTCGGTCCGCGTTAGCTCCGACCAGCTTACAATACAGTTCAGGCTCCTGGATTTCCTCTCCACAAGTGGCAGTAGCGTAAATACGGCGTCCCGCTGCCAAGTTGAAGTAGGGTGGCGTGAGTATGACAGCCTGTGTCGCGACGGCGAGCAATGCCACCGCCAGCAACAGCAGCAGCAACACCTTCATCTTCACCGACACTCTGCTCTGCAGCCAACACTTCACTGCCTGCTGCAGCTTCCGTGGTTGGTCCGCATCATGGTTGCGCGCCACTACGGCATGGGCGGAGCTAACTGAGCATCTTCCCCGCCCTGGATTTTTGACTGCTCGGTCCCTCAAAAAATCCTGGAAGCAACCATGCCTTCTGGAGTTCGTTTCTGCGGCGCGGTGGGCGAAGTGCCTCAACCTTCTAATCCACCTGACCATTTCGAGTTAATGTGTTCCATTTTCTTTATGGTTCATTAAATGATATAGACGTACTCGTTTGCCGAATGTACCGTCATTACTTTATGACTAAAAACGGAAACCTAAAAATCCTAAGACAGTACGGTTTTCCATATAATTATATTCCTTGCGCGACTGCAGGCTCACCGCGCGGTGTAAATGAGATATTCGCTCTTCTGGGATTGATAGGTTATTCTGAAAAGTCGGTAACCAACTCCCACTACATGCCACGTAACATCCCAGAAGAGCGAATATCTCAATTACGTCCATTGTCGACTGACGTCTAGAGTCTGGTTATATGTAATGTAACGCCTCTTGATTATCTATTTTGGTATTTCCTGCAGTGGCACGTATGTACAACTGTTCTGCCCTTCGAACACACTGCACGCAAATTATCCACAAGTTGAACTACCAACCGCTGTAGTGACGACAGAGTCAGTAACGAACCCTGCCCTCTTGCGGGAAATGTAAGTCACCAACTAACGAACAAAACTAATTTTTATGTACAGGTAGCTCTCGCTTTACGCCAGGATTACGTTCCTGAAACACGTCGCGCAAATCGAATACAAAATCCCCGCTTAAAACACTGTATCCTGGGGATTAGGGGACTGACAACCTCATACTATAGTGTATGACTATACCACTAGCGGACATACGGGCCTGCAGAGTATGTATGTACTGTATATACACATTTCTATACAGTATACATACATTTATGTACAATATATTTACTCATTTCTAATGCAATAAAAATGTAAGAGACTCGCATCCACAGTTTTTGGTACGGTTCATTTGGATAAGACTGTCGTAGTCTTGCTACACAAGCAAACACTTTAGTGCCTGACTTAGCACTTTCTTTAATTCCACCAGCATTATTACGAATTGTATGTACGCTACTATGAATGAGGCCAACATTACGGCATATACCAAAAATTCATTCACATTTTTCACGTCGGCTTATAGCGTATAATTTCTCTTCACTAAAGATTGTCTTTCGCCGATTTTTCACTTGGATTGCACTAGGTGATGGAGATTTACGTTTCTCACTCATATTGGTAAGAACAGCCAATGCTGTAGAAGAGCAAACTAAATGAGACGCTGCTAATGTCACCAACTTAATCATTCCATAGACGTGACTGATGGCGTGAGAGGGACGTCACTTCCTGCTAGCCTACAGAAGATAACAGCGACGACGGATCGTCTATGCAAAATCGCGTTAAAGCGAAAATTATTGCGTAAATTAGCAAGTTCTGTAAATTTTCAAGTCGAGTAAAAGCGAAATCGCGCAAAACGAAATGTCGTACAACGACAGTTACCTGTACTGTACTAACCTTTTCAAACAACGCCGTCGTTGTTCGGGTGTTCCAACTGTGTATCGTCAATGGCAGGATGGCTGCTGAATGATGGACTGGAACAAATTTGGAAGTGGTCGTCCCGTGCTCAACGTACTAACCCGCCACTTGCCCAGAGGGACTGGGAAAAACTATGAAACACTACAGTCAGGGTAGTTGGGGTCAGGTGGGAAATTCAAACCGGACACATCCCAAATAAAAATATATCAATAATAAAAATGAAGACTTCACAAAAACAACATCCACCACCAATAAACACAAAATTAAAACAACTGCTTTAATTGAACATACTCAATTACATACTGACTAAAGAATGAGACATTAAGTGGTTCAATTGCAAATGCTACTGTTGATGTTGATGTTAATGTTAAGTTATAAAATACAAAGTCAGTAAGCCAGCTGCACGTGTAACTTCACGTACAAGAGAATCGACCGTTCAGCCAGTCCTGGCACCATTTTGGATTACAATTGTAACCACTAGTAGAGGTGGTAAGCTACACCATCTTACCCAATCCTCAAACAGTATGATAAGATTAAATAAAAGATTAAATCTATGACACACCACGCCATGTGGGAATCAAGAAACACGCTGACTCCAGCTTCAAATGGAGGCAACAGTTCCCTCCAAAACGCTGGTATCTAGTCACCAAACTAGAGGTTCTTTGTTAGCCTCTGGCTGGTGGCATTATCAAGCGGACACTTCAGAGCAATTCACTTGTACAGCAATAGCAGTAGCAGCTCAGCAGATGAAACAAAATAAGTACCCTGCCCTTGCCACCTCATGTACACAGACTAAAGTGGTCCCCACCCTGACAGGTTCTTCATTGGCCAAAAACTACCACATGACCTTCACATGATGTCACACTCCACAGTTATGTTCACAGACATTAACCATGAGACCCTTGATAAATATTTAAAAAAGAAAAGATCATGTAAAATGTAAGTTTCTCACAGGAATACTGTCTTATGGAATGTGACAATGTAATTAGGTAGAACTTTACCCTGAAGACGAAGGTTACAGGTCACTCTGAAATGTTGGTGTTTACTAGAGTATATGACATGATATCCCAGAAGACAGTAATCTTCACAAAATGCTGTTCTAAGATCCACAAATTTTCTGCAACAAGTGATAAAATTTCGAGATACATACCTAATATTACACACATACTATGCAACAGACATATTAACTTACATTTTATTCCAACTAGTTGCATATTAATAGCACTATACAAGTTTAATAGCACTATACAAGTTTCATCATTCTATAGTGTACCCTCCTGCATGTTCTGGCTATCATTAGGCATCTTCATGAAGATGATCAACATAAAGAAATTCTCACTTTGATGCAGCAACATAGTGTCATCAACTGTGCACAGCTGGCTAATGACAGCCAAATCTTGTAGGAGGATGTACTACAGAATAATAAAAACTGTACATTCTTACTGATGTGGAATTAGTTGGAAAAAAATATAAGATAATTTGAGATACATATTCAGTTGTAATGTAGGGGCCCTTGCTTGTGTGATGTGTCATTTTCAGCAGTAGATATGTAAAAATACAAAATTCACTCTTACTTTTCTCCAACTAATACAAAAACAATAATCTAGTGCTTAAGTGAAAAATGGATGGAGCCTTACCTCCACCCTTTCATACAAGTGTATCTTCATAGATTTGTGCTTGATTAAGCACACAGAGTTCTGCTGTTCATCTTCAAGAAGAAAAGCTGTAACGACACTTGATACAGGGAGACAAGTATGTTAGTATCAAAAGTCTGCTTCAGTTGTGAGACACCCTGCCTACAAAGTCCACCTGATGTTATGTGTATCATAGATCCTGGTGATGGGATGATGTCAATGAAGGAGTCCCACTGAATATCCAACACTGAACTAGAATACTAGAAGCAAACATGAGGGGAGAACAAATTACAGTAAGCACAATGGAACAAATAAAACTACAAAGCAGATATTTCTTTTACTTGTGTTATGTACAGATGCTGTCACCTGCCAAGATTACATAGTGCCAATGGCTGATGAATGGTATAAAGGTACTAACAGGGAGAAGCCTAAGTACCTGGGGAAACAAAAACTTGTCCTAGGGCCACTTTGTTCACTACAAATCTGACATGGACTTGCCTGGGATGGAACCAAGGCCTCTGCAATGAGAGGCTGGCGACTAACCACCTGAGCCAAGGCATGGCCTAAATAGGCATCGATGTAAATCTACTGCCAATAACAGATTCTGGCAGTCAGTGGTCCTGGCTGCCATTTGTGTAGAGACCTTGTAATTGTGAGGTTTGAGGTTCTCACATCAGTGCTGTTCAAGATCCAAGGCCTCAGGAATATTATGCTGTCTCACTTGGTATATAGCATGAACAATACTGCATAACTCTGAACAATACAGCACAACATCCCCAAAGATTTAAGTCTTGTTGTGTTACATGCATAGGCACAAAGGGACTTTGAATATAAACTGGATATGAAGGGAATAGTAATTGAAACACAACTTGAACTTCAGGTGCACCTTGTTTATTTATTTTTGGATGACATAGTGGCAGTCAGGGCCACTGTGTATATGGCAATGAACGACAGATACGTGAACAGGATTTAAAAGGATATGGAAGGAAGTAGTCACGGACATTATGTGGTACTATACCACCATTTAGACAAGGGAATAGAGAAATACAAAATGTCAAGTCAGGACACTTGGCGTTCTAGCTTGCATTTTAAACAAGCACCTTCTTAATGCAAGTCAGGTGCACAGTTTCAGCCGACATGTTCCATTAAACATACACATTTTATTACAAAGATTGTGGGGCACTGGACCAGGCACACCACTGCTACCATTCATTTGGCATGTAACTTGGATGGGATAAACAGGAAAAGAAAACAGAATTTTGGTGGGAAAGCAGCTGTTTGCAAAAAATAAACCACAACTGGGAGGATGATATTCAAACATGTATTGGGGGGCAAGGGGGAACTGCACAAATACTGCTACAAGGAACTGCATGTTTCAGAGTTTATTTGAATATATATTTCACGAAGTGATAAGAATACAGTACTATCTACAGTTCATTACAGCTCAATTTATCAGTAATCCAAAGCAGGTATAATTTATTTTGAGTGGATTTTGCAAGGCACTTTATTGTTTTCATTGGGCAAGCAACCCATTACAAAAAATAAGTCCATATTTAAATAAACCTCCAGGTTTCTTCAAGTTCCTCCCCACCAACTTCAAAATTATACTATACATATATACAGAGAGAGTAGGAAGAGCAGGCCAAAATTTGTGGCTACATTACTGAAATCATACAGAATTTCAAACAGTCCTTTAACATGGGCCCTGTTCTGAAAGTTTAAGGAGTCATGGCATTTTGAAAGTAAGATAACCAGGTACCAGAAACAGGGATTTTAAACAAAAATGCGACAATAACGGCAATGTAAAACTATCTTCATGGAGCAGTCTTTATACTGAGAAGCCAAGAGTTCATCAGCTAGGCAAGAAACTCAGCACATTCTATGGAAACCAAAGGTTCATTACCACACACGCAAGACCCTCCTGCTACTGGTCTGTATCCTAATATAAAAACCAAAATATATTATCTAACAACACAAACCTCTTACCACACATTAGGAAATGTCTGAAGATTGTAATACTTTTGGCACATTCATTCTCTTACTGTCCCTGTGTTTTAAATTCACGAATAATTTCAAGAAGATTAACACAAATGTGTTTTAAATATGCCCTTCGTTAATTTTAACCCAAGACTGAATGTGTTGATAAATTTTAACAGAAGTCCCAAATATGAACATTCACAAAAATCTAGCCTGTGAGGGTTGTGCTGTTCCATGGTGTTGGATGGACATAACAGGGTTAATTGTATCTTCTCACAACTGCTTTGTAAATATCCTTAACACCTATTCAGAATGTCTGCCTGCTGCTTGAATGCACATTTGAGCATGATGTATTATTGAAGGGGCTGGTACATGGTGCCTATCTACCAAATGATATGGTGTTAGATGCCAGAACACTGTAATTGCTACCACCATTTCTCAAGTGTTAAAGCTAATTACTGGTCAGTATACAACAGCATATACTGTACCTAATAATTGAAATATATTAAAAGAATGTCTTTTGTTAAGTATCACAATTGCAAAACAAATACTGGCCTCAATGTGAGTTACTACACAAACCAAAGCAACAGATATGTACACAGTTAAAATTTAACACAGACTCAGATTATAGCTACACCTCTAGCACTACTGGCAATAATATTACTAAAGCTCTCAGTCCCAAAACTTCTTTGCCTTAAGGCATCATGCAGAGAAGCTAATTCGATCACAATCTTGGGATCAGGAGCCCCTAATGACTCCCACTGGATGCTCTCGAATTCCTGACTGCACAAGTCTGCTGAAGAAGCACAGCTGGCATACTCAGACTGACTAGGCTAGAAGCTGCACAATCTGCAAACCTGGCAGGGCCAAGATATTTTCCTTCTCTGAAATATTTGGGGCCCACCCAGAAACCTATTCAGTGGGTTCCAGGTGTTCCTTCCGTGGGAATAAAGTGGCTGAGGTGTGACAGTACCCACTCATCTTCACATAGTATAAAGGTTAAAAATCAGTGGAGCTATACCTCTTTTCGCCATGTATGTCTTCATGGCATGGACAGGGGCAATTTTACCTTTACCTGCACAACTCTGTTGTACAACTACATATGAAACAATCTGCAGTAATACAATACAAACAACATTTATTTTGGACACTGCCCACTGCCTTCAGCAGAAGTATACACAGTATATATTAGGGTGTGCCGCCAGGGAATTTTATTTTCAATTTTTTTAAAAGGTGAACATTTATTGAAAACTCAGTCATAACAGACTTTATTTTTATTCACCAAACAAACTAAAGAAACTAAAACTTACCTAAACTCTTTTAAATTAACATCTAAATTCCAATTAAAAAATGAGGGACAAATACAAAACTTGTGCTGTTTTTGAGACATTAGGGTGTACCTAGGCACAACTGGCACACCCCTTATGCATGTCTATAGTCTTCAGTTTCTTGAAACACAGGATTTCAGATAACTGATGTTTTTCTATTAAGCTAATAACTGCTCAACTTCTCAAGAAATTAACTGCCTGTTATGGGACCCAAAGATTCATTACCATGTTGGCAACAGCCTGCCACTGGTCCCTACCCCGAGTTACAGTTCAGTTCAATTCAATTCAATTCAATTCAAAGATCTCCACACAATAATGAGCTCACTCATACATGTGTAACATTGCATTATTCATTTAATATAACTTCTAATACTTTTATTCTTGCCAAAAATTTGTATGCAATATCAGAACACCATTGCCAGCCACAGCCACACTTTGAAATGAGAAATAAATACATCCATTAATATTTATGTCACCTGGCAGACTGTATCCTATTATGCAGATGTGTCTGACCTCTACAAGTGTAATGATGTTAGGATATTACATTCATTTATGGCTACCGAACTACACAATACTGTACATACATCACAGATACTGACAAATTTCCCATATACAACACACTAAACCAGTTTTTTGGCTCTCAGCATTTGAATATTATGTTTAAAGTATCACCTAAATAATCATATTGCACTGTTCCTGACAATCATGAAAATTCTAAGTTAGTTTGTGCAATAAAATGGACTGACCTGGATCTCCAAAATCAATATACATAATTTTTACCACTAGAGCTGGGTAACTGTGTCAGCTTAGTTGGTGTAGTTACTATGCTAAGAGCTGGAAGACTGGGGAATCAGGGTTTAATTCCCACTATAGGCAACAGATTTCTCTCTTCTCCGAAGTGATGAAGAATAGCTCTGGGCCTCACCCTGCTCCCTGAGAGTAAACATTTTCCCTACACATGCCATGAAGGCATGCAAAAGGAGTGGCATTATAGCACCACTCATTCTCAACCTCAGCACTAGATGGCGGTGAGTGGTCAGCCTCGCGCACCAGCTGCTTTCTCCCACAGAAAGAGCCCCCAGTATCCAGTGAACACCCCCCACAGCTGTTCTGGATGTTTTGGAGAAGAGAAATGTCTCTTGCACTTTCCAGGATTTGAACTCCAGATCATCCAGCCAATACTGAATAGACAAGTGAGACTCTTCTCCCAGAGATGATATGAACACTCACGTCTGTCTAGTGCTAAGTTCGCAGGGACTTACCTCCCCTCCCCCAGCTGCCTTCATAGCATGGCGCTGAATTAAGTACAGAAACAACTTTACTTCTACATTATTGTTATACCTGTTTGATATCAAACTCGTGCACCTATTTTTATCATCTTCACATATCTGCTGTAATTATTTACACAAGGGCAGTAAATGTCAAAATGTTTTGAATGAAAATTAGAAAGTGCACATTTAATTTCATTCATATAATGACACACTAACGAACTACCTAATCAACCAACCAACCAACTAACTCCATGGAGCAGAGGCCTTCTTAAGAAGCTAACAGTTTCTCAGCTAGTCAAGAAATTTCCCGCATTTTATGGAACCTGGAGGTTCATTACCATATTCACAAGAGCCCGCCACCTGTCCCTACCCTGAGCCACCTCAATCCAGTCCATGCCCCCTCTCACACTTCTTGAAGATACATTTTAATATTATCCTCCCATCTATGCCTGGGTCTCCTAAGTGGTTGACTGCCCTCAGGTCTCCCCACCAAAATCCTGTATGCATCTCTTTTCCCCCATACGTGCTACATGCCCCGCCCATCTCATTCTTCTCGATTTGATTACCCGAATAACATTTGGTGAGGAGCACAATTATAAAGCTCCTCATTATGTAGTCCTCTCCTCTCCCATTACCTTGTCCCTCCTAGGCCCAAATATCTTCCTTAGCACCCTATTCTTGAACACCCTCAGCCTATGTTGCTCCCTCAGTGTGACAGGCCAAGTTTCACACTCATACAAAAAAAGAGGCAAAATTATACTTCTGTGTATCTTAATCTTTATATTGTTGGATAGCAAATTGGAAAACAAACAAGTCCGCATCAAATGACAGTAAGAATTCCCTGACTTCAATCTGCTTTTAATTTCTTCACCAATGTAATTTTGATTTGTTACGGTTGTTCCCACACATTTGAACCCTTTCAAAGGATCTATTACTTACCTCTATGTTGTAATTTTGTCCTGCATACTGTTTCATTTATTTATTGTGTATTTCATAATGATGTCAATAGCAGAATATATGTCAAATTCGTGTGTGGTATAAAGATGTTTAGCCACATGGCAAAATTCATGGACATAAACAACAGTTCATTCGTTACTTTAGTTATGATACTTCATAACCAGAATGCCTATAGTCAGCTATAAGCAACACATCATTCAGATAAAACAGCAATAACAAATAAAATAAAGTAAAATAAAACAAAATAGAAATAAGATAAAATAAAAAGTTGCACTTAGAAAACTAAAAGTCTATTTGCTCACAGCAACACAGTATGTACAGATAACAAACATGTGCAAATGTAACAAGACATCCGGGCTCTTAAGTTACCTTTGTCCTTTGTACTAATTGTTGTTAAGTAGTAAACTGCACCCAACAAACGATTAACCTGCAAATATAACCACCTAATTATCTGTTGCCCACTGTGTGTTCTGATACACAGCACATCAACAAGCAAATGTGCTTGTCACTCCACAGTTCAGTCACGATAAAAATCAACAAGTTAAAATTTACAGACATACACAACACCTTTATGTGGAGTGACTTTTATTAACTTCAAAAAGAAGAAATCCTAAGGCTGATCCACTCCCATTGGGTATACAGTACAATAACTATTTACCATAAAGGGTTAAATTTACGAGGGTACTTCAAAAAGTTTCCGCACTTTATTTTTTAAAAAATCTTTATTTATGTTACAGACATGAGAACAACGTTACTTTTCAATATAATCTCCCTTCTTCTCGATACATTTAGCCCAGCGATCTGTAAGCTCCTTAATGCCGTTGGAAAAGAAAGTTTGTGGTTGACTGCGAAGCCAGTCATGCACCGCCTCTTTCACCTCATCATCAGCTGCAAATCAACAACCTCTTAGAGCGTTCTTGAGGGGTCCAAACAGATGCAAATCTGAAGGGGCCAGGTCTGGGCTGTAGGCAGGGTGCTCGAGAACTTCCCAATTCAGTTGCCGAATGGTGTTGATGGTGAGGTGTGCCGTATGAGGGCATGCATTGTGGTGTAACAGCAGAACACCCTGTGTCAACCTTCCTCTCCGTTTTGAGCGGATAGCCGGCCTCAGTTCATTTCTTAACATGTTGCAGTAGTTGACACTTGTTACTGTGACACCTTTCTCCATATAATGTTCAAGGATAGGCCCTTGGGAGTCCCAGAACACCATCAACAAAAGCTTTCCAGCAGAGGGCTGAGACTTGAATTTTTTGGAAGAAGGAGATGACGTGTGCTTCCATTGCATGCTCTGCCGTTTGGTTTCTGGTGCATAATGATGAACCCAGGTTTCATCCCCAGTGATGATGCGATTCAAGAAGTTATCGCCTTCACGACTGTACCACTCCAAAAGACTGGAGCAGATGTGCTGGCGGTTGCGCTTATGCTCTTCTGTCAGATGTCTGGGCACCCACCTTGCAGCAACTTTGTGGAAACCAAGAATGTCATGCACTAAAGAATAGGCCGTACCTTGACTGATGCCCAGTTGTAACGCGATTTCTTCTATTGTCACTCTTCTGTCAGTGAGAATAATGGCCCTGGCTTCTTCCAGCTTCTCATCAGTTGTTGATGTTGATGGCCGTCCCGAGCTTTCGGTATCCATTACACTTGTCCGACCATTTTTAAACATTTCTATCCACTCGTATACGCTTCTTCGTGGCAATGCGTTGTCCCCATACTGAGTGCATAAACGTGCGTGAATGTCGGCACCTTTAACACCTTCTGCCCACAGAAATCTTATGACACTTCTCTGCCCTTCTTTGGTGCAAACTGAAAGACGCGCTGACATGTATAACGCTCAATAGCTACTCACACACTGAGGATGGGGACCAGCCATAGTCAAGGTCAGACAATCAGGATATGGTGTACAATGTTGCCAACTCTCAGCAGTCTAACACTTACCAATACCCTACAGACAAAAAAGTGCGGAAACTTTTTGAAGTACCTACGTATATGTCACTACAGGTGACAATTCTGTAGCCAAAAACAGATTCATCTGGGAATCATGTGTTCCACTATGAAATATGTAACAAGCACCTGTCAAATGCAAATCATTACCTGCTTTCTAATACCTCCATGTACAGCCTGTTCAACATTTCTGCCCTCTGCCTACCCAGCCTAGGGCACAGAATCCATTCATGAGGTGCAGCACCCATGGGGTAGCCTATGTTGTCCCCAGTGATGGGGTAGTCATGAGAATGGCAGCTGCCACAGAAAATCTACAGTTTAATGTGGGCCTCACACCACTGGGTGGAAGGCTCATATATTTCACATTCACAAAGACTTCTGTCTCTCACAGAAATGAAGGTTTCAAACATAAGGAAAATATTTTGTACATATGTTTCATTGACATCAGAATGACAGTCTAGTAGCATATCTTCTGAATACCAATTTCCCTACGTAAAAAACATAAATACCACAGAATTAGTAAGTGGAAAATCAAACTGCAAAGGACTAATTTTAAAATGACTTCATCACAAGGCACAACCTTCACAAAAATTTTCAGTCATATATATATAAAGGTAACAAACTCAATTTGCGTTCAGTAATACACAGGTTTATGTGAACCGACTTGCCCCAGTGTCGACGTCTTACTCAACATGTGTCAAGTTCTGCTGTGATGCCTGCTATCAGCCATTATGGATTGCTTACAATTACATCAGCTACAGAGAAACTTAACAGGTTGTGGGAAAGCAGCCACAGATGGCACGGAGGACACTGTTCAAGGATTCCCACTCTCTGCATATTGTTACATCCCTCTCCAACTTTCTCCTACATGTCAACCAGCCCAAAGCATTTGCCATTAGTAAGGGTTATCACATGGTCAACACTACTACCAGCATGTCTATGTACAGAATGGCTAGGTGACACTGGAGAAGAATACAGGAAAGATCACTAGAAGAGGAGAGTATCAGCTTCAAGGAGGTGTAGTGGGTGTTTATCCATGATCCTTCTTTCTGTGGCCTGGATTAAGATCACTTTGGATGTTTGTAGTACATGGCAAAAACCATGATGGAGCTACTTAGGAAGACAGACACAGAGAAGTTAATCAGAAGCACCACATCAGCAGAGTCCATGTAGATGGTAAAAACTCTAGCTGCAACATTAAAAATTTCAACAAATTAATGCACATCTACGAAATAAATACAGCATACCTGTGTATAAAAAAAATCACCAGGATATGGTAATACTGATAATCACAACTGTAAGTTTTGATCTTACATATATACATGCAAAGATAAGATGGTCATGTTGTTCCTGTCTGCTCCACAAAGGCATTCAGAGGGAACAATGGCATAGCTCCCCTCACCTTAACCTCGGCACTAGATGGAGGCGAGTTGTCAACTTCACACCCCAGTCACTTTACCCCACAGAAAGAACACCAAATACCCATTGAATGGGAACGTGGGTGGGCCCCAAAGATGTTCTGCATGTTTTGGATAAGAGAAAAACCACATGCCCCTGCTGGGGATTTGCACACACGTGCATAAATGTGGTATCAATGAATTACACATTCTGATTATCAGAAATCTACAGTGTTAGTTAACAAGAACGCCTGGCCAACTCAATTATTTTCTTAAAATTACAGATACATTCAGATTTAAAAGTTATTCACATGAAAGCCGCAATAAATTTAACTTGTCAGTAAGTAAAATCCTTTGAATAAATTTTCAATCCAAATGTTTTTATAATTTAACACTTACCTTCATGATAATACTTCAGATTGTCAGGTATTTACATGACTAAATCCTGCAGTAAATTTGTTATAATGTAGTTACTATATAACCTGATCCATGCATGTATGACAGACCTCTGGTGGTGGTTGGAGGGTTAAAATACACGTCACTTTACACAAAAGCATCATGACAAATGTATTTTGATCGTTTTGTATACACTGATACTGAATAACAATAAAACAGTCCTGAATTTAATACAAAGTAGACACAAAACATCCTTTCTCATAAAATGAAGGCTGGACACAACCATAAAAGTTTACATGCATGTTCCTCATAGGCAATAATATCACAACAGACACTATCAAATTCTCTAATAATGAGGCACTGTTTGAGGTATCTGAGAATGACAATGACAAACATAAATTACATTCAAAAGTCAGATAAAAACCATACACAAGGAATGAGAACCTATTTCACAGCATTAACAGGGTTAAATTATGTTCCCTGTACTAATACTTACTGAAATTGGTGAATGCAGATAAGAACCATGTGAGTACACTGACAGACTCTGCATTTTTTGTTTTCAGGATCTCTATCAACTGAACAACTTTGCTTGATGCTGACACTGGTGTACACATGGGCTGCAACACATTCATAATGCAGATGTCATTGCATTACCTGTTGACAGTACTATCATGTAACTACTACTACTACTACTGCTACTACTACTACTACTGCTGCTGCTGCTGCTGCTGCTGCTGCTGCTACAGGGTGTCTACCTTAAAGCAGAGCCTGCTTACATGCTCTACAACCTCATCCATAATGCGTACATTAAAAATCTGTATTACACTGTGGGGCCACGGTGGCGCAGTTGGTTGAGGCACAGCGCTACAAACCGGCAGGTTGCGGGTTCGATTCCCGATGGTGTCAGTGGAATTTTTCATTGGCATAATCCTGTCGGTCGCACTATGGCCCTGGGGTCGACTCAGCCTCTAACGGAAATGAGTACCAGGAATATTTCCTGGGGGGTAAACGCAGCCGGTGCGTAGGGCTGACAACCTTACCACCTTCATGTGCCGATTGTCTAGAAATCTGGGAGCCTCAACCTCCTGGAACCCTGTGGGCCTGTCCAGGCCTGTAATGTGACTGCTTTACCTTTTTTTATTACACTGTGTTTTCTTATTGCTGAACTGCTGGCCATAGAGCAGCCGACATCATTGCTCCATACTGGCTGATGCTTTGTCACAGAAACTTCATACTGTATGCTGCTGTGCATTCCTCATATGTCTAGACACCTTTCTCCCATGAAAAATAAATGCTATTACATTATTATTATTATTATTATTATTATTATTATTATTAGTAGTAGTAGTAGTAGTAGTAGTAGTAGTAGTAGTACCAGCAGCAGCAGTAGTACCAATCATTACAATTATCAAATAAGCGCCTTCAAGGGTCAAGTTATCAACCCACATAACTAAAGAGTATGCACAATAAAAAACTATGATTCAGAACAGACTCTGCAGCAAACCATACTAAACCTATGAACACAAAACACAATGGTGCCTGACACATTGCATATCTCCACTCTATAAGTCACATTAAAAATGCAGGCTCACTAAATCAATTAAATATCTTTCATCAAAATATCAGGGGACAATGCAGCAAGGGTGGTACATTAATAAAGTCTTTTGAAGCAGATGGCATAAATCCCCATATATTGTACTTAAGTTAAAAGCACATGAAAGAACAGGATCTGCTCCACCTCATATTACTTGGTAAGCATTAGGATCAGGTCTGCCAACAAAACCTACAGAGGGAAGATGCGCATCTTTTGTTATAGAAAAACAATATGTAAGTCACATCACGGTAAAGGAAAGGATTTGGAAATTTGTACAATTCAACCTGGAACTAAAGCTTTTCATTTTCTCATATTACGCTTAATTCGAGCTCCTTCAAAGATATTAAACAACTGATGAAGACCTCCAACTGTACTCTGAAATGTCTGCATAATGCAAAAACTGAGTTTATAATTTGCAGTTACATACACAGATTGCAATAAAAACTAAAGAGAAATGTTGCTAACCTCACCAACACATAATTTGTCACATACAGTAAATTTTGCAACAACAATTTGAAAACCTCTATCACTGCACTTGAAAATATTTCTGTGGGTAATGGAAGACTAAATTCATCTTTTACATCTCACACAGTAAATGGCCTATGAAATCACAATGTTTGGTTTCTTACAATTAATAACATTTGTGCAGCAACAAACATACCTTTGAAGCACATAACCAGAATAATAAAATAAACACTCACAAATTCTCAGACTCTTCTAAAAAATGAAGCATAGACGACGACAACAACAACAACGACAACAACAGTATGTTTAAACCATTTCTGTATATGCTACTAAATATTTCTGAAGCCAATTTTCCAACTAAATATACAATTATTGACACTAGAAACAATGTCTGTATAATACAAGCAATAAAAATACTCTGTAAACAGAAAAGTTGCCCATATATCCTTATCAGGAAAGTAATGATCCAAAATTAAAAGCATTCCACACTAAGTATTGTAAAATCCTGCACACATATATAAAAGAAACTAAAGACAACATTACAGGAGGCTTTTAGCAAAATCTGATAATAAAATAAAAACAACACGGAACATTACAAAAAAAGACACAAAAAATGCACTCAGTGGAGCAGATGCTGTCCCTTGTTATAACAATTTCTGTCCAACATTACTGAAAATTTAAATTTATATCATGTGGAGAAGGAAGATGTGAAAATTTCCCTGGTATTAAAATTACTCCAATCACTGAAACGGAGATAACGGTATAATAAATTACCTCAAACAGAGAAGTATCATCAGGTTATAATGAGAAAACAAGCAAAATTTTAAAAACTTGCGCATCTCAAATTAGTCATTCATTTTACAAAATTTGTAATCACTCACTATACACATGTGTTATGGCTGAGGTTCTAAAAATCCCCATAGTAAAACCACCACACAAAAAAATTAGACAAAACGTGTAGTCAAAATTATAGGCACATTTCACTGTAAACTGCCTTTTCTAAAATACTTGAAAATGTTATGCACAATAGGTTCAGCCAACACTGACACATCAGTGACGTACTGATCTGAGAACAATCTGAGTTCAGAACAGAAATATCTATTAAAAATGCAGCCTACAAGCTAAGAGATGGTGTACTCAGGTCTCTTAACCAGGAAAGGCATGTTGGAGGAATTTCCTGTGATTTGGCCAAGGCTTTTTTGGCTGTGCCAACCATGAAAGCTTGCTAGCTAAATTACATTTTTATGGAATTCAAGGTACAGGTGCGAGCTGGCTCAGATCCTATGTAACAGAGAGAAAACAAAAAGTTCAAATAAAGTAATCTAGTGATGTAATAAAACTCTATTCGGCTACCTGAGACATCAGGTGGTTGACAGGCAAATAAACCAACACTTCAACAACTATCTCACTTCTCACCAGCCTCCTGATGATGAGAGCAGAGATGGTTTCTGACACATTCGTTCACTTGCCCTTCAGCCACCTGCCATTACTGATAGCCCAATACAGATCTATTGCATTCAGCCATATTCAAAGCTTCAGATTATGTACCACTGAATGATGCCCAGAATTTTTTCTCAGGCTGGGGAACGATAAAACATGGAGTTCCCCAAGGGCCAATTCCAGCACACTTACTTTTCATTATATATACAAATGGGCTCCCTTTATGAATACATTCCTCATCAGAATCCACCATACACATGTGACACTAGTGTTACACTTCCCAGTCAAAATGTTGATGATGTCTCTTCAGTGTCAAACACTGTTCTACATCATGTGAATAAATGGCTTACTGCAATAAGTTGGCCCCAAAGGTAGGTAAAATGATTAATTCTCCACACTGTAAGCTAAGTGCTGGCTATAATGATAAATATACAGAGGAGTCTGCACATGCAAAATTCCTTGGATTGCAAATTGATAACTACCTGAATTTGAAGAACTGTACCACTAAAATTACAGTCTAACACGGTCATAACATCACAAAAGGGACTGAATATTTTGTGTCGCTATAAAGAAGTGTTGTTATAACTGAGGAATATAATGTTACGGTTAACAGTAATGAATTAATTGGTACCACACAATATGTGTGCTAGAGGCGAGGTGTTGTATAAACCAATGTTTTTATAACCGTGTTCGACTGTATTCCTAAACTATGTGGAGCATGCCATGCAGTTATGTCTCTGTTTCACATCAGCAACACAGAAACTCTTCAAACAATTCACTTTGCCTGCTTTCACTCTGTAATGAAATATGCAGTAATTTTTTAAGATAAATAATCTTACAGCAAAAACATATTTATCCTACAAAAGAAAACTGTCAGAATTATGAGTGACGCACTCATAAGAGATTTTACTTCTTCCATGTGACATCATGTTTTCATCAATAAACTTCATTGTAAACAATCAAGAAAAACTGAAAAAAATAAATCAGCAGTACATAGTGTTAATATAAGGAATAAACACAATTTTGATACACCAACTTCCAACCTTCCACATTTTCAGAAAAGTGCATACTATGGTGGCATCAAAATATTCAAGAATTTACTAAGCAGATTCACTAATCAGATGAATGAACAGGCTCAATTTAAAGCAGAATTATGAAGATACTCAAATACACACTCATTTTATTCTGTTGATGAATTTCTAATGTTTAAAAATGACTGATAATGCTATTATCAGATGTATGTAACGAATTGGGTGTAGCATTAGACTGCCATAAGTGAAATAATTATAATATATTTGCATTGCATATTTTGTACTTTGTATGTTTATGATTTATTCCACATCATACCCTCACTCTGACTAAACTTCAAAACCACGAAATTTATAACATAATGTGTGCATATGCAGGCAAGCATGCTTGTGCATGAGTGTGTGTATGTCAAATCATAACAGACTGCAGAATACTGACTGAACATAACTGTTATTTAACATAGTAAAGTTTGAGCCAGAATTCATAATAGAAAGTCCTGAGTGTTCCACTTACAGTATTCAACAGGGCTGTGGAGATGGAGTCAGAAGGAATTTTGGTGCAGTCAGAGTTGGTAAAAATGTACCAACTCCAACTCCGACCTCGATATAAATCCTCAAATAGATACTAGCTACAATAACCGTTAGACTTATACTTAAATATACGTTACCAGTCTAAAAAGTAGACTGATGATTCATGTGGTGGTGATGAAATGTCTTATGATACCATTTTAGTACATTTACCATTATTAATACATATTCAGCTTTTATGAAGGAGTCGGAGTCTGTAAAAATGCACTGAGTCCAACCCTGTCCTCGATATAAAATCTTAAATAGATACTAGCTACAATAACTATCAGACTTATACAATACTTAAATATAGGCTGTAAGTCTAAAAAGCAGCCTGATGATTCACACGGTGGTGATAAAATGTCTTATGACACCGTTTAACATTTTAGTAGGTCTACCATTATTAATACATATTCAGCTTTTATTACGGAGATGGAGTCGGAGATTTAAAAATTGAGGAGGTGGAGTCGGAGGTTTTGTGTACTGACTCCACAACTCTAATATTCAGCCATTAAAATACAAGCTTATCACAAGAATTTTAAGAGAACTCACGAGAAGTTAACAGCACAGATTTCCCAGCAGACTTCAGCAATCACATGCTCTTACACACAACGTGCATTATGGTACTTACTGCAAGAACTGCTAAGATTGTTCTGGGAAGCAGACCAGAGAGAAAGGCACCAGTAATTGCTATGTACAGTCCAAAACAAGCAAAGCTGTTTGTACCTAGTAATGCCATATATTTCAGCACCAGAAAAATTAGAATTATTTCTTGGACTAGAATGATCGGGTACTCCAGATATGAAAGAAGTGCATAACTGTTACAGTAGTTGTAACATGTCATGACAGTGTAACTGAAAAGAGAAGGAAACATGTTTTATATACAGAACATGCCAAGAAACCAACACCATTCAAATATGAAATGAAGCAAAGTGACTGATTGGTTGTTTGTTCCATTTCATCAGCTGCTCAGTTACTTACATGTATCCTTCACTGGAAAGGAAGGCATTATGGATAAACCATGTCAATCTGCCTGCACATTACTTGTCATTATTTATTATTCATTTAAAGTGCTGTCAACAGCACAAACCATAATCTCTCAAAGTATAGGATTATTGGTGAATAATTATTTCAAAAGAGTCCAGAAGCACCTATGGCCAATTTCATGTAGTTTCCTGGCATCTGACTGGATGTATTGAGGAAAGCAACAAGAAACTTCAGCCAGGACAGACGGTGTCCTGGCTGAAATTTAAACCAGTAACCTACCACACACACTAACACTTGAGTGAATTTGCTCACTACCCACACATTTAAAAAATTTGGTATTTGGGTCCACACTACAGGTTCAGTGCAGTCTCTTCAGGAGATCACTCATGTCAAAGTAGAGCTCTTTCAGAGATTGTCTGCTAATATCAACAGTGCATGATGTGATGGGGAGCACGGCATGTATAATGTTACATAAATGTTTCAAACTTGTGATACTACCGATACAATGTTGACTTGAAACAAGTCATCGCTAGTTATTTTCAAATGTTTCATATTTCACTCACACCTACCACCAATCGTCATCTTGACAAAACTATACATTGATACCAAACTTAATCTACGACATTTTGCTAGAGAGGGTCCACCAAACGGCCATGATCTATAATAAACATCAGTGATTAACATATGAGCAATTAACAAAAAACAATCACCAACAAATGCACAATGAGTTTTTTTCATCAATTGTAACACAATTGTAACTGTGTTACAATTGATGAAAAAAACGCTTTGTGCATTTGTTGGTGATTAATGTTTTTTGTATAATATAGTGCACGGACATGGAACACATTAAATACGAGCAATTAAGCTAGAAATCACGCCATTCACTAATAGGTTAAGACACATAACCTAATATTGTACAGCATATTAAAACACAGACTGATGGTGTAAGGAAAAATAACGGTTCGCTTGGGTACAGAATAATATGTCATATGGGACCATAAAATAACCGCCAACGTTTTGACTATGCAAGATTAATTATCTTTGGACAAGCGTACACACAGATTACCTCGTATTAACACACAGCATATACCTTGTCAGTTCCATAAGTAATGCATACAAATTGATGCCTACTGCTGACTTCAATTTGACGAGGTTGACTATTTGGGGAATTTTTAGAATAAAACACAGTGAAATGGTTATTACACTTAAGACGTCTGCCATAAATTCAAGAACTCCCATTTTTAGATAACTTTTAAACTTTCTTAAAATAACAAATACTGTCAAACAACTATTTTCTATGTCATAAAATATTGTTAATTCGATAAAAGAATTAACGTTTCTCTATTAAAATTCTGTCTACTCGGGACTAGAGACCTAAAAATAACACACACAACCACATACATTACACCGCCTACGTGCGCGACCTACACGTTGGCCGGTGCTGGCAACGGATCACAGTATACATGATCGAGATGATCCCTGCAAGTGATATACTGGATGAGTTTCATGTTTGCACAAAGCAAGTTTTTGATGGTCCTTCATGTTTCGGCTACCTATTGTAGCCTTTATCAGGGAGTTAACACACAAGCAGCGTATGTCGGTAAACGTATATACATTAGCATTATATAACAGTCAATTGACGTATAGTATTACTGAACTTATTCATATGTGAAGAGTAAAACCACCGCAAAGCACGACTTCATTCACTACTTTGTATTTTAATGTTGAGAATATATAAAATCACACTACATGTTTCGGCTATGCCTTAGGCATGTTCAGGTGTGTGCGGTCGGGACTAATAAATACAAGTATCTGCCATATTTGCAAAATGGGAATACAACGCGGCAGTGCATCAGCTATTTATAGACTTCAAGAAAGCCCGATTCAGTTGGGAGGGAGGTATAATTTTCTCATTGAGTTTGGTATCCCAATGAAACTAGTAAGGCTAATAAAAATGTGTCTAAGTGAAACCTGTAGCAGAGTTCGGGTAGGTAAACATCTGTCTGACACGTTTCCTATTAAGAATTGCTTTTCAACTTTGCTTTAGAATATGCATTAGCAGGGTTCGGAAAAACCAGGAGGGCTTGCAATTAAATGGTACACATCAGCTTTTGGTTTACACAGGTGATATTAATATATTGGGCGGAAGCACACATAGTCTAATGAAAAATGCAGAAGCTTTAGTGGTCGCTAGTAAGGAGATTGGTCTAGAAGTAAATGCTGAGAAAACTAAGTACATGGTTATGTGTCGAAATCAGAATGCAGGACAAAATCACAACATAAAGATAGATAATAAATTCCTTGAAAGGGTGGAAGAGTTCAAATGTTTGGGAAGAAGCCTAACGAATCGAAACTCCATTCATGAAGAAATTAAGAGCAGATTGAAGTCGGGGAATGCTTGCTATAATTCGGTGCAGTATCTTTTGTCTTCCAGGTTGCTATTCAAAAGCACAAAGATTAGGGTTTTAGATCTGTTGTTTTGTATGGGTGTGCAACTTGGTCTCTCACACTGAGGGAGGAACAAAGATTGAGAGTGTTCGAAAATAGGGTGCTGAGGAGGATATTTGGGCCGAAGAGGAACGAGGCGACAGGGGAGTGGAGAAGACTACATAACGAGGAACTTGATGACCTTTACTTATCACCAAATATTATTCAGGTCATCAAATCGAGAATAATGAGATGGATGGGGCATGTAGCACGTATGGGGGAAAAGAGAGGTGCATACAGGATTTTGGTAGGGAGACCTGAGGGAAGGCGACCACTTGGGAGACCCAGGCATAGATGGGAGGATAATATTAAAGTGGATCTTCAAGATGTGGGATGGGGGCATGGACTGGGTTGAGCTGGCTCAGGATAGGGACAAGTGGTGGGCTCTTGTGAATGTGGTAATGAACCTCTGGGTTCCATAAAATGTGGGGAATTTCTTGACTAACTGAGAAACTGTTAGCTTCTCAAGAAGGCCTCTGCTGCATGGAGTTAGTTAGTTAGTTATCTGTCATCTTTGAAAAATGATAAATGCGAGACACTTGAATAGTTTTCTTTCTTTCCTCTGCTGAGATGTTTTGAATTCTGATTCTGCTTTTCATTTGTAATTTCTTTAGCTCTGACCAAAGAATTTGTAAACTTGGAATCCCTATATTCTTCAAAACACAGTAAAATCTGAGTTGAATTCTGCTCAAATTTGTGCATGATGGGACTTTTTCCTGATGAAACTTACTTTTAGAACAAATCCTACCAAAGAATAAATTCAAATATGGTCAGTTGCCATTTGACTAATACTACCTTGCTTTTAATTTTGTTATCAAGTGTCATATTTCCAGTGCAGCTAAAGCAGCTTGAAAACTTGGAACTTAAAAGTGGTATAGCTTTCTGTACAACATACCCATCTTGTTTCCAATAGGGGTTTTTGAGAGAAGTGTTTCTGATATTTTTAATGCCCCAAAGAGATGTTGACACTGCAAATGTGGTATAGATATCTTGTAAAGTTCCAAAAATGTTAACTGCTGTAATTGAAGACTTTGCAACATCTCCAACATGTACATTAAGTCACAAGGAACATAAAAAGCTTTTGTGTTTTCAAATACAATGTTTGCCCACACGCCTTCATCTTTCATACTGGCCCCATTGTTGTACCCTTGGCTACAGCAGATGACTTTACTCTTCAGAATCTAAGAGAGCCTTTATCTTTTCAGATAAAGCCTTTTGTGTAATGTCAACTACTTCAAATATTATGTAATGTTGCCTAATTTCACCATCCAAATTGGTTGTGCAATGGCTCATGATGACTTATGTCAGGAGTATCAACTATGCGTGTTTCATCACAGAAGACAATAGTCTTAATAGTGATTGCCATGAGAACTTAAAAAATCACATAGTCAAAATATGGTATATTGTAATACACAATGGCTGTGATCATGATATGTTGACAACTTGACAAAACAATAGACCACATTATGTCAGCATGCCCAATAATGGCAAAAGAACAATACAAAAAGAGACATGATAAAAGTATGTGCTGAACTACATGTTCAAATATGCCAGAGAAGGGGGGGAGGGGTAAAATTAGACAATGAACACTAGTATTAGCATGCACCAAAATTAGTACGAACAAGCAATGAAGTCAAGTAACCATATTATGGAATCAACAAGTGCAAACTGACAGAACCATCCTTACCAATAAACCAGACATAATAAACTGCAGTAACAAAAAGGAACGTGTATGTTACTAGATGTTGAAATTTACGGAGACAGAAATGTGATCATGAAAGAACCCAGAAGATTGTAAGATATAAAGACCTTATAACAGAAATATAGTTGTGGCCTCATATATCAGGATAGTTACAGCTGTCATTAAAACTACCAGCTGACACAAAAGCTATCAGATGGGGATAACACTTGTAGACATCATGATACTACACATACAATGCTCCTGAGATTTGACACACTGCTGTAGCAGAATCTGAGTAACCCAACACCACTTGTACCAAAGACCACCACATTCCATTCTCATAATCTCCATAATGGCCCCTGTTGTTCTGGTATCAAAAATACTTTGGCTTGTATACTAACACAATGACAGCTATTAAAAATATTTGAAGAGATAACAAGGTGACAAAAGAAATTTGATCCATGTACCATGTAATAACACTTGCAGATTATTTCAGCAATCTTATAAGCAAGTCTTGTTAATCCTGGGAGATTACAGCATGAGATAACAAGAAGACTTAGGAGAAACAGAAGTTTTTAAGACTTGCAATTTACACAGATGTAAAATAATTTTGTATAAAACTGGCTACATATCAGTACCAACACTAATAAGGACCAGGAGACTGCTGACATCTGCAGTTTAATGCATGAGGTAGGTAAGACATAGCTTATTAGATGTGCCTTATGAATAGGAAAAAGAGCACCTTACATGGAGATCACAACCATCCACCTGCATGTTGGGTTTTCATGAAATCTGGTGTATCGAGTCTTTAAAAAGGTGATATGCAAGCTTGAGTTTTGTGCAAAATGGCTCAGTGACACACTTTACTTAAGGGCACAAATTAGTTTCTACCCATTTTACACATTTCTTGAATGATTTGTGTAAAATCTGATATAGAAAATCTCCACATAATGCCACTGGCAGCGGTGAATTTTGTGCAAATCGGTCCAGAGAAGCATACACCTTACTTATGGGTGTAAAGAAATTGTGCCCATATTTTCTGCATTTTTTTTGTCCAATTTGGATAAAATTCAGCACAGGAGATGTTAACAAAAATTTACTGAGTGACTGTGTGTCTTGTGAAAGTCAGTACAGTCAAAGCTGCACTGTACTTACAGGAATTATTGTATTTCTATCTGTACTTCCACATTTATTGATGTGCGTGAAATTCATGATAAAAAATGTCCTCATACATCACTGTTGAACATCTGTGAGTTTCCTGAAAATTGGTGCCAGGAAGGCCATACTTGTCTTATGGGTGTAAATTAAATTCCATTTATGCATTTGCTACAAAACCACACAACATTTTAATGGGTGTAAATTAAATTACATTTATGCATTTGCTACGAAACCACACATTTTAAAAGTAAAGAATGTCTTGGAAAAGTTGTGTACTGTCATGGAGTATACCACTTGCAATCTTCTTATTTAAGAAAGGGAACTGGAGGAAGGTCCTCAGAAATGCTGCAGAGCAGGTGTCTGTAAGAAACCCAAGAAGCAGCAGCAACTTCAAAATGATTTTGCAGACTCCTACATGCTAACAGCTGTACTTTTATACACTGCGAAAATACATAATGACAAAAAATTTTATAAACTCAGTAACCATTATAAATGAATTCACATTTTATTCATCACAAACAAACAATAACAAAAGGAAGCCAATCACTGGCTAGAGGAGCAAGACTTGATGCAAAGTTATGTGAATTCACATAACAAACAGAATAACCTCACCACCCCCCACCCTTGCGGGGTCCAAGGATTAATGAATAAGTAAACAGAAAAGACACTGAACTGGTCATTGCCTAATTTGAGGTATTGTTCATAGCCAAGCGTTGTGGATGTTATGGAAAATAACTGCTCATGTTCAATTTTATATGGGTTGCTTGTACAAGTCATCAGTAATCACGGTTCTGTGAAGTTGCATGTCTAGAAAGCGAGAGAATGACGACAGGAGCTTCAGAAAAAAAGGAACAAAAAATGAGGTGGTGCTACAAGTGAAGGGCAATATTAAGAAAAGGAACTTACTGGAGACAGACAACAAGAGGTAAAGATGATGAGATGATAAGAAACAGAATTGTTTTTATCACATTGGCTTTAAACCAACATGTCCATCTTATAAAATTTGGGATTTTTAAAAGACTAATGGGATCCAGGAAAATGCCCTGTTATTGCACCAACAGAATCAAGTATTTTAATATTTTCCATTCCATGTTGGTTATTCAATATCTGAGATATGTGACCAACTCCAACACAATGTATAACTGAATGATTTTAAAATTTCATTTGTAAAGTCCGACATGTTTTGATGAGTAGCTCATCATAATCAGGGACACTTTCTTCGTAGAAAAGCAAAACACTATGGTATGCTATCTTACATGAGTTCAAGAATTACACCACTACTGTCACTATAACATTTAAAATAGGTTGTTAAAATCTCAAATGAGGATGAGGTTCTTTTGTACGTAATTATTTCTTGTCCCACTTAACTTACACAGCACTGAACATTAACATTGCATTAGGCAGTCAGTATGCAACACAATATCAGCAGTCTCCAGCGCTTCACTTGAGATTTTAACAACATGCTTTAAATATTTTTATAGTGAAAATAGTGGTGAAATTCTTGAACTTGTGCAAGACAGCATACCATAATGTTGTCCTTTTTTACCAAGAAAGTGTCCCTGATGATGATGATGAGCTACTCATCGAAATATGTCGGACTTTACAAATGAAATTTTAAAATAAATCAGTTATACACTGTGTTGGAGTTGGTCACATATCTCAGATATAGAGAATCAAGTATGTTTACAAGTGATGCCTTGTGTGTGTGTGTTGCATTTCATACATCCTAGAATACTTCTCCCCTGTTTAGGAAAATGACTGTGGTACAAAACTGACTGACTGCCTGTCACTGCCTCGTGGTGTCTTGTGGATGCCCAACCAATTAATGGCAAACACACTCAAACACACACTACAGAGGAAAATGGAAACAGCAGTAGATGGCTCCAAGGATACAGATGAAAGACGGCAGGCTGGAACCAATTCTGGATGAAAACAGAAACATTCTAACAATAACCATCTTTATATCAGAAAATAGCATTACATCAAGTAGAAAAAACAACATATTTGAGTTCTGGACTTTGTCTATCATATAGTATTCTGAACAGAACATAATGTTTGGACAGTGAGCCAATGACCGAGATTAGGTGTATGTAATCATATACAAGTGAGCAAGTGCCTCCCCACCTTATCACCTGAGAAAAGAAACAAGCAGGTAACTTGAAATACAGTAAAACCCTGTTAAAGACATTCTTGAAAATTCCAAGAAAATTTCACTTCTTAAACAGGAAATGTCTTAAAAGGGTAGGACCAAAAAATTCTATTTTTTATTTTTTTTGTGAACTTATTACATACGCATGCTGAATTTGTATCATTTGCAGCTGTCTTAACACATCCTCACCTGCATCTGACCACCTAACCATTTTGTCTGTAACCTTTCATTCACAGTTTTATTTACACCTTTTAACTATATTGTCACTGACTTTGCATTCACAGTTTACATTTCATTCCAGATGTTGCAGTATACATCTTCAGATTCCATAGGTTCACTACCAGGTAGACTATAAGGGGTGGTCAGTAGTTCCAGTCACTTTCACTAACTCTGCAGTGTCTTGAATTTCATTTCTGGAATTGCTGATGTCACTTATCTGCACACAGTCACCACAAATGTTTCACAATCATACTACACCACAATGCATTTGTATTACCAACGATAAATTACATTTAAACATGTCGCGTGTGAGCACCCACGCATCTGGCATCAGACTGCCGTCCCCCCCAGCACGGTGGCTTCCACCTCCACATGGTTTATCTGTCTCATGGTAGAGATCTGTGCCAGCAAGCTGGAACCCCGGGTGGCATCGGCTAGTGCACCTAAATTTCTTGAAATGTTATTGGCTGCCTGAGTTCCCTCCTAGTGACTGGCCAATTGAAATTTCCACATGCAGTGTTGCCAAATACAGGCTCATGTAGGTAATAAAACAGCTAGGATAGGCTTCTGGCCCCCCTGATACAATCTTTCAGTTGCTTTGATAAGAGACCGAGTAGTGGGAACTGACTGAATGCAGTCTCTGCGTTGTGGGAGAAATACAACACCCCCACGCCATGAGGTTGCGTCATTCCACTGTGTGAAACTTGCGGAAAGACCTGGGAGATTAACCTATATGAACTGACCTTGCCACTTGAATGCTGCATTTTGGAAACAATGAATGGAAACTCAGGGAACTTGTTTAAGATTTTGATACAGACAATGTATTAAAATGGGTTAAAAAAACAGTTTTGTCGTCAAATTTGTTACGTCTCTGGTGGGAAATTATCCTATGCGGGGACGTATTAAAAGGGCAATGTGCAATGTTAATCAAATGGGAGAATTTTGATGCTTTTTTTATCCTGACTTCTTAGGCGGGAAAACATCTTAACTGGGGACGTCTTAAACGAGTTTTACTGTATATTCTGTTCACAGTACTAGACAACTGACCTAGTCCAGAAATTAAATCCTAACCATAACATACAATCATCACACCCCTATCAAATTAACTACTTTAAATGTCTTAATACTGTGGGTACTCTTAAGCTGAAGGCTGGCAACACAATGTCTGTTCAAGGACTAACTACCAAAATCAATAAGATGGTAACCCCAAAGAAAAGTAGTTCAACGTGCAACTGCAGAAATATAAACACAATTGCCATGATATACATAATACAGGTTACTAACCACAAAATAATTTACAGAAAGGAAAAAGCCACAATCATGTGAGATTTGAGGTTCTCACAGTGGCAAATATGAATTTCATGGCCTTCTCAAAAAACCTGCTGCCTTCATTTTCATTGTACAACAGTAAATTACAGCTTGAGTATTCAGGTCTTCTGGGGTATGATACTGTGTCACTCGGTAAGTGGTTCCTGATGTTTCACAGACTGTGCTGCCCCAGTCTTCTAGTGTCAGGGGTTCCATGAAGGCAGAATATTTCTCTGAAGAGTCAGTAATCATTCATGCAATGACACGGCATCATATCCCAGAAGACCTGAATCCTCAGAGTCACTGCTGTGAGAACCTAAAATCTCACAACTTACAGCTTGCTCTTCTCCCATGAAGCTGAAACCAGCAGGTGTTTCCAAAACTTTGGTACCTCTATATAAAATGGCAAGGTGTTGCAGTAATTTTGAACCACAGCCACTTTCAGGATGGTGTCAGCTCCTGCATGTCATCCATCATGTCAAGTGCTTCATTCGGAGCTGCATAACGAGCTGATGCACCAAAATCTGAAACTGAATCATTCAGAGCATGAGAAGACACTTTACCACACTCAGCTAGTTCAGTCCAATTATTATGTGACAGCATAATTCTGCACAATGGAGGGAAAGAGGAGGATGGCATGAGTGACCAACAATCTCCACGTGCATGTGGAACAATGCCACTCCAGCACTACCACAATGCTACAGCTGACATGCACATGTTGCTTGCCAGTAGCTGACTGAACTAACATCCTGTTCTGAAATACACGGACTTGTCCAATCCATCAGAAGACGAAAACTGGATTCTCTACCTGCACCATTACCAAGTAAATGATAAGAAAAAGTGGATTAACTTTTAAACAACCCTTGCAGTGGTGACTTTTTTTGGCCTAATTTAGAATAAATACATGATAATAAACACATATGTATTACATATGTTTATTATCAACAAAATGCACCAGTTAAAACATACGGGGTTGTTACTCTGACTCAAGGAGTACATTTCAGAAAGGAAGTATAGGTGTTAAAACATATCACTGTCATTGGTAGATGTTTTAACACCTACACGTCCTTTGTGAAATGTACTCCCTGAAGATGGCTACTCTCAATAGCCGCAACATGTCAGAGTAACAATTCCATATATTTTAACTGGTGCAATTTGTTGGTAATAAACATATGCACTGCATGTCTATTGCACCGAAATATATGACATTAACATGTATGTATGTTTGAAACAGAATATGACCTAAGATAACAAAGGACACACACAGACAGAAACATACACACATACATACATACATACATACATACATACATACATACATACATAGTCGTACAAACACAACCCTTTCTATGAAACTGACAGTGCTGTGGTTATTTAACCTTGCATTTCCAATTCAAGATAACAGTTTTCTGGGCAGACAATCAAAGCAAGGACCTTATACAAACAGGAGTGCTTATCACGCAACTGTACAGGTAATGACAACAGCAAAGTCATCCCTGTACTTAATTATGCACCATATTATGAAGACTTATGGCACACTGGAGGTACAGCTCCATACATCCATGACCTTGGCACTATACAGAGGTGAAGAGTCAGATTCAGACTCCAACTGCAGTATCGCCAATGAAAGAGAGCCAGTATCAAATGGAAAGTCGGGGGGGGGGCATGGAATCAGTACAGAACTGTCGCAAAGAGAACTCTCTCTGGCCCTGTCAGCAAATAAATGCAGTTCTCTCCTCATCCAACATGCAGCATGCTGATTTTACTTCCACTGAAATATAGGGGCATTATTTTATCTAACAGCTGTCACATGTCACTTCTCATTGGTTCACATAACTTATAAAACCCAACAGAATTTGACGGGCAATGAGAAATGTATTTGTTTGATACAACCAGTGTCAGTGAGCAAAGGAAAATATTCCCAGCACCTTCCTTAAGTACGATAAGTAAAAACCTAACATTAAATTCAGTGCAGTGAACTAAGATGCACGGACCCTAACTCACAGATAACCGTAACAGCAGTGAGTTCTGCACTGCCAGCTGTCACTTAGCCAGAATGAAGAGTCAGGCAAGTTGTCATATAAAATAATGTCCCAGTAAATACTCATTTGACAGCTGTATACAGAGGTATGGAAGATGTAATTTGTTGACAAGTTTACCAGTATTTCTGAGCGGTAAATGCATGTCTACAACAAGATATCAAAAACAGCATTATAATTAAAATTTATTATAAACACCCAACATAAGGTGGCTGAGACTTGTAAGACATAAAGATAAGGGAACAGTTGGTGCAACAAAAAGATAAGATTGTGGGAAGGAAGAAGAAATCAGAGGCATATTATCTATCGATACATACAAAATGGAAATTATGCAAGGAGACATAATGCATGGGGTGTAGGCTCATATGCTTCGCACCCCAGATTACAAAAGGGATTCCAATGAATTTTGGGATAAGGGTATGTACAAAAGAAGATGTGCAGCAAATTTAATTCTGGTACATAATGGTCAGTCATAACAAACAGTTTAAGATTACTATGGCAGTGAGCATTTACGAACCTACCAAACTACACAGTGTCATATCCTGCGTGACTGTAATCACAACCGTTATACTGCAAAAAGCCAAAATTAAACTTTTATCATAGGCAGCTCAGCATGCAAAAAGTATGCATAGAACATAAAACACACACGATAGGTTTTGTACCATTTCTCAGCATGGTGTGTTATCCAGAATGCTTTGGGACATGAGGTTTTCTGTAATGTGCAGCACCATGCCTAAAATCTACTACAACACATTTGAATTAAAGAAAAAAAAAACTGCCTTCAAAGTGAGGGTGTTGGGGGGTTAGCTAACATCAGTTACAAGGCATCATCTGAGCAGATAGCGCCAGGAACGTCTGGTAATTAAGAAATTACTTACTGTTAATTTTAAATTTATTTGTTCCAGAATATAGCGAGTTTTCAGATTGGTCAAGATACCAGGGTGCTGGACAAATGATCCCATACTTGCATCAGAAAACCTGTTTATAAAAGCGCAGTGTGATATCTGCAACACAGCTTGCAATAACAGATCTGTAGGCAAATATCATGACCAGATAACAGATGTTCAGGCAAACTGCTATTTTGCACCTTTATAATATTATTGTCTTGGTAAGGTGAAGTGACATGACTTGTGAGTACTATAAAGAAAATGCTGAAACCAAAAACATGCAAAAATGTGTTCTTACTTCAACAGTGGATGAAAGATTTCTCTGCCTCCTATTCAGGTATGTACATACCTACATATATTGTTGAAAAACAGTACCTGCAAATAGTTTGCATACAATTTTTGCAAGCGTGGATGTATTTTTAGGCATGTCATCACTCCAATATGTGCCATAGCTAAGGCAAGTGCACAGAATGTGGAAAAGAAAGACATATTGAAGTTTAGTGATGGCTTGCATTTGCTACCCTGCTTGTTGGATGGGCAAACAATGAAGCATAAATACTGCAATGAGAAAAATTCTTATGATACACTGGCTAATAAATATGGTGGCAGTGTGGTGAAGGCAAAGAAGATCAAACAGGCATTGAAAAAAACAGTTTGCAGGGCACGAAGGAAATTTGTGCCTTCCAATCACACACTCACTGTGCAATGTGATGTTCTGAACTGACAGATCAGTGTCTGAAAAGTGGAATAGTGTTTGCAGGTGTGTACAAGCCCTTAGCAAACCGATGTGCTCTTGCATATGCATGTACCACCATGGCACCAAGGCTGGTATACTGGCAGTATACTGGAAGATACCAGCTTGCCTCACATTGGTGTCTGTTGCAAATTGCTTGCCAGCCACATACTTCTCATGGTGTCCAAAGACATGGAAATCACTGTGCATGAGATTGGGACTGGAAAGTGGGTGGCACATGACCTCCAATCCATACTGCTACAATTAATCAACAAGCCCAGCTGGCAGTAATTTCCATCTCTTTGGAAACTTTATGAAGCACCTGGCTGGCAAGCCATACCTAACAGACATCGATGTGAAGCAAGTTGTCACGTCCTGGCCACAGACATTTGATGTTGATTTCTTCTGTGCTGGATACAAGCCTTGGTGCCATGATGGAACAAATGCTTAATGTCAACGGTGACTACAGGGAGGTCTGATGTGTACCATATTCTTCGCACGTCCCATGTACATATCAAAGTCAGAATGAAGTTCTCAGCAACATACTGTTTGTTGCCCTATTTTTTGAAGCTCTCTGTATTAAAGACTGTCCCACAAAATGAAAGACAATCCAAACCCATTACATTTTATTTGCACATGCAACATATAGTATATTCATGCAGCACAATACAACCATTCCTCGGACTTCGTGACAATTCACAAAGTTCTGCTTGAAATTGATTCCACAAAGTCAGCTGGCTGAGTTAAATATGGTAGCAAGAACTTAAATTTCAATTACATTTTAGCTTTTTCTTTACCATAAAATACAAACTACAATATAATTAAAATTAACATAATAGAAGAATGGATTCTAACATTAAATTCATTTCAGTTTTATTGCATAAAAGTAAGACAATGTTCTTAAAGTCAGCAAGGCCTTACACTATATTTTTAAAGAAATAATAGTAAGACACACAAAGGGTAGTTTCAAACACCTATCACATATACCAATTTCACAAAAGGTGACATGAAAATGCAAAAAGTAAAATGTTAAATTGAACCCACAGTAAAAAATTAGAAAGAACAGAAACTAATATTCAGTAAGTCGCAATACAACTTTATTTGTGAGAGTTCAATGTATGAACGTTTGAGGTTCCTGCAGCTGTGCAACTGATGATTCTGGTCTTCTGGGATGTAAAACCACAGTGTTGTGTGAATGGTTCCCAACACGCTGAAGGAATGCAGCACTCTCATTTTCAAGGGTCAACGGGTCCACAAAGACCTCTTGACTCTTGAAGATGGAGATATTATGTCCCTTAGAAGCACTGGGAACCATTCATCCAACAGTGCAGTGTAACATGCCAGAAGGCTGGAATCCTCAGGGTGTATCTCGCTTGCCTGACAAGCCCTGATCTCATGGATCATCACCAGGAGCAACACATGGCAGCTGAAGCTATTAAAGGTTCAGAATATGTAACAAATATTGAATTTCACTCACAAATACGTACTAGTGAACTCAATTATTCATATCAACAATTAACAATTAATAAATGCCTCAGAAATGGGTGAACTACAGACAGGTTTTTGTTAATGTGGAACTAAATACTGCATAGCAGGTGGCATTGTCATCACTATGCAGCTATGAGCAGGTATGACTTTAAGCTGTATACCACATAATATGAGGGCAAAAATCTTCTCTCTCTTCTTGTAATAAAAACTGTAATATCATGGTACATAAAATTATAAAACATTCGTTTACATTAGCAACTTATAATTTCATTTATAGGTTCCAGTGGATTTTGTGAAGTGGTTAACAGTCCATTCTGACACTGATCACCTGTGATAAAGAACATGAATGCAAATTAAATGAGATCAAAGTCATGTCCGTAATAATAGATTATTACTTTCCACAGATAGTATGTGCCAGAATGAAGATTTCATGACTTCAAAAAGGACCACTGGAAATTCTGAAGGAAACTGCAAGTTGCTAATGTAAAATCACTGTTTAATAATTTTATACACTACCATGGTATAATAACCACGTTTTTACAGCAGTTGTAAGAATTTTATCTCATATTACTCTGAAAATTTCTGATAAATATATTTACACATTTACCGTTAACTTCATTTTACTTGTATTTATGGCATAAAATTCAGTACTGGTTATGTATGATTAGCCTTTAATGGCATGAGCTGGAATGTGATGCAGTACCTGTGATTTGCAACAAAACATGTTGGGCGACTAAGAATGGCATCATGAGTACAACTGTATTACGATGGGTGCTGTACATTGAGTTTTACTGTTGCAGTACACTGGTAAGGATGCAAATACAATAAAAGTTGTGATATCCGGCAGCTCTAAGACCAGAGCACTTCCAAATATTAGAATATTATACCTCATGCACATCTTAGTGTACCTATCCACCTCATGGATACACCTGTTACTTGATATCCTACCCTGTTAGCCCTGTCGCAATTTCTCTTTCCTTTTCATCAGTACTTAGGTAACGGTGTATATAATTGAAAGAAAACCAACAGCACACCAATATTTCATTCTTTTAATCACCATATTCAAGACAATGAATTAAATACACATTTTGATGTCACCATCTTAACTGTTTGCTTTCATAAATTTACCCTGCAAATAGTAAATTTAAATTTAATGGGCATCTTACACAATTCCCAATTAACAGGGCTTTCCAAATCATCTGGTGCTAGATATCAAAGCTTTAACTGCAGTAAAGTAACTAAAAACACAGTAAACATAGGCAAAGGAATGCTAAGGTAATAACAACACACATGACAAACCAAATAACTAATTACATGGCACATGACTGCACTGGTCTTCCAGTAAGTATTCAGCTGGTCAAGGCATGCACTGTTTCATGGAATCTGAACTTCTTCTTACTCTTTGGCATTGGGACTCAATCCTGAACAAGTCAAATCCAAACACTCTGTCACAACATTTCTCTAAGTGCCACTTTAATATTATTCTACCACCTATACTGGGGGGTTCCATTTTCTTATATGCTATTTATATATGTAATACACAGTAGTACTGTATACTTCATTTTGCAGAACTTGCTAGTGTTTTGTCTATAAACCAAGCAAGATGAATATGGGTTTAATTTTTAATTTTTGCTCACTACATATATTTTGCCTTTCGGCATTTGGCTAACTGAAACAGGTATTGTTTTTGAGAGCAGGTTGGTATCCATATATCTACGAAGTCTACAAACCATGCGTATCATTTTCCAGAGTTTCAATTCTTACTTGCAGATGGCACTTATGTCTGTCTTTATGCTTAATAAAAATCGTATCATGCATTGTCATTTTTTGAAACATTACTAATACAGTGAAACCTGCATTTTACATTTCTCAAGGGATCACTTAAAATCAGTGTAAAATCAAGAAAAATGTGAAGTCAAGAGGATGAAAATTTATGTAGCGACTGAAATTAAATACACAAATTAATACTGCATTACATTAAAAACGTAGTCTCATTCACTTGTTCCACACGTCCTTTAGAATAAGTTACTGCTTCTTCAATTTCTGCTGAACCTTCTACACCTCATTCTCAATACCAGAGAGGGCAGCCACTGTGTATTCATTCTATGCATGCAGTGGATATTTGTCTGCACCATGCACGGTGTACAGTGGAGTTACCCAGCTGAACTAACGACAATGGACTGGGTGTTGCTGCAAGTTCTGAGAATTGCCCAGTGTTGGTAGCTCAGCTGGGTTACACTACTGGAAACAACATATGACATCTATGGCATGAAGAAAATAAAGGTTGTAGAAAACTATAAATGAAATTTTCTTTCCCTGATGTCCAATTGGAGGTATTTGATATGACAGCAACATGCCGATTTATACTAAATTTTAATGTATAATCAACGAACTAGGTAGGAAGGACAGATGTATATTCACGGAGAACTTTTTCTTATGGATGTTCTGGCAGGACCGATAAAAGAGTGCACAGAACCAAGGCAAACATACATCCAAGCAACATAAAATCCACATTTCACCATATTATGTCCACAACAGTCTTACAGTTTAATTCTTACCTTTAGTCTGTTCATTATGTGTCTTTCTGCCTATCACACATTGCACCATGACATGTAGAAAAAACAATCCCAGTGAAATTGTACCATAAATTCTGAATGTTATGGCCCCGTGAAACATGTCGTACAGTATACCTCCCAGCAGACTGCCCACAGAAACACCTATAAAACACATGCACACACAGTGACAGTACCCAAGTTTCAATGTCTTGCTTCTTAGCTTACTTAACATAACCTTCTCAAATGCACATGACAGAACAGAATGAGAAATGACAGCATGATTAACAAGAGACTGTCAGTAGACCCACAGGAAAGTGGGACATGGCTCAAACAGATCAAGGATGAAGAAGAGGAGATCAAGGACGAAGAAGAGGAGAGACAAAACTTATGAGAACTTATTTTGGAACACATTATATGATGCTGTAAATAATTAAAGACTATACAGAGTTAATGGTAGCAGCACTGGTGAATGACGAATTGAAAAGGCTGTAGAAGGAAGAGGTGCAATCTCAGCATTGTACAAACATACAATGTTACTGCTACAACAGCCTGCATGGTAAATAACACAAGTGGGAGACACAAAAGGGGCAGAATAAGAGGCTGAGATAAAGCGAGAAATAAGAAAAGATAATGATCGGGAAAGAGGAGAAAGTGGAGAGGCAGAAGGAGGTTGTAAAGAGTAAGCTAGAAGGAAAGAGCAGCACTGAATGAGGTCCACCTTGACAGGTCCATAAACGTAGCAACACTAAATAAATTTGACTGTTAGTCCCCATTAAAAGTTTGAGCTACGGAAGCTGCAGAGACATTATAAAGGTAAGCAACCCTATCTTGGATGAAGAAAAGGCAATTTTTGGATTCCCATCTTGCTGTGCATGTATACAATTACCATCTCAATCTATACACAAGAACACAACGTCTTCATGCTCCTTTGTAATTCTATGACATTTTTCAGCCATTGGCCATGATGGCCAATGGTTGAGACATGTTGTAAAATTATAAAGGAGCATGAAGACATTGTTGTGTTCTTCTGTATAGTTTGTGATAGTAAAGAACAGGTAATTACAGGGTTTACTGATGCCATGGATTCATGAATGGTAGGTATGACAGCATTTGACACTTCCTCCTTTCTCCCTGTCCCCTCTGGAAACACTCAACCAGCCCAAAGCACTAAACACTCCCATCAGAGGTTATAATGTGATTATGACTACCAACCTCCATGTGAACAGAATGACTACATTATTGGAGGGGAACACAGAGAAGTACACTGAAGGAGTTGGCTAACACCTTGAGGGAGATGTGGGATTGAAGCATGGGACTTCCTTCTGTGGCCAAAATACATTATACAAACACCACACAGGTACTTACCAACTCCTTCAAACACTGCTCCCACAGTTCCTTGCACAGTTGCCTCCGTACCAGGAGGGGCCACTATGCTAGCGTACGAGGCCATTGTTGCATAAAATAAACCAAATGTAAACCCCTGAAACAGTTCCACTGGAAGGCACCACCAAGGGTTCTTCAGATAGGAGTATATCACAAATCGTGCACCAAATGCAAACAGGACAAGTGACATGGCATGAATATGTCCAATTTTACGAAGAATACGAGCTGCAAGTAGAAAATAACAGTCCTCAGTTAAAAAAAAAGTCTTCAGAAGATATGTAGGTACTTCAAAAAGTTTCCGCACATTTTTTCTGTAGGGTATTGGTAAGTGTTAGACTGCTGAGAGTTGGCAGCATTGTACACCATATCCCGATTGTCTGACCTTGACTATGGCTGGTCCCCATCCTCAGTGTGTGAGTAGCTATTGAGCGGTATACATGTCAGCGCGTCTTTCAGTTTGCACCAAAGAAGAGCAGAGAAGTGTCATAAGATTTCTGTGGGCAGAAGGTGTTAAAGGTGCCGAAATTCACGCACGTTTATGCACTCAGTATGGGGACAACTCATTGTCACAAAGAAGCGTATACGAGTGGATAGAAATGTTTAAAAATGGTCGGACAAGTGTAATGGATGCCGAACGCTCGGGATGGCCATCAACATCAACAACTGATGAGAAGCTGGAAGAAGCCAGAACCATTATTCTCACTGACAGAAGGGTGACAATAGAAGAAATCGCGTTACAACTGGGCATCAGTCAAGGTACGGCCTATTCTTTAGTGCATGACATTCTTGGTTTCCACAAAGTTGCTGCAAGGTGGGTGCCCAGACATCTGACAGAAGAGCATAAGCGCAACCGCCAGCACATCTGCTCCAGTCTTTTGGAGTAGTACAGTCGTGAAGGCGATAACTTCTTGAATCGCATCATCACTGGGGATGAAACCTGGGTTCATCATTATGAACCAGAAACCAAACGGCAGAGCATGCAATGGAAGCACACGTCATCTCTTTCTTCCAAAAAATTCAAGTCTCAGCCCTCTGCTGGAAGGCTTTTGTTGACGGTGTTCTGGGACTCCCAAGGGCCTATCCTTGAACATTATATGGAGAAAGGTGTCACAGTAAAAAGTGTCAACTACTGCAACATGTTAAGAAATGAACTGAGGCCGGCTATCCGCTCAAAACGGAGAGGAAGGTTGACACAGGGTGTTCTGCTGTTACACGACAATGCACGCCCTCATACGGCACACCTCACCATCAACACCATTCGGCAACTGAGTTGGGAAGTTCTCGAGCACCCTGCCTACAGCCCAGACCTGGCCCCTTCAGATTTCCATCTGTTTGGACCCCTCAAGAACGCTCTAAGAGGTCGTCGATTTGCAGCTGATGATGAGGTGAAAGAGGCGGTGCATGACTGGCTTCGCAGTCAACCACAAACTTTCTTTTCCAACGGCATTAAGAAGCTTACAGATCGCTGGGCTAAAAGTATCGAGAAGAAGGGAGATTATATTGAAAAGTAATGTTGTTCTCATGTCTGTAACATAAATAAAGATTTTTTAAAAAATAAAGTGCGGAAACTTTTTGAAGTACCCTCGTACTTTCAAGCAATGTCTCCATGCACAGCAGGTATGTTGAAATACGTGTATGAAGTACGTGGGAGGACTGAAAAGTTCCCAGAACTCTGGTGGATAATTTGTAGCAAAAAGCATATGTATGAAACCTAAACTAGTCACCCCCAAAAGTACAGCCCTTTTGCACACATACACCCTTACTCCAGTGGTTCAAGTACCTCCGAAGTCCTCTTTTGGTGTGACGGTGAGACCCACCATAACATTCTGTTAAATTTCTTCTGTGGACACAGTCTCAAGTCCTGGGAAGAACCAAAGTCACAGAGAGTGGGAGCTCAAGAATACAGTGGCTAGGGTACGGTGAGTGTCTGGTTATCGCCAAAAATTGCAGCACTGCAAGTGATGTGACAACGTGCACGATGCTTTGAACTGATCTGTACAAGATGCCAGTTTTGTTAATTATCTGTTAAATCATCACACACTGATCTGATGACACAATTGTGTGAACTTTGGCCACACTTTCACCATTCCTTGAAACTGCTGGCCTACCAAGGTGCTCCTTGTGCTTTAGTGATTCTTGACTGTTTTTAAATTGGTTGTATAAGCCATACACAGCAGTTCCTTACGAGCTTCGTCTCTGTCAACTGCACTGAAGCTTACAAGAATTTCCATTGCTGATCTCCCTAGTATGCAAAAGAACTTGATGTCTGCCCACTGTTCAAACTGAGACACCGTGACGAACACTTGTGACGCACCTCCACTCCATGGCCAACCACTGCTGATCTCCCTAGCATGCAAAAGAACTTGATGTCTGCCCACCGTTCAAACTGAGACATTGTGACAAACACTTGTGGCACACTTCCACTCCATGACCAACTACAGCATATTAACATGTCTCAAACTGTTCCTAATTGCTTCACAAACAGTTCTACAGTCTGCCCCTGCACACTCCATCTCCTCACTTGACAAGAAAATGTGGTTATCTCAATGTGACTCAATTCTGGAAACTTTCTGATCCTCCCATATACTTTGATGGTAACCATAACTGCTAACATTTGGTAACATCAGATGGGAACCAGGAGAGCTGTGCAGCAACAAGTGTACAGGCAGGACGACCAGATAATCAGGGCTGGATTCTGTGCAGGTAAAAGAGATTTTCCACTTCTCCACACAACTTTCTATCCAATCACAACAGCAGGCTCTTTCTATGGCATAAAGTGGAGCATAAAGCTGACAACTCACCACCATCTACAGCCAAGGAAAAGAATATGTGGATCTATACATCCTCTACCCAGATGTTTAATCTGCATAGTGCTTAATTAAGCACAGGGAGGACGTGACTTTTTAACCTTTACAGAATGGGTCAGGTTAGTTAACTGTCACATACTGTGCTATGTGGAATACCATCCTTCGCCAAATATAAGATGACTCCCGGTCAACCTTAATTTTTATGCAAATATGTATACAGAACATGTTTAAACTTTGTGTGTGATTATAAGATAACATCCCCACTTTTGAGTTAATAAATTTGGGAACAAATCTTATCTTATATTCAGGTAAATAAGGTATATCCAACAAGTACAACATGTCTGCAGGGCAAAACACTTCTGGTGTATTCATTCTGTTATCATCCCTAAACACTTACTCTTTATCTTAGCAACAGATTTAGTCAATCAAGTTTTTAGTGTTATGTTTCCTAGTTTGCACAAAGCACAGTCTGTCTCCATTATACCCAGAAATCACATAAATGCACACAGGTCTTCACGTAAGCAGCCTATTATTTTTGTCAGATTTTACCTGAAAGTGGCTTTTCATGACAGATTTTATGAACTTCCTTGACAGACTTTAGTAAAAGACCCAGGTACAAAATTTCAAGATATTCCATCTGGTGGGAGCCAAACTGTTCCATGTGGGCAGACATATGGACAGACAAAGGGGATGGAGTTCATAGTCCGTTTTCACAACTCTGTGAATGTGCCTAAAAATGAATTTAGGAAAGGTTACGCAATGTGGGCCTTTAGCATGAATTGGGGTGAACAGAACTTAAATATGGTAGCACTGGTACAGATGAAGTGTTACATATTGAGTTTCACCACAGTCTCTTTCAAAGGTAAGGGTAGTTCAGCCTGTGCTTAACCCTCTGAAGCCCAGTGGCTGCTGTCTAAACCATCGGATTTAACATTCAAAGACTACATTCTGTGCACACAGTGCCTTTTATGTTTTTGTCTACACTTGTCAGAACAAACAGTGATTACAGTGAAACCTCTATTCATCATTTCTGAAGGGACTGTTGGGGGACGGGGGTTATAAACACAGAGAATGACAGTTGTGGAAAAGCATCAACTGTCAAAACCACGTGAAAACAACAAAAAATTAAAACTACACACTTTCCACTTCGGCCCACAAAAATAAGCTAATAAAAAGTTACTTTAATACCTGTGTGAAGATCACTTTTTAGGTATTCTTTATTCAGTAAAAAATAACAATGTGCATCGAGACCATGCCCATCTGTGCCCTAGGATCAATAACTAAACCATCTGTCACATTTTTATGAAATATGGTACATAATTCTTTACAAAAAGTTGGCCAGCAGACTAAGTTTGTGAAAAACAGCACAGCAAAAAACATACCGTATGTGAAATAAATACAATTTTGCCCACACATTTTCATTGGATTTGGTTAATATTTGGTATGGGATGTGATCATAACCATCCATTAATGTTGTGAAATTTGGAGCAGGGAAAGCCATACTTTACTTAGTGGCATAAATGAATTTCCATTCCCACTTCCACACTTACGTCTTGATGTCACTCAATTTCGTATAAGGAATCTTTAACATACTCCTGTTGAGCAACTGTGAGGCTTGTGAAAATCAGCACAGAGGAGAGACCAAACATTTCTTACCGGTATAATAAAATTACATTTACATATGTACATGTATCTTTCTCACTGCCTCACTCTCAACCCTGCAGCTCCATCCCCATTCCTCACTTGGCTGCTACATGGTGAGCAGCCTGACGACAGAAACGCCCTCTGTATATGACCCAGGGATGCAGCATTAATCCCAGAAGATGGAAAACGTAGTTCTTAGTTGTTCTTACATGTGACTATGGAGGAACACCAACCTGACAAAAAGAGGAATGGCACTTCCCCACCAAAACACTGCACCCCCATCACAAGACCCTCAATGGTCTTCATCCAGTGTTGCATGTCACAGCCTTCTGAAGTTGCCAGATCCTCCAAATGCCTGCAAACAACATGTGCATGTAACTCAAAATACCACTTTGAGTGAAAAACACTTTATAACTTCTGGTATTCACTGAAGATCCTGGTCATCTTCAATGTGATGTTGCATCACTCAGCAAGGGCTTCCTGATACTTCAAATGAGTTTTTAATGGACACCTGAACCACTCGAGATGAAGGCAATGCATTCCTTTAATAGGCTAGGAACCAGAAACACTTAAGCCAGCACCGCAGCATCACATCCCAAAAGACCAGAACCTTCAATCACACCACTGTGAAAACTCAAAACTCACATCTTCCACATATCCTTAAAATTTTGCAACTTATACCATGCAGAAATCAGTACATATCAACACTACATAACTGATAAGTGTGTGATAAACAAGTGGGGATGGGGTCAATTCCAAATTATGTAAACTCAGGTTATGTAAATGTTTCAGGAATGGAACCCTCATGTAAGTCAGAAATTGTCTGTATGTGAAAATTTCTATATGCTTTCAGGAACCATCATATATGTAATAAAAGACGCAGGTATCATGGTGTATTCAACTACCCACAGAACTACAGAAGTGGTTAAAAATCATTACAAATGTTGTTCCACCACTGTTGTGAGCAAATTGCATTTCTATGTACACCCACCACAGCCACATATGGATTGAAGGAAGTTTAATGAAGGAAGTTTATATGCCACCACAGTATAATATGGTGTTTTCACCCACCACAGCCACATATGGATTGGAGGAAGTTTATATGCCACCACAGTATAATATGGTGTTTTCTAAATGTGGTCAGAGAAGTCCCACAGATGGCGGGAATGATGGGGGTTCAAATAATCCTATTTGTGGGTACATACGCATTAACCTCCACCCCTTCTGACCTATGTCGGCAAGCCCGAAGCACTTGTCATTAGTGAAAGTTATAGCTACCAACATATGGGTGAACAAACTGCCGGACGGCTTAAGTCAAATATACAAGATATACAAAGCAGAGGGAAGCATAAGAGCCTGAGATGTGGAGGGGGTAATCCATGGGGTTTCTTTCTGTGGTCACAGTACAGTTAACATCTATGTGAACAGAATGGCCAAATGAATGGAGGGGAATGTGGGGATGCATGCTGCTGGGCAATGTATACTAGTTCAAAATGTGGAGCAGTTAGTCCATGGTGATTCCTTCTGTGGCCTCTGTGTAGTCAAACAAACAAACAAGCTAGCTAGCTAGCTACCTACCTACCTACCTACCTAACTATCTATCTGACTGACTGACAGAGACAGATGGACAGACCAACCAACCAACCAACCAACCAACCAACTCCATCAAGCACAGTCCTTCCTGAGAAGCTAACAGGTCTTCAGCTAGTCAAGGAACTGCCTGCATCTTATGGTACCTGAAGGTTTATTACCACAATCACAAGTGTCCACCACCTGTTGCTATCCTATGCAAAGGATCAGTCTCAGGCCTTGTGAAATGTTTCATAGGTGTAGTCTGTCCATTAAATTACTCAGCTGTTGGTTATGCAGATCACTAAAAGGAAGAATGCTTAACAAACCTGCAAAAGCTTAGGTAATATAATAAACTTGATTAAGAACAGGCACTGTGTGTACACATAAGCACAGAACATTAATAACTACAGTACAGATGCCATCTACTGCTATGTACTTGTGAATATTTCCATTAACAGCACCAAATGTGAGGATTCAGGTCCTCTGGGATGTAATACTGTGTTGCTGGGTAAGTGGTTCCTGACGTTTCAAAGAACTATAGTGTCTTCATCTTCAACATACAAGAAGACTTCTTGGACTGCCTGACAATGCCGATGAATGCAATACATCCCCTGGAAATGCTGGGAACCACTCGCCCAATGACACAGTCTTATATATCAGAAAACCTGAATACTCAACAACACTGCAAGAACCTCAAATCTTGCACCAAACTGTTCAGAAAAAAATTATCAGTAAAAAGTAAATTTTATGTTACAACTACACTGGTCAACAAGGAAAATTCATCAAGCACACTAACATGTAAATTAGACAAAGTTTGAGCTGCTGATTCCAAATCTGTATTTAGTTTTTCTGCAGCGCATATAGTTTTGAGATGGGGGGGATGGCTATTTTCATATGAAAACTGGATTGAAAACTTCAGTTTATTTACACAATATAATCATGCTAATTATGTTTATTCTGCTCAAAATATCCATGAAATATGTAATTAACATTTTTATAAATAAGTCTGAATGTATCAGTTGTCATCATAGGTTGTGATGTTAATTAGGAACCAATCTGTCGCACTGTCATTTACGTTTTCTCAGGAATGTTGTTGTGTCAGTGTTACTGATTTCTCAGCAAAGAATAAGCAAAAAATTGTGTACCCAAACCTAAACTCTGCAATGAGGCCAATCCCTCATGATGACCATTTACCACCTCCAGAGCCTCCAGAGAATGGACTGGCATTTTTAGAACAACTGAAATGTGAAGATGGTTCTTCACCTGCGGACATTCAGCACTCTTCACACTATCACTACATCCCAGGGGAGAACTTAAGAACCAAAATGATTTAATCAGCCAGAATTTAATGATCTCATCGAGACACTTCTCTTTCATGAGACAAAGCAGAACTGTTTGCTTCTACATTGAAGGAAATAAATCTTTCAGAGAGTGACGTCAGAGTTTGCCACTACCGAATATGGAATAATGTTTTGAAAACATTTTTTTAGGGTAGATGGTCCCATGGTCTTCTGCCATGACATCAATGGCCTTTTTAAGGAACTGAAACAAGAACACAACTCATCAGATTGGTGGCTTTTTACGGACTCATCGCAGCAAAGTCTGACAGCTGTCCTTCTTCATAATGGAAATTCCAAACCTTCTATTCCGATTGCTCTCTCTTCACTCAAAGGAAACTTATGATAACATGAAAATACTACTAGAGGCAATTCAGTATAATGCTCACCAATGGAACATCTGTGGAGATCTGAAGGTGAGTGGTATGTTGATGGGTATGCAAGGAGGCTTTACGGAAGTTCTGCTGCTTCTTATACCTTTGGGATAGTCGCTCTACAGCTGAACATTACAAGCATGACTGGGAACCAAGGACAACTTATGAGCCAGGAAAAGACAGTGTCCAACACATTCTTCTGGTTAATCCCATGAAGATATTCCTTCTTCCTCCCCACATAAAACTCAGGTTGATTAAGTGCTCAGTGAAAGCAGACAAATTCAAAAGGATTCCATACCTGAGTAAAAAATTCCCAAACATTAGCACTGCAAACTGAAAGAAGGCATCTTAGTTGGACCTCAAATATGAGAAATCCTGGAAGATGAAGCCTTTGTACAAACTCTGACTGACACAAACGAGTAGCTTGGGAAAGTTTTAAGTGGGTCTGTGCAAACTTCTTAGGTAGAAAGAAATCTCCTGATTTCAGTGATGGCATCCAGAAACTTACGAATGTGTATCAGGAAATGGGATGTTGCATGTTGCTGAAAGTTCACTTTTTGCATTCACATTTAGATTTCTCTCCAGGAAACCTTGGTGAAGTCAGCGACAAGCAAGGTGAACACTGTCCTCAAGGTACTAAGTCAAAAGAACACTGCTAACAAGGTTCCTGGGACGATTTTGTAGTGGCAGATTACTGCCGGATGTTGTACTGTGATGTTCCAGACTTATTGTACCACGGCAAGAGGAAGTCATAACTTTTGGTTTCAGTAGAGCTGATGATGTAGTTTACACTGAATTGTTTTACATCCTGCAAGTGTGCCTATGTATCTGACTTACTACAATTTTTGTGAATACTAAAGCATAAGTTGTCCTGTAAAAACTACACGTGACAGGAAAAATCTGAAAACAGTTTCACAATCAGCGTGAAAGATTAGCCTAGAAAAGTATATTTTTATTTCTGACGACTAAAAAAAGTTTTACTTTGTAGATCAGTGTTATCAGTAAAAAGAAAGTTCTAGAAAGAAGCAATCACCCTTCTTCACTGGCCTATCAAGTGTGTTACTAAACAAACACTTTCATCTGTTTTCAGCATACTTTCTAAAATTCTCGTTAGTAAATGTTTATCATTTACAATTATTTTGGAGGTTCATTCATCCTTTTACATTGTCATTTCCAGCTGCTTTAGTAGGCTCATATAAAACCTGTTAACCAACTTCATGCAGCAGAGTCATTTGTCAGAAGCTAACATTTCCTTAGCCAGACAATAAACTCCCGCCATTCTATAGAATCTGGAGCCCTGTTATCATGTTCACAACACATGGCCACTTGCTCCTAACTTAAGCCAGATTAATCCAGTACAAGTATAATAAGGGGTGTCTGAAGTGAGGTTTATCCTTACACAACAAAACTCTCGGGTTCCATAAAATAAAAAGAATTTGATTAGCTGAGCAAGTATCAGCCTTTCAAGAACAGCTCTGTTTCATGCAGTTAACAATTTAAATACTTGCGTTGGCAAATGCAAATGCATATAGGAAAACATCCTTGGAAATTCATTTTATATATTTAGGCAACAAGAACATTTTCTGCATTTTTAAAACATACTGCATGATCTCTGTTTTATTTTCCATAAACTGCCGTTTAATTTCATAATTTTATCTTTTCCTGTGAAATGAAATGCTTTTCATAAAGCATGCATTAAAATTTAAATACCCACCCTGGAATGATAAAAGTTAGGACACCTAATTCTGCAAAGCCATGTAACAGCTTTCTTAAGCATTTCATTTACTAATCTCTCCCCCTTTCATACAAATTTAATTTATATACACAGCAGATGCTCCACGATTGACTGTGTCTACATACAATGTTAACCTGATGCTGCATATAATGCATTTAGTGCAACAGACACACTGCATGAAAAATTTTAATAATATTTCTGTATTGTAATACTTCTGTATAGTTTCTATTTTTCATGATCTATCCCACATCTTGTCGTCACTCAAACCAAATTCTGAATTCATGAAATGCATGTGTGTGTGTGTGTGTGTGTGTGTGTGTGTGTGTGTGGACACATGTGCGAGCATTTATGTCTACACAGAAACATTCAGTTCTTATGTACAAACACACGCTGAAGACAAATCTTCAAAACTTTGCAATCTGAAGGATAAACAGATAAATAATGTACTGTTTCAAAAGAGAAACAACCAAAGAGGATAAAGATGCAAAATAAAGAAAAGGATGAAAGGAAGTGAAAGATACACATATGAAAAAATGATTCCCTGTTGAATTTCAGCAGGTACTTTCCAATAAAAAAGAATATTACCAGAAAAGGAAATTCCACTGTAGACCAGTGAACAATCCAACAGCTATGCACCAGAGCAGGAAGATCACAATTCGCAGCTCAGACATAAGCTTCGCCACATCTCTCACGATACTGGTTGACAGTTTTGTCTGGCTGTGCTGCACAAGAAGACAGAAAGAGTGGAATGTTACAACAACATATCAGTTACTTATGCGTGAAATTTTACCTCTTTGATTGAATATGAGCTGAGAGTGATCACTTTCTCCTGGGTTTTGACAATGTATAATGTGGTACAAAAGTACCACTGTTTCAGAAGAATCTGCTGCCTGCCTTGATGACAGAGGCAACAGGTTGTTCCAAAACGTTGGTACCCATCTACTAAACTACACAGTATCACAACACAGAAGTAACAACCACACAATTCTCAAATTTGAAAGAAATACAGGACATTTAAGAACAAACTGCTCAGATGAATACTGTATTCACTGGGCTGTAACCAAACTTTTTCTGGTTTTTCACCGTCCAAAAATTTCACCTGTTTAGAATTGGTGGTGTCATTCATGGGTGGTAAATACAGCACGTAATGTTACTTGCTGAACATTTATTACACATTTTACGATCAGTACATTCTAAACATCCTACCAATATGATTGAGTATCTGTGCTTATCCTCAGCATTGCTAACCTTAGCCATACACAGTTAAATGTAGCTGAATTTTTAGCCACATAGCTGGTAGCAGAATGACCACACTTGATTAACAATGAATAACACTGTGTGCAACATTTTTATACCAAGATTGATGCATAAATTAATTTTGGCCTCAGCAGCTGGATTTTTGAATATATGCAGCAGGACTGCTAAGAACTAAAACTTCTGATGTTTTTTTGGTGCATGTGGAAATCACGGGGCCAGTTTACATTCAGTCCATCTTGCAATGAAGGAAATACAGTAGCTGGAACTAAGGGACAGGAAGCAACAGAAACTAAAAATTACATAATAATAAACTTCAACTTCAGAATTTAAAGTTGGCACTCTGTTTTGTATTTTGGAGGATGGAACTTTTAACAAATTTACTCTAATTGTCTTTTTACACTTTTGTCACTTACTCACTTTACATTAGTGTTTTGACACATAAATGCGTATCACCCTCCATGTCTAATTGTACCATACCAGCTACACACTGTATTTATCCAAATAAAGGATGAGCCTGCATATAAGGCAGACACCTTCACAATCTAAATGTTTAGGAACACACCTATACAGAACATGTTTAACATTGTGTGTGATTAAAAAGTTGCCCCCCACCCACACCATTTTTAAATAAAGAATTGGGAACAAATTTTCATATTATATTCAGATAACTGCAGTATGTTTGGCTTTGATTATATTTCTGCAAGACTGTCACATTACTTTGTAATTTGTCTATGTTTAGAAGACCATTTATGCAAGATGTGAAAATGTATCGGATTCTGACAACACTTTTGAGCACAATGCATTCACAACTTAAACAACAAATACAAGCACATGTAAAATACACTCAAAAATGCTATCTTACATACCCAGCCCTTTCCAGTATCATATTATATGTAAAATCAAAATGCTTATTTACTTATGAGACATGCAATGTTATTGTCATAACTAACTAACTAACTAACTAACTAACTAACTAACTAACTAACTAACTAACTAACTAACTAACTAACTAACTAATGCCATATTGCATAATCCTTCTTGAGAAGCTACCAGTTACTCAAGAAATTTCCCACAATTTATGGGAAGCAATGGTCCATTACCATGTGTTAGCTGCTGTATATACAAAATATAAAAACATACAACATGTACAACATATAAAAATAGGTCCATTACCATGTTCACAACAGTCTGCTACTTGTCCCTGTCTTAAGCCAGACTGACCCAGTCCACGCCCTCCCAACCGAGTCTTTAAGATCCATTTTAATATTATCTTCTCATCTATGCCTAGGTCTTCCAAGTGGTCCCTTTCCCTTAGGTTTCCCCACCAAAACGCTGTATGTACCTCTCCTATCCCCAGTATATGCCACATATCCTGCCAATCTCATACTTCTTTATTTGATCATGCGAACAATATTTGGTGAGGAGTACAGATTGTTAACGTTCCTCATTATGCAGTTCTCACATATTTTCATAAATGGCTTCGTGTATGTGGACAAATCACAGAAGAAAATGATATTCCCTGGGCTGAGGTTCAAACCGAGGCAAGCCAAAGTACAAAAAATACATGGGAGGTAGAGGCATAGCTCCACACATTTATAATCACAGTACTAGATATATGTGGTACCTTCATACTCCGCTTGCTTTACCCTCAGAAAAAGAAACAGCAACAGACACGCAATAAGAAGTTGGATGGCCCCAGAGCTGGCCTGGACGATGTGGAGAAGAGACAAACCTCTTCCCATGCTAGGAAACAAACACCTGGTCCCCACTCATCCAGTCACCAGTGTGGTCAGTACACTGACAAATACCAGTTCATCAGTCACTCAGCCCACAATGCAGTCACAACACTGATTAATCCTAGTTTACCCATAATTTAGCCCACACTGTACAACCCCACTTCACAAGTCATCCAGCACACAGTGCAGTCACTACATGAACAAACCCAGTTCACCAGTTAACCAGCTCACTGTGCAGTCACTAAACATAAATCCAAGTTCACAAGTCAACCAGCCCACACGGTACTCAGTACAAACCCTAGATCCCCAACCATCAGATCCACACAGTCATTACACTGACCAACTAATACCTCTCAAACAACATGAAGGAGCAATTTTATCCACAGCTGGTAAAGGCAGATTAGATTTAAAAACATACTTATTCCTATTAATTTGCCACTGAAGGCTGTGTCACAACTCAGGTGGTCATTTGCCAGCCTCTCACAATGGAGGCCCAGTTTCAATACCAGGCCAGTCCATGTGGAGTTCGTGGGAGACAAAGTGGGTGTGTACCAGGCTTTTCTCTTAGTACTTCAGTTTTTGCCTCTCATTTTCATTCCACCAGTGCTCCATATTTACTTATTAATCTGTTATCAATGCTACATAATCCTAGCAATTGACAGCATCGTTACACAACACACCTGAAAGAGAATTTGCCACTGACCTTAAGTCTTGAGGACACAATGACATCAAGTATGAGCATGATGAGCATCAGATAGAAGACAACTGTGTAGTCCTTTTGAGCACGTCCCTTGCTAAATTCATCTACAAGTAGGCCTGAGATAATAGCAAATATTCCCCAACCGACAGCACCCCAAAGCCGTTGATATCCGTAGTGGGAAGGCTGGTCTCCTAGAACAAAAAGCAAGTGACTGATGTATTCCACACATCCGGTTTCTTATGCAACAATCAGCAAAACTGACATTAGCGTGACTGTCTCATGGTGGGAAATGCTGAAGCCTGTACTCATGCAAGTACATGTCACAACGCATTTTCAATTCAGACTAACACAAATGCTTTCTAAATGCAGCTCACATGTGACATTCAAACTATTCATGTCAGTGGTTCTGAGGATTCAAGTCTTCTGGGATGTCATATCTAAGAAGACTTGAATTCTCTGCAGGTAACTTGTATTCTGATGACGTATGTCCCACATAGGAACCCTGCAACCTACATACGGGCATCCCCTAAGCGGTGGATGGAGGACCTTGTCATAAGGCTGGGTAGCCTAATCATCCAGCCCAGATCCTGGGATGTCCCCTCTCCAAGGCACAAACCCATACTTGGGGTAATAGCAGAAATGACCTCAGTGACTGCTCTGTAAGACGAAGAGGTGACCCTTCCAATCAGGAGCAAGCAGTATACTGCAAGTGTGTGTGTGTGTATGTGTGTGTGTGTGCGCGCATGTGTGCGCACGCGCGCGCGTGCACGGTGACTGCTCTGTAAGATGAAGAGGTGACCCTTCCAATCAGGAGCAAGCAGTATACTGCAAGAGGGTGTGTGTGTGTGTGTGTGTGTGTGCATGCGTGCGCACGTGCATGTGCATGCATGCACGCGTGCGCGTGGATTGACAACTTCTGGCAGAGCATTATACATAATGTACTTAGGTGTGCTTTTAAGAACTGATCAATTTCAGACACACCTGATGGCATACAGGATGATGTTTTATGGGAGGGAAACAGTACGGCAGTTTCAAGTGATGAACAATTGCAACTGTCATACGAAAACCTTACTCAGCCAGGGCCCATGGGTCGATGGTAGACATAGCAGACAAAATGAAGTGTATTATTTGCTCTTAGTGTATTCAAATATGAATCAATTACAGTTTTTTTTCTTGTTTGGTGCATATAAAAATCATACGTCAGCTCACAATCTAACAATTAAGTAAATACAGTAAGCGAACTTTACACCACAACCAACCTTTCAACGACCGGGTTGGTACTTAAATTTGGCCCATAATTAAAGAAAAAAGTCTTATTTGAACAAAGATAAAATTATGAAATAAACATTTTGCGGAAAATAAAAAAAAAGATTTTGCAGCAAGCAGTAAATTTCCTTCTTGCCTAAATATATAAAATGAATTTTTAGGGGCGGTTTTTAAATGCATTCACATATGCAAATGCAGGTTGTTTAAAGGTCAAGTAGACAAGTTAAACCAACCTCGTACCAAGATCAATTATTACAAAGCCCTCCTGTTCTTCTCCTTACTTAACAAGACGCAAAGCTTTCACTCTGAATATATCGAAGCAGTTTGCTTGTTGGAATAATGAAATGAGATTCCAAATGACCATCACCCCTTAGGGATTCATGCACACATTTCACTCTGCACTGACTTACCCAACATCTCAAAACAAATGGCATCACCTACACTCACTACGACAGCCATGCTCACCCAGCTGACCACCATGAGAAGGAAGAAAAGCCAGAACTGGTACGAATCTGTGACGTTTCCATCATTCACAGCAGCATTCCTGAATACCTGCAAACATCAGCAAAAGCAGATCAGAATTACAACAGAGAAAGTAAACAGACCCACCAAATAAGGCAGCCTAAAGTATAGCTTATTTCGTTATTTGCTTATGTTTTAATTAACAATGCCACAATAGCCCACGCAATGCAAGATGATATGGCAAGCAATTAACCTTCACTGTCTGAGAACAGGGGATTTTAAATCTTTCTGTATTTCCGAAAAGATGTTGAACAGTAAATCTGAATATTAATAATATCTGAAATAAGTATTAAATCATACATGGGATAATATTTAACATCTCATGTGATGGTTTAAGTCCAGAAATCTTCATTAAATTTTTGTGTAATAAGGCACAGGAACAACTTTATAGGATGTGAGATTTTGGGGATTTCTACACCTTTAACATTGAGGATTCAGGTCTTCTGGGACATTACGCTGAGTAGCAGGGTTATCGATTCCCAGTGTTTTGAAGCACTATGTCACCTTGATATTCAAGAGTTAAGGAGTCCCAGATGAATGCCAGAAAAGGGAGAACTGTGGAAATATACAGGACTGGCTGTCTGGTTGTTTAAGACATGAGAGTGAACCCCATAGAGGGAAGATGTGGGCAGGGTCTGGTGCAATTGTGAGGGCCAGGAAGAGGGCTGTAACTGGATGTGCAATTAAGAAACATGGCTCAGAGGACCTGCCTCCTCAACTTTACATGACATTCAACACTGTTGCTGTCTTACTACTACTACTACTACTACTACTACTACTACTATGTGTCATTCACTTAACAGTATTTTGCGTCAGTTTAACTGCCTGTAAGCTAAATTTACACATACCATGCATTTAAGGCTCTCTAAAACAGGATCAGCTTCGCTGTCCATCAGTGAAACATACAATACCGTCTATTTTTACAGTCTACAACACTAAATCAATTTGAGATCTTTTCTCTTCTGGGGCGTTGCGTGGTGTAGATTGGTAGCTAGTCACCGACGTTTCAGGACAACTTATCGGTCCCATCTTCAAGGATAAAGATGGGAATACTAGGTTGCCCCAAAACTTCTGTAAATAACTACTAATCTATGCTGTGTAACATCCCAGAAGAGTGAAGATCTTGTTTACACCACAGCAGAAGCCTGAAATCACGCGTCTGAATGAATTTACTTTCCTCTCAACAACACACATGTACAGCAGTTTTAGGCTCTACAAAACTGAATCGGTTTGTCTGCCAGTGAAGGACACATACTTTTGAACTACAGTACAATCCTCTTAGACATAGTTAGAAAATTCAACAAATTAACAGTGGTTGCCGGCAACTACACCACACACACGACTACAGGCAACAGGGTGTGATACCTCAATATATATTGCCACACAACTGACATTATCGTGCAATGTAAAATAAAGATACAATCAACTGAAAAGGCTCCTTTTATTAAGTTTCAAATTGTTTTAACACAACAAATCACAAGCTTTTAACTTTTAATAACATTTCAACACATTGTATATAGTGTTTTAACCATTAAATGCGCAGTGCTACCCCGCTGAAGGGTGAAGTGTTTTCACCATTAAGTGCATAGTGCCATTCCACTGAAGAGGAATGCAGCAAATGAATATAAAACATCAATCCTGCCAGCATTATAAACTTTGGTACAACCCCTGAGGATGACAGATGAAACAATGAAACACGTTTGGGTAGAGTGAAAAGAATAATAATAAAACTTAATACAGCGCATTTAGTTGGTTGTTATTTTAGTGACTGGGGACAGAACAATACATGGAATTAACAGTGTTAAACTCAACAAATTAAGTTTATTCAGCCGGAATGCATCTCAAAAGGTTAAACCTGTAACCAATACAGTAAAACCCTGCTAAGACGTTTTTGAAAATTCCAAGAAAATCTGACTTCTTAAGTGGGAAATTCCTTAATGGGGTAAGACTGAAAAGCTCTATTTTTTAAATTTTTTTGTGGACTTATTACATAGGTACGCTGAATTTGTACAATTTTCAGCTGTCTGAACACATTATCCTCGTATTTGATCATTTTATCATTTTGTCTGTAACCTTTCGTTGCAGTTTTATTTACACCTTTACCTATACTGTCACTGACTTTTCATTCACAAGTTCACATTTCATTCCAGATGTTTACTTTTCCTTGAAATATTTTTCAAGAGCGGGTTGTCTTGCTCTTTTTTCAAAAACAGTAGCAGTATACATCTTCAGATTTCATAGGTCCACTTTTAGGTAGATCATACGGGGTGGTCAGTAGTTCCAGTCACTGTCACTAACTCTGCAGTGTATTGAATTTATTTTCTGGAATTGCTGATGGAACTTATTTGCACACAGTCACCACAAATGTTTCACAATCACGCTACACCACAACGCATTTATATTACCATTGATAAATTACGTTTAAACGAGCTGTCGCAATCGACCACTCACTTATCTCACGTCAAACCACTGTCCCCCCAACAATGTGGAACATCGTGTCACTTTGACTCGCACACGCCTGAACTTCATCAAATGTTATTGGCTGCCTCCATTTCCTCCAAGTCCCGGGCAGTTCAAGTGGCAAGTTAAGGTGCCACGTGCCAGTGTTGCCAAATGCAGGCTTATGCAGGTCACACAACATCTAGGATCAGCTTCTGGCCACCCAATACAGTTTTTCAGTTGTCATGAGAGACTGAGTAGTGAAGACTGACTGTAGTTTCTGTATCGCGAAAGAAGTAGGACACCCCCGTGTCAGCTGCGAGGTTGCCTCATTCTGCTGTGTGAAATGTGGCAGAAATGACCTTGGAGATTAACCTATATGAACTGACTGCGCCATTTGAATGCTGCATTTTGGAAATGGTACGAATGGAAACTCGGAGAAGTTCTTTAAGATTTTGAAACAGAAAATGTATTAAACGGGTAAAAAAACTGTTTTGTCATCAAATTTGTTACTTCTTAGGTGGGAAATTTTCTTAAGCGAGGATGTATTAAAAGGGCAATGTATAATGTTAATCAAATGGGAGAATTTTGGTGCTTTTTATCCCGACTCATTAGGCTGGAAATTTTCTTAACCAGGGATGTCTTAAACGAGTTTTACTGTATTTTGTAATTCCCTACTAAATCGACATCCATTTTATTAGATTGTTACTCAATATAAATTCTACATTAAATAATTCATTTTCACCATTCAACCACATTTTCAGTCTTGCCTTCCTCAGGGACTTTAACATATTCTGAAACACAAAGGTTTTTTCTCAAGCACAAATGGTATATTAAGAACCCATCTTTGCTGGAACTATTCCATAAATAAAAATTCTACATTACTATATTTTGCTGCTTTCACCTCTCTTCTGGCTCAGCTCTTCACTCACGTGAACAGCATACTGTGTTCCGTGTTTCCAGCTGATATAATAATACCACGATCTTCACTGAGATTTTTTGTAAGGAACATTTTGGGTACCTTCAATTGGTTTACAATGTCCTGCAGTTCTTGAACCGAAGGCAGCATATGTTCTATGCCAGTTTTTGATGTACTAGCCACACTAACCAAGGGCTTTCATTCATTAATGCCTCTACAGGATGAAAACCAACCCCCCCCCACACACACACACACACACACACACACACACACACACAGAGGAGTGAATACAGACTGTATATAAATTTTGCACAGATTACTTTGAATTATTTAAATTGAAATAAAACACAGTCACAGCCCATTAAAAACCCACGCTTATTCATGTTGTGAATTATACACACATACTATGACACTGTGTGAAATGCATGTGTAGATTTTGATGGCATGTTTCCACAGGTTAACACTGAACTGATTATCTGTACCTCTGATCCATGGTGGAAATGACTTTGGAAGTTAATCATTCTGAACTGAGAGCACTAATTCACCATTGTATGTTGGAAATAAATTGAACAAATGGGAAACTGTTTAAGATTTTGATGTGAAAACATATTAAACAGGCGAAACATTTGATGTGTTGTAAAATTTTTGCACTTCTTAGGCAAGAAATAATTTCATAAGAAAAACAGATTAAAAGACCAGCATGTATGCTAATCATATGGGAAAATGTCAGTACTGAATTATTCTGCCTTCTTAGGCAGGGAACCTTCTTCAGCAGGGATGCCTTAAACAGGCTGCACTTGAATCTAGTTGAGCTCCTACGAAAACAATAAGTACTGGCTTGAATATCCAGTGTCTTCGGACTACTCAAGTCAAAGCAGCAGTCTTTGAGTGCTTATAGCAAAGACATCTGAATACTCCGAAATACGCTCAATGTACACATTACCCACTACAGTATGTCCTTGTTTAATGTTGGGGTTACATTCCTGAAAATTGCAAGGTACAGCAAAAGAATCTAAACAGACAGCTTTTCCCCCACAAAAATTAATTAAATAAGAAGTAACTAGAATACCTGTGAAAGCATTAATTCATGTCCAGGCAACATTCGTTAAATCTTTGGTACTGGAAGTTGTCAACATTAAAGTGAAAAAATGTTGTTCGAGCCAACATTCAAAGAGGACTGCCTGTACAATTTTTCCCAACAAGAGATACATTACCTCACTGATTGCAGGATGTCCACACTGCACTCTGCATTGGGCCATGCTCAGATTCCTGCAGTATGGTACATGAGACGAAGTTCCAACGTAAACATGCTGCACTCTGAAATGCAGGCACGAGCTATTCTGTTGGGAAACAACAAGTCCTATAAAATATGCATAGGAAATTCTAACTACACATTTGGGCAGTAGACATGTGTCAGAGAGTTCATCCCATGGCCGCAGACAGCAGAGCAGAAGAAGCACTGCCTGTCTGTAGCCTCTGATTTGGTGCAATGTGTACAAACAGATGGACATTTCTTTAAAAATGTTGTAACTGCTCCCCTGAATCACGAATACCTGGAAAGGTAAATGATTTCATGATGTGGAAACCATCAAATTTAAGACATGCATCTCTTAATTTTCTGTCTACTTTCTACTAATTTTGATGAAATCCGTGACCCAAGTCTGATGACCCATCCTTGTCAGAATAGAAAAAAGACATACCTCTGATCCTGTCTGTAATGTATGAAACATGGGCACTTCAGCAGCTAAATGCAGCATATTATTGTCACTGGTTATCCCACAATAAGATGAAACATTCCAGACTTCACATAACTCCTTCACAAATGAAGCATTTGCTGCACATTCCAGCTGTAAAAAGACAGTTAGGTCATTATCTCTTCAGACAGCCTCAGTGTCCTCATCCTAGGCAACATACCTTACTGCAGCAGAACTTTCCATCTCATTTTAACACAGTAAAACCTCATTAACTTCAAATCAGTCAACTAGGAATATCACGTAATTTGAAGCACGTCATACACAGGATTTTGTGTATGTTTTAATGCTGTTAATTCAAAATACAGTTCATTTGGCGCATTTGAAAATTGCAAAAACCAACTACTAGCTGTGTCATGTCTGTCCGTCTGTCTGTGCACATGGAACAACTTGGCTCCCACTGGGCAGATTTTTGTTAAATATGACATCTGAGTGTTTTAAAAAAAGCTGTTGAGTAAATTCAAGTAAAGAGGTACTTCACACGAAGACCTGTGTACATTTATGAATGACAAATGCTTCACACAAAAGTTGTAGAGCAAATCAAATCAAACATTTTATGTTCAATAACTTTGTTCCTGAAAATTATGCCATTTATGAGACAATGTGGAAAAATATGGTAGAGCCAGACAGGCCACAGATGTCAATGCAATACGAACTGCACGTACATGCAACACTTCTGGACAAGACAGTTATGCAGTGTTAAATCTGGCAGCAGAATGCCCATGAAGAAGGTGAGAAACCTGAGCCAGAGGAGAAGACCATGACAGTTTCAAAGTGGACTGTTGGGTTTAGATTCGTTGAAGCTGGCATCGAGGTGACTGAGGGCACTGATCTGAATGAGCAGCAAGCAGCAACAACTGGATAAAAAATTCTGAACATGCTTGCTTTCTATGAGGAGACTGTGAAGGAGAACAAAAAGTCTTAGGCCCACCAGACTTCAGTGCTTGATTTCAAGTCATCTTCACGGTCTTGAGCATCACAACCTGTACTGCTGGTCACTGGAGCTGATGATCCACATGACCCACCTACCCTTCAAAGGAAGTACTCCTCCTTAAATTGCAATTTGTTTGTCATTTCACACTTTTTGTAGATTTTCCATAAGCATGAAAATATTTGTTTCTTGGTCAAAACAGATTGTCTGGAACCATCCTCCCAATCTTACCACTGCATATGTGGGAAATCTGTCTTCCATTATGCTGTCTCGGCTACGGTCGCCCATCTCGGAAACCACCTACAATGTAACTTCAGGGGATGACTGTGTTCGTTGATGAAATTTACAACCTAAGTTGAAGGATGTGAAAAGCAAGACTGCGTGTTACAAAAACAAACAGAGACGTACTGACACCTAATCTTTGGCCAGTAAAGTAGGGGAGGATCCACTGGCATACTGCAAAACTGTACGCAAATCAACACTGTTCCAATCAACCAGGCCCCTTTTTTAGTCACATGCACTACACAACTATAAAAGTATGTTTTTTTAGTTATGGTTAATTTAGACATGGTCAGTAGTTCAGACTTTAACGAACGGGATAACAGCTGATTAGTGAGAAATGGACTCATGATGGAGGGGGAGGCTGTGGCCTGCTTTGAAGCACTACCTGGCTGAAGATTCAGTTCTTTTGGGATATGATGCTATGTCACTGTGCATGCAGCTGCCAGTGGTCACTAATATCATGATCAGCTTCAAAGTCTAGCGTTCCGAGACAAGGCACCACTATCCAGCAAAATGTCTGAATAGTCTCCTAGCCAAGACTACAATCTGGCACGTTACAAATAAAGCAATACCATGTGCACTGACACCAAAATATTAGCATGTATGCGTTATTTAATGACACCATCAACTGCTAAAAACATACAGCACCCATGACAAGTGAATGAATATGAAGAACTGGAAGAATGATTACACTAAGAGAAAACTGGAGTACTCAGAAAAAAATCTGTCCCACCACCACTTTGTCCACCACAAAGCCCACACATACTTGACTGGGACCAAACCAGGCTACCACAGGGAGAGGCTGGTGACTAACTGCCTGAGCCATGGCACACTTGAGACATAACACTACAAGTGATGCACATAACATACACACCTTACATAATATGGTCTCATTGCTGGATGTTTCGGCCATTAAGCGGGCTTTTGCACAACGGTCAATGTCATCACTACATAAATTGAAGTACGTGGCAGCATCACAGTCCAACGTTGCCATATGGTCAGTCTGAATCTCTGGAATAAACTGGATTACAAAGAAGCTAATCGCTGTGACAATCTGGAAAGCCAGAAAGAGTATCTTCTGGAGGTGATAGCGATCAGCTATTGCACCAAATATTGGTTTGGCCAACATCCCTGTGAATGGCAGCACTGTGTAGATCACCCCAACAACCACACTGGAAAACCCAAGCTGTCGGGCATAGATGGGCAAGAACGGAACAATGGGTGCTGTGCCTGAAATGTAAAACATGTGCATTATCACAATTGGTAGTCTGGGCCATAATCAAACAATGACAACACTTCTACAAACATTAATATTATTAGATGTCACACATATATAGGATATACTCCATCATCTCATTTTGGTTACACAAACACAATGTTTCGGTAGTTGTGTGTGGAGGAAGCAGGAGCGACTTGGAGGCACATCAGTAGTGTGGGCTAGATGCACCATTCAGACCATTAAGAGGTAAGAAAACAAGACCAGTAGGATTACAACAAACCAAGTGACAACACAATTCTAAGGCATAAGGAAAAATTACCATGTTACTTAAAAGTAAAAAGGCAATGTACAAAAAAGGCTACAAGATGGCAGGTGGCAGGTCCCCACAGACTGAATATTCGTACAAACATCAGAATACCAAAATGTAAGGTAATACTGCCATGTTCTTTAAAAGAACATAAAGCAATACAAGATGGCACATTGAACAGGGACTTGTAACCATGGTTGTACTATTCTTATAGATAAAACAGCAATGAAAACACAAGTATTTCAGTTGGAGAATAGGCAAAATATTAAAACTGACAGAACTGACAAAATGTTCAAATCAGCAATGCAAGGCCAATACTGGTCACGAATGCCAAAACTTTCAAGGTGATTACATGATTATGCACAAGAATATCACAAAATGAACCTGAACTATTGTACACACAGTGTTATTGGTTGTAATAATGGCATTCAACTGGAATGTGAACAATGCTAAGAGTTGCACTTCAGTGTCAGCTCTCTACTCATCAAAGGTCAATTTGTAATTTCAGTAGCTGGCTCTGCTTACGGCATCAGGTACGGTATGAAACCTGCTCTTTTGAGCTTGTTAGATGGAGGTGAACTGTATCTGGGAACAGATACGAGCTCCATGAACACACAACAGGCCCAACAGATGAGAGCATTTGGTTCCATGACCAAAATCAGCCAACAGAAAATTCCCAACAGACATGTCAATTTAATAAGACAACCGTGTACTTGATTAATATCAAGCACAGTATGGTCATAAAGCCATTTTTACACATTTTCTACCCATCCTGGACATTTCTATCCTGCCTTACTTAAGGCACATTCACAGATTCATGTCATAAACACACACTGCTGCTCAAAATATTTTTCCAAAAGCATTTCTGGAAGTACATTGTGCTGAAGGCTAGTAGTTCTGTCTTGCAAACATTGAGACATATATATGAAAAAGAAAAATCAAGCATTAAAGTTTATTGGGTCCTAATAATAAACGAGACGTCAATACAACACTAAACATAGCTCATTTATTCCACAAATGCCTCATTATTCTTCAGCACAACCTGCGAGCACAGTGACGCATTTGTCACACATTGGCACAAGTTTAAGAAGTCCCGTATGGTAGACGTTGGGCTCTTGGAATCACAACCACGCAAACACAGTTATTCACACTTCTTTATTATTGTATAAGGCCTTCCAGGTGTTGCTTCAGTCGCCCAAACAATTACCTGCCATTATGTGCGATCGTTCAGCAGAATGCAACCCCACACAGCACCTTTCAGACATGACAGTCATTGCAGCTCTTTCACAGCGAACTGCTGGACCATCCACCCTACTGCTTGGGCTGCTCAAGAAACACTTGGAACCAGGGCTGTGGAGTCGATACACAAAACCTCTGACTCCAACTCCTTCATAACAGCTCAATATGTATTTTGTAGTGGTAAACCTCATAAAATGGTAAATGCTATCGTAAGACATTTCATCACCACCATGTGAATCATCAGGCTACTCTTCAGACTTATAATCTATATTTAAGTATAAGCCTACTGGTTATTGTAGCTAGCATCTATTTAAGATTTATATTGAGGCCAGAGTCAGAGGTGGTACATTTTTACTGACTCTGACTCCACCAAAATTCCTTCTGACTCCAACTCTGACTCCACAGCCCTGCTTGGAATGTCAATGATTCCATGATAATGAGAAATGGAAACAGCTGTTTGTAAATGGCTGCAAATGTCAAAGCCCAATTCCTATCATGATGGAACTTTTAAACTCATGTCTAGATGGAACAAATGTCATCAAAGTGCTCTGGGGTAAAGTTGCAAACACAAACATTTCAGTCGAATACACGAGGTACGTTTCCCATTGTAAGGGAGTCTCATTTAATTAATAAAAACTTCACCTACTGAATATCCCTTGTGGTTGCACTAGTACATGGTATAATGCCTACCTGGACTGTCTTCATTGAGACATTCTGCACAAGATGGCTGGCTTAGAGAGGTTGAACCAGAACTGTGAAGTCGGAGTCGGAAGGAATTTTGGATGGAGTTGGAGTTGGTACAAATGTACTGACTCCGACCTCGATATAAAACCTTAGATACTCCAACTCCACAGCCTTGATAGCTACAATAACCATTAGACTTATACTTAAATATAGCTCATAAGAGTAAAAAGTGGCCTGATGATTCATGTGGTGGCGATGACATGTCATATGATACAATTTACCATTTTAGTATGTTTACCATTACTAATACACATTGAACTTTTATGAAGGAGTCAGAGTCGGTAAAAATGTACCAACTCCGGCTCTTAAATCTTAAATAGATACAGCCTGATGATTCACGTGGTGGTGATTAAATGTCTTAAGGCACCATTTTAGTAGGTTTACCATTATTAATACTTACTGAGCTTATGAAGGAGTTGAACTGGGAGTTAGAGGTTTTGTGTACCAACTCCACAGCCCTCGATTGCACTGCACTGTTATGGATTATCTGTTCTTCTGTGTTAAAATCTGATTACAACTGACATGTAGCACTCACCTGCATTCCATAAGAAGTATTGACCTTTCAATGGTAAGAGGTCCAAATTGACTTTCAGTTTAACCATTTTGCAAAGAAACTGTGTGTATATACGTTAATGATCAGTCTTCTAAATTACGTAAGTTGTCATGTCAACACTGGACTAGAATCTGGGGGAAGAAAAGAGGTCAGTTAATATAAACAGGAACATGTCACTTAGAGGTCTCACATTTTAACTCACAAAAATTTTTCTTATATAAAACATATTTCATCCCATTTCATTTTATAAAAATAAAGCCTTCTTTTGTTCATAGAGTTCAACAGCATTTTATAACTTCCAACACTGAATATTCACACATTTTCTTAACTTCAACTAGCACAGGACAGTACCAAAATATATGTTTATTCTCACTATCAAACATTACATAAATTAAGACAAATACCTAGTACTGCTTGTTCATGTAATTTAAACGGCTAACACAGTTTTCTGAATTATTTCTATTCTGCAGCGTCCTAGTCTTTTACAAGATCCAGCAATAACATACCAACCTTAGAGAACGTTTCCTACCTCATTTCATACACATTCAGTGTATAACAACAAGTACACTTTCTGCTGTTGTACTCTTACAAGTTCAGTGATTGCTTCAATTCATTCTGTTCCCAAACTCCATTCAGAAGTTCCTGCAAAAAAATGAAAAATGTGCACTAGAACTGTTGTACAACATCAAAATTGATCAAAGCAGTATGTCATAAAGAGGCATGTCTGCCAGTTAATTTTGAATTATGCCGGTTATGACTTTATTCCCATTTATTTTCATGTTCACCCCTGTCCCATAGTGAACTTTATGGTGCAGTGCCTTCAAAATTTTACTCAGCTGAGAATTCACAACTTCTAACATACTGGTAGTTTCATTACTATATTCAAAAAATCTGCCAGTGGTCTCTATCTTGACATTCACTTCAGGCCACACCATCACATTCTCCATACATTTCTGAGACACATTTCAACATCATTCTCTCACTAATGCCTGTATCTCCCACATGAGTTGTTTTCTTGAGGTTAACAAGCCCAAATTTTTAAAGCTTACTGATGCCCAGACACATGCAACATATTCAACTCATCTCACTTTGATTTAACTGCCCTAATATTTGGTAAAAATTAAATTACAAAGATTGTCACTGTCCAATATTTCCCCATTCTCCTGCTACTTCTCTCCTATGTTCATAAATTTTCCTTGGCACCTGGTTTCCGAACACAATCCATGTACTTCCATTTGGATGGACAAACGATATTTCATAACCAAAGAAATCAACATGCAAAATTATAAAGATGATGGCCTTCTGGAATGTGACTCAGTTTGGCAGACAGGTACCAGGACCAAAGTTTTGGACAAACCTGCTTCTTCCAAAATGCTGGTACCTAATCTACAAAATGATAGTATCACATCCCAGATGACAGTCATCTTCATAGTCAACTCTGTGAGTTAGGTTATACTCGTCATTGGAAGATAAAGGAATCAGAACTGAATGATGGCAAGCAATTTCCATACTTATGCTTCTCTTACATTCACTATGAAGAAAATTCTGATTTGTTACATAATCCACATACTTAACTTCACCACAGCTTTATACAACATCCCAACATTACGATTTTGTCCTGAATTCTTGTGACAGGACATGACCTAAATAAGGCTTAATAATGGTTAATACTTATGCCCCATTGGATATTTCATCCTGCCCCAAACTTAATGGAAATAAAACAATTAAGCATTTTTTAAACCAAACATACTAATTTAATTTGGTAGACAAATGTTTGTATTGTATGTCTTCCACATCCTACTTGCTGGAGCCTGTGGGATGGACACAATATCTATAGATGAAACATGTCATATAGTTTTATTTTCTCAGTCCTGACTATGGTATAATTACAATTACTAGCAACATATATACTGCATTGATTCGCTAGACGCTAACATCACTTTCAGCAGACATGGACAAGTCTTACTTTAAACATGCTGGTTTATTTACAACCAGAGTATTTGTGCACGGTAGCTGCTGCTAAGAGAATATGAATGCCTGCGTGAAGTGAAGAACCACGATTTATTGAGCTTAGGCATATGCTGACCACGGCTAGTTTGTACGAGGTTGTACAGTAAGCAGATCGAACGGTTTATCGGTTACTCATTCACCGTTCACATCGGCGCCACAGTTACCATTCAGTCGATTAACATACGTGAATTTGAAAATCATGAGAAATCAAATTCCTGAAGGTTCTTACCCCACAAACCCTGCCCTGTACTTTGTCCTTTCTACCTTCGAGTATCAACTGTTTTCTTTTGTATGTACCACCTGCACCCTTCAGCGGCCTGTTTTCAATATAGACAACTGTTATCAGCACTGATAAGCACGGATTAGAGGTATCGTTAATCCCGATCCACGATACCGTAGGTCATTCACTCTTGCTCGAAACGGTAGGACAGAATCGATTTTCAGAAAGTTCGATTCCATTGAACAGCTGGAAATTTATCTCGAGTTGTCTTCGTTCGTAATCGTTACCTCTTCTACCTACTCACAGTACGTGTCGCAGTTGTTTATTTTCACTTGATTACACTGACACACACCACGGTCGGTAGGACTCCTCTGGACGAGGGATCGGCCCGTCGCAGAGACCTCTACCTGACAACACAAACACTCACAACAAACAAACACCCATGCCCCCCCCGTCGATTCGAACCCACAAGCCCAGCCAGCGTTCGGCCGCAGACCTACTCCTTCGACCGCGAGGCCACTGGGATCGGCTCGAGTTATCTCTGGTGTTCTTTCATCGGTGCTGTTGTATGCCAGTCATGGATCAGAGTTACGTACGTCAATGCTAATCCGCACACAGCGGACACCCTTCCTGCCATCTATTATCGCTTTGCAGTTGGGACGTTGTCACACCGCGCCCGGCTACCGGTACCTCTGAAAACTATGCATACCAGATGTCCATCACACTCCATAATGCAGACCACTACGATTGGTCTCAGTCTACGGGGAGGGGGGAATTCATTTAGTCGTTAACACAACATCAATTCTCTGCACACAACACACTTTATAACAAGTAGGGGAATTTACAGTACAATATTAAATATAAATCTGCATTTCATTTCACATGAGCAATTGTGATGCCATTTCCTTTACATTACACTATTCTACACACACAACTGGTTTCATGCAGACTGTACATTTGTCATTTCCTCATATCGGAATTATTATATTTCTTATTGTTTATGTGTTTGGCTTGTACAATTATATTTAATTCCACAACTCCCCTACAAAAACTAAACAACATCCCATAACAACAATCCATGAAGTTAGACATACAATTTCAATATAAGACAATAGGTATAGAACAGAGTTGTAAAGGGAATGAGATCTCAGACCCTTAGCTAACATGAAATGCTGATGTATATTTGTATTATAACTTTAATTACTCTACATGTCCTTAATACTTGACCGACCTAAAGATCGCCACCAATAGTGTCAGCAAGTGCAATATACACAGAACTGAAGTTGTGTTAACAAGTACAACAAATCTTAGTTCTCTATAATGTGGTATGCGATATCATACTCCCATTACAACTATTCTATACCAAACCCCCCCACTCCATTCCATGACCAAATTTTTATTTAAAAAAACCCCTGGAAATTGTGTCCTTTGGTGCAGACACCATATAATCTGGTATGAGTAGTGTCTCCAAAGAAACATATGCCTCCATGCGTACAGAATTACCACTCTACACTGCATAATATCCCACAACAATGCAGATTTCATACTACCTCCATCTTCAGACAGCCTCATGAAGATGCGAGCAGTATATTCCCCTGAAACATTACTACCCAGATCATATGTTATCCTAACCTAGACCACATTATGTGTCTTCACCACTGTGAAAACCTTAAGCTATGAACCTAGCAACATAAATGACAAACGTGTGGATGGCTCATTTTGGAAAAACTGAATTACAAGTACCACTTTATGTCCTTTAGTATCACAGCATTTAATGCCACAGTGTTTGAACCACTTCTGTGTTACAGCTTCTTTCAGTTCCTCAAATGAAACAAGAAAGTGAGAAGGTATGAAGAAATTAAAAGCTCAAGCTATTCTGAAGTGCAGAATGTTGGGAGTTCTACAAGGCATATGGATTTACAGTCAACACAATGGCCCACATTGTATGCAACTCTCAACACATAAATGAAACAAATATAACAACTACATTTACCATCAAACATGACAAATTCTGACAGCTGCTGTTTTTCACAGCATATACAATGTTCTTAAATTTATTGGCAAAAACAATGTGTTGAACTGAAGTTTTAATTAAATGATATTATGGAAAAAAGAAAAACCACCCCCCCCCCACACACAACACAAAATATTTACATTGTTACAAGTCTACAAATGTAATAACTATAAATATATCAAACATAACCTAATTTCTAGGAGTGGTGTTTCCTTCTGGGCATAGAGTTATTACAGATTTACATCCCATCACTGCACCATTGTTGACATCAATGCACAACACAAAAGAAAATACAGTACAAAAGAAACAACGAATATATTATACACTGAACAACAAATGATAATGTAACAGTGGTGCAGGTCATACAAAAGTCATGAGAACATTAAGTGTAATTCAGTGCAGCTGTGAGCTTGTGCAGACAGATAAGTCTGTTTCAACACGTGCTTTTTTACAAAGTGGACACGACAGGTTGTGCAGCCTATCAGCAAAGAAAGCGTGTTTATGGTTCCCACTTTAGGCCAAAAATCAACCAATATGCAATCCACAAAATGCCACAAACCTTTTGGCCAACAGTACAGCTCCAGCCTTCTTGTCTGGAGACAGCATGACATGCCATTTCTTGGTTGAAGCTTTCAACATTATTAGCCACAATATGAGTCACTGTATTTGCATCATGCATCAAATTTTGACATGTTCATGTATGTACATCATATTCATCTCTATTTCATGTCACCCACCTTCTGATACCGGTGGCATCACTGCATAGACATAACAGTCACTGCCCTTGCACTGTTTCTTCTTCACAAGGAATTCAGTCACTGTACACTGGCAAACCAATGTCATGACTAGTCAAAGCGGTCATCAAGGTAAATGGATGAAAAAGAATGTGAACCTCTGAGGCTGCATTTACCAAAGAAACAAACCTATGTACTGCAAGATCAACTGGCTTTACTGTTACAAGATGTTAGTCATCCACACTGCAATGCTGCTTGACACTTGTGCATTCTCATTACAAGATAAATTCATGTATACACAGCATGCTATCTGTCCTTGTGAGATGTATGTATAAAAGCGGTAATAACAATTCAACACTGGCGTTTGTGCATCATATGATATGGTTGCATTTTGAAGTAATTCCCATTTAAAACTCCTCAATCCTGGGCAGTAGTTGGAATTTAAACCCCAGAACCAATGCAGGGTTACATATGCAGTGTCAAGGACCTAACTTAGCTCCTACCAGCTAAGTCACAATCCTTACCTACTTCAGGGTCAAGGCTCAATAATCCTGCATACCACAATAAAAAGTGTCGTTGTGTCAGCACAAGGTCTCCATTCCCTTCATGTCCAGCAGCAAGACCTCTGGCTAGTTATGACTTTAGCATCAACCTTTGAGAACAAAATATTCCACAATCAACTTCTGGATAAACAAGTCACAAACTTCTCATCACTTAAGCTTACACAAAATAAACAACAAACCTCTTTCCAGTATTTAACTCAAACCCGACCCCAGATTATCTGTCCTCAGTCCTTCTACACTTACAACCATTTTGTGAGAGCTCTTCCCTGCCAACAACAATCTCACATTACAAGTCAACCTATTAAAATGTGACTGGTTCAAATATCACTATTAACGCTTTAAAGACGAAGCATATCTGTTTTAAATAAGGATTCAGTGCGTACCGCGCTGTAAACACTCTCCACTTCGGTTATAAAAACCACTCTCTTAATCTTTTACAAGGCAAAAGTTGTTGCTTGTTCTGAGATCCACACAAAACACATAAACACAATGTGGGCACCACGTAGAATTTTTTAACATTAAACCTGGTGGTACATAAAGTTACCGCCAGACTTTAAAAGGTTAAAACAATACTTCTTATATTGTCTATCACAGTTCCGGGCTTCAGCCAACATTTAAGTCACCATATATTCATAACCAGGGAACCAACAACACGCCAGTGTAGAAATATGCGATCAAAATCCAATGAGGAAACCCACTTGCAAATCTGATTTTCCTTAGTGACTACACCAACATTTCCTTCTTTTCCACCTATTCTTGCATATTTAGCATACCCCACATTACCAGCACTAGCAGTTAACTTCAAACAGCAATTTTTCATCCACATATTATGCATACTATGCAGCAAACACATAACTATAAAATTTTGAATATAATTTCTTTCATGATGACACTGGAAATAAAAAATTTTAGCCACCATATTTTACAAATCTGGTATAGTTACATCCAGCCTATACCTTGAATGCCTCAATAGTCAAATACTAATTCAACAATTCAGATATCTCAGTGCTGTTGGATCCATGATTGAGCCAGACAACAAATATTACACTGTAGAGGAATACGTATAACCATAACATGCAGCCATCATTATTTTCACACATGGCCAGAAATCAACTTTGGCCATCAAGGTGCACCATTTCACTGTCCACAGCTACATACAGCTTCACTATCCTAACTGCCCCATGCTGATTCATCATTTTAGAGGTTGTGATGTAGTGTAATAACTAAGCCTGAAGCTTGGTCAGGATGCATGCAATATGACTCTTAAAATAACTCTACCTGAAAATAAGACACAAAACACCAAATTTTGAGAGCCAGCACACCTATGGTTGAACTGTGTCCCTAACAAAAACAGTACCAGCACGCTAAACTGCAAGGTATGTAATTCAGAAGACTCCTGCCGTGGAAACATCACATCTTACTCTCCATGTTTCTTCCCAGCACAGCAAACAGACTCTAATCCTAGGCTCCAGATCAACATAATGCTATGCTCCGAGTATCTGTCCATACCACCACCCACATTCCACACTTCAGAGCCACTTTAAGACATTTCTGGGTCCAACGCAAAAATAAGTCTGGGGACCTTCCCTGTGCATAGTCATGAACAGAAAATGCCAATACACCACAAGACGTGAATGAAAAATATAAAAATGTGAAACATAACCAGAATTTTCGGGGTTCCCAAATGATGACAAACTGTGATAGCCTTGAAACGACTCTGTTGTTCATTTGTGTTGGTGGATCAGCAAATCACTAAGTAATAATAAAAGGACCTTGGAAGGACGTTTCGTGAACAACGAATTGCAAAGGTTGCGGAAGGGAGCAGTTCTACATTAGTTTGAGATGCAGTTCCAGTCCTACATTAGTTTGAGATGCGGTTCCAGCTTCTGCCTGAAGGAACTGAGGAAAACCATAAAACTCAGTCCGAATATTTTCGTCATTGAACGTAGCCAGCTTCGACTGATGGCTGTCTAGAAGCTTGGCAGGAAACGTTCGCAAATGGCGGAACAGGGCAGAAAATAAAGTTATGCGGGGGGGGGGGGCCCCCCGAACTTCCTGTCATCTCTGCAGAAAAATGTTAATTACTTATTAAGCTTTTTGTTTTTAATGATATTCTTTAAATATTTTTGGCAGGATAATCACGACGTAGAAATTAAACAGCCACGGAGAGGAGACTTGGAATTAAAGGCAAAACCAAATCCAAATTTGATAGCCATTTCGACTGCCTCCTATGACGTTGCGGCATCACTGCAGAAGTCTGAGCAGATATTTTTAAAAAATATTTCCAAGCCGAATTTGTTTTTAACTATAGCCCAATCAACTGCCAAAATACACGCAATTAATTACAGTTCGGATATTTTCGTAAGTAAACGTAGCCAACTTCGATATATCGATTGATGGCTCCGTCTAGAAGCTTGGCGCGAAGTGTTCTTCAAAAAGGCGGAAAAACTTGGGGGCAAGGGCCGGAAGGGGGGTGAACTTCTTGCCATCCCCAAAGAAAAATGTTGATTACTTATAAAGCTTTTTGTTTTCAATGATATTCTTTAAATATTTTTGGCAGGATAAGCATGATGTAGAAATTAAATAGCCTCGGAGAGGAGACTTGGAATTAACTGTAAGACCAAATCCTAATTCGATACCCAAAATCGACTCTTTTCTACGACGTGGCGGCGTCATTGCAGAAGCGGGTACAGAAGTCTACGTAAAAAATTCGAAAACTATGTTTCAAAGCGAAATTTCTGTTTCTTAACTACAGCCCAATCAACTGCCAAAATACACGTAATTACTGTGAAATGTGGGTTTCGTTGGAAATGGTAAAATTACTGCGCAGCAAGAAAATTTCCAAGGTAGGTACCGCAACTCGTCGAACACGGCTGTATGCGAGCAGCATAGCTATTTGTATTTTACATGGCCAGCCTTAACAGGCCAAGGAATAACAACCGTAATTCACCGTGATTATTCTTATTGTTCTGCACTGCATTATGCATCCCATCATTTTCCGAATTACTAGGCGTTATGTACTGTGTCACATTGTTACCAAAAGTGTCCCTGGTATTTTTTGCTGAGAACTGCTAGCACTGTTCCCGTTCGCCAGTTTGCCTTTGCTTAGCTGGGATTTGTAACCCTTCAGCAGCCTACGTGTTTGTACCACAGCCCATGTCTTGTGGAAGTGAAAACACTATATTTCATTACTGATTTAATAACCTATATAGTTATAATTTTTAAGTGCAGTATTTAATGTTTATAGTTACAGGCCTAACTGTTTCAACGGAGCAGACGGTGCTATATTCTCAAAGTATCCACAGCACAACATGTTTTAAAAACGCTGCATGCCATATGTGTGTGTGTAAAAGAACCAATATCAAATGACAAAAACAGCATTACGAAAAGCAATTTATTTACTTAATCTTGCAGATATTACTGACAACCGTTTGTTACAACAGTTGACACCTGACACACACGCTCACCAGAACAGGCTTCCTGTGGGCCCCCAGAAGTGTGTTATTTAATGACGCTGTTAATTGCTAATATTAGGCCTATGTGGCGTTGGTGACAGATGAATGCACGGGCATGGGGTGGCTGTGGAATGATACTGACAGGGGAAAACCTAAGTCCCTGTGCCACCGTGTGCACCACAAATCTCACATGGGCTGAGCCAGGGATTGAATCCAGGCCCCCTTTGTGACAGGCTGATAACGACCAAAATGTCATATGTAATAATCTAATTCTACAGACTTCCATGCATAAATTATGCATTAAGTTACTGCTCATGTTCATTTTTCTTTAGACATAATTATGTAGGCATTGGTCAGAATTTAATCAGATATCAAGGTAAGTGAAAATTCTTAGCATCTAAAGTGCCTTATTGTAAATTCTTTGCTTCTGATCAGGCCAGTGGCAAGGTCCAGCAATATGAGATTTGGAATAAAACATACAGGCTAGTACTATGGTGCACACAGAAGGGTAGAACACTTAAAAACCATACAACATGTAACATTTCAACAAAATCATCATCAAATGAAGGACCAGAAGATAAGCGGGGGATCAGAAATCGATCGGCCTGTAAACATTGTAGCTGAGAAACCTGGAAGAAGGAGACCCATTGAATGACCTAGGTGTAGATGTGAGGACAATATTAAAGTTAATGATAAAGAAATGGGACGTGTTGATATAGATTTGATTTATGTAACTCAGCGTAAGGTCCACTGGTGGCGTGTAGTGAACACAATCCTGGACCTCCGGGTTCAACAGGAGGCTGGGAATTTTATCAGCTGAGCGACTGCTGGCTTTCCGAAGAGCGATCCGTGAAGTTTGAGGCTCGTGGTAGCTCAGTTAATAAGTGGACATTGGTTGGCTACGGGGCCTACCGAGTGTTAAATTTGTAAAGCCATATAAGAATGTACGTGTGTGTGTGCGTATGTATAGTCCACATACATACGGTGTATTTAAATATGTAACACTTACTCCTTTCGACGCCGTTTTGTGGAACGTTATATGATGAACACCTGGTACGAGCGCCAGTAGCCTGTTGGCGATCGTCAAACCTGGAGTGCAGCAACTACACCATGCCACAGGTGTCTGTAAACTGCTGTGTCGCCACCGGCAGGTCTAGCTGCGCTTCCAACCTAGTGTTATCGCGTGTCGTCTGATTGGCTGCTAAATATAAGAACACCCGGCTACTCGTCCTGTGATTCGCAGTTTCTCTCCTGCGATGTCTCACGAAGCGACTGCTTACTAAGGGGTGCAGCGATGTTGTCTGTTCCTAAAGTGAGCGAACTGCTGGCACACTATGATACGCGAGACATGCACACTTTGTTTCCGCAGACGTACTTAACCCTATAACGACTAACAAAGTGAAATACTTTGCTATCCAACGCTCCCCGATTTCCGAAAGAGCACTGCTGTTTGTAAGGTTCCCAGGCTTCGCCCGTTTGTCCTTCTGGCAAGAGCAACATGTAGATAAAGTTGAGTATGTAACATTGATGGAATGACACTGATAGGGAAAAACCTAAGTACTCGGAGCAAAACCTGTCGAAGTGCCACTTTGTCCCTCACAAAACTCACATGGACTGACCTGGGATAGAACCCGGGTTTCCGAGGAGAAAGGCCGGCGACTAACGGCCAGGGCTGTGGAGTCGGAGTCGGAAGTTTTAGGTGGAGTCGGAGTTTGAGTCGGTAAAAATGTACCGACTCTGACTCCAACCTCAATCTAAAATCTTATCTAGATACTCCAAATCCAGAGCCCTGATAGCTACAGTAACCATTAGACTTATACTTAAATATAGGTTATAAGTCAAAAAAGTAGCCTGATAATTTGCGTAGTGGTGATGAAACGTTTTATAGGTTTACCGTTATTAATACATATTGAACTTTTATGAAGGAGTCGGAGTTTCAAAAATCGAGGAGTCGGAGTCGGAGTTTTAAAAATCGAGGAGTAGGAGCTTTAGTGTACCGACTCCACAGCCCTCCTAACGGCATGACCTTTTTTTAAAGTTCAATATTAACCTGCAGTATATTTAAAATACTCAGCTCGTACCGCGCAGTAAATACACTCCGTCTCGGTTACGAAAACCAGTCGAATAATGTATAGGGAGTTAAAAAAAAGCACGCATAGTAGCTCACGGCAAACACGGACGGGGCCGATCCATGGGACTCCTTTCTGCAGCCTCAGTAGGCTGTATTTAAGAAGCAAATGGACTTCACGAATCAGAGTACGTGTTAGTAGTCGCTCAGCTAATCAAGAAATTCCATGCCTATTACGGAAGATGAAGGTCTGTCACCATGTTCACAAGAGACAAGAGCCTGCCATGTTCCAAATTCCCAGAATAATGAACCCAATCTGCAACCTCCTATCCCATTTATTTAGATAAATTAAAATATTATCATCCCATCTATTCCTAGGTCGTGCAAGTGGCTACTTCCCTTCAGGTTTTTTCGACCAAAAATTTGAATGCATAATCAGTTATATCCCATGCGTGCTACATGTCCCACATTTACCATCCTCCATAATTTGATTACCGGCATCCTTCGAACATTCTACGCGGCTTTGCCCCTAAATCGGATAAGGTCCCCTCCCTCACATTTCCAAATTCAAAGCACACAGGCCCACTTATCTGACACTCATAGCCTTTGCAAATGATGCAGCATCGTGAAATAGTGTACAAAACAACTTTTATATTCATACTTTGAATAGCCTTATTAAAGTCTATCAAAGTGCAGTGTTTAATTCAAATGCTCTTTCATGCTGTTGAATACGAGGGGTCTTCAAAAAGTTGGGCACTTTTTTCCCCAGGCATATTTCCTTTACCTTTCGGACATCAAAATGTTTTACAAGCATGAACCAAATCATACCTTCCTATTGCATTTCCTAACTGCAGACTACAAACGCGACGCCAATTAGGCAATACCGACCCTTCTCCCATATTCTGCAAAACACACGCACTTGATGTGCGTGTTAATGTACGAGTAGTCGTAACGCTCCGGGACTAGTAGTTCATTCGTGAAGTTGGCCTACTCAGTTCATACGTCGGTCTCGTTAACAGCTGTTCGCACGTTTATTAGGTCTTTCCAGCCAAATACAGAGATCGTACCTTCAGACGGGCCAGGACCGCCTACAAAAATTACGTTAACATTAATAAACTTATTCCTAATTTAATTCGATTCCGTATGCACCAAATAGAGTAATGATCTGTCTATCACACTCTTGCCTAGAGGGCATACTCTGTTTTTTCTTTCAGCCATTCCGCTGATAGAAATATTGCCCATGCCATCACCGTTCCACCCACTCACGTAGCGGCACAGGGACTGGAGGGGAGAAGCCGACCATGATGCTTTGCGAACCGAGTGGCGGTCTCTAGCTAGACGAGCAGTTTGAATGTCCACGGCGCCAAAAGTTATCAGTCATCGCATGTGTATTTTCAAATTATTTTAAGCTGTTTATTTCGTCATGACAATGGTTTTGAAATAACGTATCATATTTTGCAAACGAAGACGTTAAACTGAGTTAATATATAACAGTATTCTGCTGAGGATGGTATGTACCACAACTGCACGTAGGAGAGCCAAGTTTTACATTTTGGCGCCTTCTTCAATGTACATTACTTTTCCTCACACGCTCACTCATCTGTATTACCTAACATGTCAAAACGCATGCTCCTTGCATCCAGCATGTACTAATATAGAAATGTTGAAGGTGATGACACGGAATATGCCATAAATGACCGAAATATTATATGTGGTTATAACAATTCTTACTGCCATGTTTGACCACATTTGTGGATGTCTGTAGTCTGAATTGGTAAGTATGTCACCTTAACAGTATCAAAGCATTCAAACAGAAATCCACAAAGAACAGAATTATAACACATGAATGTGTTTTGCACAGGTAATAACTGACAAGTGATTTAGTTCAAAATGAAGGAGTTCGTAGGTAGGAATAAGTGCTAGAATATAAGCCTGCTGTAAACCACTTGGGTACATACCAAGAAACCACTAAATTCAGTGCTCCTAGGAACTGGGATAGCTCAGTGAGTACAGTGACTCCACAGTATCTGGACGTCCGGTGGGTGCCCCCAGCCTCCCACTACTCATGGTGTAACATGGGCACTTTCCCTGATGGCAAGGTGGCCAGGGCATGATGTTATCCACTTACCTCCACCTAGTGCCCAGGTTATGAATATGTGGAGCTATACGTGCACTCACCATACATCTTCATTACATGGTACTTAATTATGCACAGCAAAACTTTACTCTCTAAATGCAATGTTAACAGGTAAAGTTATTAACAGCTTACAATGACAGGTGTAGTAATACATTTGAATTCAAATTCAAATATTTTGTTCGTTCAAGACACGAACACCGAATAAAACCTGTAGGTTAATTGGTCGATAAACAGAAGTTTCTAACTTGGTTGGTCAATTATGCTCTCTAAGTCGGCCACCTATTACATCTTAGGTGAACTTACAAAAATACATAAAATCTGCTCGTTATTTAAGTGCCATGTTTTGAAGACGTATGATGAAGAGAAGTATAGCTCTGTGCAAATTTAACCTCAATGCTGGACTGAGGTGGGTGGTTGGCTTCAAGACCCCTCCACTCTACCTCTGGGAAAGAGACCCTGTACCCAATAGCTACAAGGATGAGTGAGACCCAAAGCCAGTTCAATCACCTGGAGAATAAAACTGCAAACGGTGTACTGCGTCGTGCAGTACACAGATCTTACCACAGCTTCCTTTACTTTCAAAATCCCATAGAGTTTCCTAGTACATGGGGAGCCTGAATGTAATCCTTTACTCCCAAAGGAAAAGTACTGTCATCCAGTGCCAATTTTCACAAAACTCAAGAATGTTCAACTGCATTACATGCACATATCTTACACTGAACTTAAAGCTGGACCATAAAAGTGGAAATTACGGGTAGAAATTGATTTATGCCCTTAGGAAAGTATGGCTTCCACTGCGTCAATCTTTACAAACTCAAAATCACCCAAATAAGCATTCTGGACATCCCCTATTCCGAATCTTAACCAAATCTAAAGAAACTAGAAAACAGCAATATTTCATGTATGCCCTTAACTAAAGCACGGCTTTCCCTGCACCCATTTTGATGAAGCCCAAATTAATAAATAGCACTATGTGGATACCTTATATTCTGAATTTCACCAAAATTAATCAAGAAATGTGGAAAGCCCAGGCAGAAGTTCATTTATGCTCTTATGTAAAGTATACCACCACTGAGCTGATTTTCAAGAAACTCATATTTGCTTGACAAACTTTTGCAGAGGACTCCTATACAGAATTTGATGAAAATCCATCAGACAGTTTAGCCACTGACACTAGGTCACGGACAGACTGATGGACAGTCTCCACATGTGTGTATTTTCTTTTTTACTTAATAAAGAATGCCCAGAATTCTCTGCAGCTGCCGCCAGAAATTCAGTCCTGATTCCTCCATCATGCAGCCCGTAGTCTATTCACTACAATAAACTAGCTACCCCATTTCACAGACATAAAATAATAAATATATACTTTATATTAACATTATCGTAAGAAATATAGGTATGGTAATTATGCACCTGCATTTTTTGTAAGAATTCAATGCCAGCAGTGCAATTACCAAGTCACACACATTCACCAAAACCCCTTGCATCACTGTGTTATAGCTACTCCTGTACCTGTTTTGCATTCCAGTGTGGTGTGGTGGTTATCCTGCCTGTTTCAAGTAATAGAGATGGCTGGCAAAGTCTTCACGGGAAGTACATCAAGTCAGTTTCCTTGGTTCCTGCAGGCAGATAGTTTAAAATAAACATTTGCCACTTCCTTCAGCACTTTTTGTAGTTCTTATTCAATTCTCAAACATCATATTTCTCATTAAGTTCTAAACTAAGATGCAGTTCATAATCTATCAGTGCAAGCCCATATGCCTCAACAAGCCCCAAGAAATTCTGCATATGTTAGCTGTGAAGTTCACTGGAACTTCACAAGTAAAAACATGAGACTTCTAGACACTGTGACTGTCACTGCAGTCATAATAAATCTTAAAACAGTTTCATAGTGCTGCATGGCATGTTCATATTACTGCCATTAATGGTCACAATATGAATAATACAGGGGATACAGAACAAAGAGAAGATGAAACATGTGCCATCCCAGGTGATCACTTGGCTTGCCTGAGCCATCCGTCTAGCCTTGCGTCAGCTACCAACTCTGAAATAAAAGTTTCTGCACTGAAGGCCACATAAATCAACATGTACAAAAGTCCTTCTCCTCTTCTTCCCACTTAATTAAATTTCTGGTATGAAATGTATGGGGCTTGTTATGTTTGTGTTGCTCATATTGTGGTGGTGATGATGGTGGCGGTGGTGGTGGTGGCGGTGGCGGCGGTGGTGGTGGCGGCGGCGGCGGCGGCGGTGGTGGTGGCAGCAGCAGTGACAGTGGTTAGAAACAGTGCTGTATTCTGATATATGTTACGACAACGTAGGTTTGGTATGTTGGTGTGATTAGTGTTGGTTGTACTGTGGGTGAAAATGGTAGCCTTTATGTAGACTAAATATGAGCTGAGGCTATGACAAGCATGGGCACAGCCAAGGGGTGGAAGGGGGTAGCCTGGATGCTGGGGGGGGGGGGGGGGGGGCCCCCCCCCCCCCCCCCCCCAACCAAACAAATCAAAAGTTTGAAAACACAGAATTTATAGACATGAAGATATGAAGTGTTCTATGTGATTTAACCTTAGGACAAATAAGACTGAAATCAGCTGATGGCTAGTACATCTGAATTTTGAAAAATAACATAAAAAATCTTAGGATGTCTTAGATGAATTAGTGAAGTGAAGAGAGTTAGAACTTGTGACATAAATTAGGTGAGTGATACATAGAACATATTTGTACGTACACAGCTGCAGTTTCAATGTTATGTTACAGTGATACTTACATCATCATTTAAATAACATGATTTTCAAAATCAAACATAAATTAGATAAAAACATGGTTTTCAAAACAAAACATAAATTACATGTAGCTTCTAGGTCTGCAACCGCCGTGAAAAATTCTGGGTGTGTAACTGGTAACAAGCAACGTGACTGTCTCTGTAGTGAATCTGTAGATTTTTTGTAATTACACTGATCTATGTTGGAAACACTGTTAATGGAGATGGTAAATCTGTGCACATATTTTAAAAAACCAATAGGCATGAGTAAAAATCTCACTAACTTTTATCACATCACATCACATCACGGTGTTCAGACACCCTTAATCATGGTGTTAAGGGTCCTCAGTTGAAAGAAATTTTAATTAGTAATAAAGTTCTCATTTCAAAACAGTAATAAATATATAACTTGATGACAATTCCTGCTTCACCAGGAAAATGATCTGTAGTCTGACGACGTGATCATCTCCTGTACCTGGCATGGAGTTACAAATGCCAGAGTGTGGTACGCAACTTGCAGCTACCTCAAAATGTGCCAAAATATTTTGTGTCCTTTCTTCCAGGAGTGTTGTATTTCACTCACTTTATTCTGTTGTGAATTTTGTTGCTGTGGGATACCTGCACTTTGTGTGGAAGGAATCGTGACTGCCTGAATGAACAAACAGAACACTAGTTACAAATTACTACTTCACTACCAAATTGTAACGCACACTTAAAACATTTATGATGAGATACTGAATTCAGTTTCCTTTTTCACATTTCCTGACAATGAAATAATTTCCTCTAACTACCCCACACTTCAACATCCCACCTCAAATTAAAGTACTGTAGAACTGTACATCGTGCAGGTCTGAGCTGACATATACAGTGCTTTCTGCCCATTTTCACCTGTACAGAATGTTTACAGGCGTGAACACAGTTTTTTGCATTTTACTTCAAATCACCTTTCTTTAATCTCATGCATTACAAGAATGGGTGTTCTTTTATGTTCCCAACTCTTCAGTCAGTCCACCTTATGTTGACTCTCAAGACATGTATAAATGGGAAAACTACTATGTCACTAGAGATCGATCAGGGTGTCTGTGCCAGCGTAGACCTGGAGGTCCAAGGACAAATGCCAAGATCATGCTGTCAGGTGTTGCACGATGAGACATAAATGTCTACATACTAATTCCTAGGTGTCACCCTACTATGAGAACTATATTCACAATGAAATTTCTGGTCAAAACTGTATGCATACCACAAGACCCTTATCACGTAGAATACACAGTAGATTTGACAGTAGTGTTGATGCTTCTCATTTGATGATAAGCAGTGCTGTTGTAACTTTCTGCTGCTTTTCGGTTTCATGCATGATGTAGTTAAGTGGGGGCTGTTATGACTACAAGTAGGTACACCCAAACATCACAATTTCATTGAGTCTGTACCATTAACAGATAGACTTGGTTCATTGAACATCGTGCAGTATGGGTTGTCCATGCCTGCGCCCAAATGGAACAAATTCAGCATCTGCTCTTTCTGAATACGCTTCACTAAACTCAGACCTGACCACATGGCTAGAGGTAACAACATCAAATACAGTTGTATTCCCTTCATGTCAACCAGTAACCCATCTCAGAAATATTCCAAAGTATTCAATTCTGCTACCTCATTCAACATAATTACACCCACTTGCGTGTTCGGCATATATTTCTAACTTAAGACGAGAATTCTGCAGGCACCGGAACACAGCATAGGCCTAATATGTGACCACAGTTATGCCACTGCGACTCCAACATCTAGGGTCTTCTCTACAACAGTGATCTTCATTGTCACTCTGCACTCTTCAGTACATTTACTCTCTTCTCCAAAGAATCCAAGGCACAGTTCACCAGACAAAATTTGTTTTCCTTCCACTGCAGGAGCAATCTGTATCTCCATTATACCCATCCCTCCTTCAATACTTCACAGAGCACACAACCTCATAGTGCAGGATATACTGTAGCCTGCAGTCACTTTATTTTCTTGCTGCAGACACATTCTTACAAAATGAATGGTCCCCAGCACCACCACCTGTCCTACAGTTACAAACTACACTGCTTTCTAACACTTCACAACAAGCCATCATTAAGTAATTCCAGTCAATTTCATTTACAACAGACACTACCAAGTGAAGATTCATGTATCAAATAGTTTAGTTTCAGAATGCCTCAGTGTTTAAACAACAATCTGTCTACGCATGTAAAAAGGACACAATCTCTTACAGCAACCTGAAGTGTAACAAGGGAACCAATAAATTAAATCAGCTGTTCACAAAGAACAGGCTGCAATAAAGGTGACAGTTCCATAAAATCAGCGAAGAATTTACATGTGCATTGACTTTTCTTGGGTAAATGATGAAGTCTTCATGTTAGTGGAAGAGGACACCAAATGAAATTGGAGAGAATGAAGAAGAAGAGGAAGAGGAAGAGCATGAGGAGAGGAGTGAAGAAGAAGAAGAAGAAGAAGAAGAAGAAGAAGAAGAAGAAGAAGCAGAAGAAGAAGAAAAGAAAATAAAAGAAGAACAAAGGCAAGGGGGAGGAACAAGACCCAACGCATGCTTCCTTGTTTGCCATTATTTCTGACTGCCAGTTCTTACTGAGGCAAACATGTCACAGAAAATTGGAAAAACCAGACCAAGCAGAATTCCACCAGGAACAGGTTAACAGAATTCTCACAAACAATAAAAGCCATGTATCTCAAATGAAATTAAGTGGCAACATCTGTTAATCTTTCACCAAAAACCATTCTAATTTGACTTTCGTCAAAGGAAGTGAACATGGAAAAACTACACACAGCCTTTCTGTTGCACCACAAACTGGAGGCAACGACAACGGCACATTCAAGAAGGCCCCACAGCAACCATCTTGAACAGCTACACTTGAATCGTGAAGCGACTGTAACACAAGTAGAAGAGACAAGTGGTAATCCATATGGCCACATTATTGCAAACAAGTCCCACTCTTGGTTTACTTCTTCCAAATAGGCATCACAATGCAAAACTCTTTTCAATCCACCTGCTGTAACAGCTGTAAATTCTTTCCACCATCCCTCTGTTACTATGTCTAATCTCATTCCTGCATATTCACCACACCACTTGGTTTCAACATGTACTCATCGCATCATGTAGTGCTGCCGAGTCAAAGATGTGCTAAAGGATTACACAGATTTCCCTTACCTTTCTGACACGAATACCACCACCGCCATCATCACCCTTATTGTGTTCCAGTTTCACACCTCTGCCTCACTACCGGACCATAATGCACACCTGAAAGTTTACAGTGAGATTTGGAATTCAGTGTCAACTTTCACGGTTCCCTAGATAACCATCCTTTCATCGAAGTACCCCACACTTCAATAAAGGAAAGTACTGTGGAACTGTACCTCATGCAGTTCTAAGGTGACATATACAGTGCTTTCTGCCCACTTTCATTTCTACAGCATGCTCACAGGTGAGAATTCAGTTTACTGCAATTTACTTACAAACACCCTCCTTTACTATTGTGCACCTCAAAACGAGGGGTCTTTTATGTACATAACTCTTCAGTCAGTCCACCTTATGTTGACCCTCAAGTAATTTACCAAAGGGAAATCTACTGTGTCACTAAAGATGGATCAGTGTATCTGTGCCAGGGTAGACCTGGAGGTCCACGGAGAGACGCCCAGGTCATGTAGTCAGGTAATGCAGGATGAGATGTAAATCTCTACACGCTAATTCCGAGCTGTTGTCCTACTATGAGAACTATATACTCAATGAAATTTCTGGCCAAAAGTGTATGCAGACTGGGAGACTCATATCATGTAGATCACACAGTAGATTTGACAGTAGCGATTATGCTTCTGATTTGACTATAAGTAGTGCTGTTGTAGTTTCTTACTGCTTGTGTCTTTGGTGCATGGTGTAGTTTAGTGGTGGCTGGTATGACTACAAGTAGGCAGTGCCAACATCAGAAATTTCACTGAGTCTGTACCATTGACAGATAGCCTTTGCTCATAGAACATCGTGCAGTATTGGTTATTCCTGCCTGACCCCCAGTGAAACAAATTCAGCACCTGACTTTCTGAGTACACTTCAATAAACTCAGACCTGACCACATGGCTAGAGGTATCAACATCAAATACAGATGTATTCCCTTCATGTCAACCAGTAACCCATCTCAGAAATATTCCAAAGTATTCCATTATGCTACCTCATTCACCATACTTTTACCTGCTTATGTGTTCTACATATGTTTCTAACTTAAGATGAGAATCCTGCACTCACCGGAACACAGCACAGTTCTCACACTGTGATTCCAACAACTACACTTTTCTCTACAGCAGTGATCCTCATCCTCACTCTGCACTGTTCAGTACATTTAATCCGTGGTCTTCCGCAGAAAATCCAATGCACTGTTCACCTGACAAAATTTGTTCTGCTTCCACTGCAGGAGCAATCTGTATGTTCATTACACCCATCCCTTCTTCAGCACCTCACAGAACACACAACCTCCTACCGCACGACATATAGATGCCTGCAGTAACTTTATTTTCTTGCTGCACAAGCAGTCTGACCAAGTGAATGGCCCCGAGCACCACAACCTGTCCTACAGTTACAAACTACACTCCTTCATAACACACTACAACACACCATTATTAAATACTTCCAGTAAACTTTAATTTACAACAGACCACCCACCACCAACAAAAGATTAACACTGCTATTAGTGTAGCTTCAGAAGCCTCATTGTTCCAATGGCCATCTGCTTACGTGTGTAAAAAGGACACAATATTTTCAGCAATGTGAAGTGCAACAAGGGAAACAAAAATACAATGAGCTGTTCATAAAGAAGAGGCTGCAAAAAAGGAGGCAGAGTGAAAAAATCAGTGTATAATTTAGGTGTGCCATGGCTTCTCTTGTGTAAGTAGTGAATTCTTCATGTTTGTGGAATAGGACCTGCAACCAGGGTGGGGCAGATGAACAAGAAGAGGATGAAGAGGAGAAGAGTAGAAGAAGAAGAAGAAGAAGAAGAAGAAGAAGAAGAAGAAGAAGAAGACGAAGACGAAGAAGAAGAAGAAGAAGAAGAAGAAGAAGAAGAAGAGGAGGAGGAGGAGGAGGAGAAAGAAGAAGATGAAGAAGACAAGAAAACAGGAAGAACAAAGGCAATGGGGAGGAACAAGACCCAACGCATGAATAAATGAAATGTGAACTTAGATTACTGGGAATCTGTGTGTGTAAATTCACATGTGTTGTGAGTTTATCTCAAGTAAGTGCCACGCATTACACTGAAATATGGATGGCAGGAATGGTGGGATGGCTATTAAGAATATCAAGTGAAGATGGTGTGAAGTGTGAGAAAGACAGTGGGCTTTCGTGTCTGAAAGCAGTTTCTTGTGACATGTACTTGTATTGATGTGTGCTTTCCTTTAGGTTACAGCTGCAGGAGAATTTCAGCCAGACATCAAACACACGTGCAGTCACACACACACAGTCAGTTTCCCAACATGTAAACCCATGAAGTAATTGGTGCTTATATGTTTATTAATTTGTCTTCCAAACAGCTGAGCAACCCACAACCTACACACATGGGCCCTTCTCCGTCATGTGAATTATTGTGAATAGGACACATGAAGGAGTAGCCAAACAAAGCAATAAGACCTATTCACTCAATGCAGTTTGACACACATATCTCAATGATCTTGCAGTTCACCCTTAATACTGTATGTGTATGTCTTATAGGGTCAACAGGAAATGGAGGAAGGGAAGAAAAGACAGTGGAAGTTCAACAATTGTCATGAACAAGGCAAAGGTTGCACGCAATGGTATCACGTGAGATCTGATAAGTGAAAGTAGAGTGAAAGTGAAGTGAAAATTAAAGTGAAAAGTGCAAATTAAGAGTGTTAAGTGAAAGTGGGAAATTTGACTAGTGACAGACATTTTGCGAGTGTACTTTTAAGAACAACATGTGCGACTGCCTGCGGAGTTGCTGGCTACTGGAACTGACTTGCACGTGCAGCCCTCACCGAAAGGTAGGAAAGCGACAAATTTCCTTTGCTACCACAGGACCAGGGCTGCGTACCAAACCATGCCAGACGCGGATGGAGAGTACTGCAGAATGTGTGACAGTCTACCTCAGAGTATTGCTGCTAATGCCCTAGAATACTCTGAGGTTCCTCTCTGTGTCCAATTGCCCTGAGTATTGCTGCTAATGCCCAGGATACTCAGAGGTTAATTCCTTTCTTCTAAATTACCTGAGTATTGCTGCTAATGCCCAGGATACTCAGGGATCGTCATGTTCAATAAATTCTATTATCTAGATGTTGCTGTGAATGTGCCACAACATCTACTGGTATCTCCTTGTCCTCCGATTCCTCACTTCAGCTCAAAATTACATTGCACCTGAAAATTTCCTACTGAAATCAGTAAAACAGGTCCCCTGCCTACATTCTGCATCCATCTACTATGAGGTTTGAGGGTGTTTACCAGCACTGATATAGTCCAGCCAAGTCCCCAGTTGAACTGTGTCTCTGGCGGCATAACACTCTCCAACTTCCGCAGCTCAGAGTCAAATCCTACGCCACTCCACACGTGAATGCTCACACACAGTTTCAACACTTGACTGCAGTTTCTAAATTACCAGGAGAACTGATCTGTACTCTGACTGCATGATCATCTCCTGTAGCTGGCATGGAGCTACAAGTGCCAGGCTGTGGTACACAAGATGCAGCTACCCCAAAATGTGCCATAATATTTTGTGCCTTCTCTTCCAGGAGTGTTGTATTCCATGTATTTTATTGTGTCGTGAATTTTGTTGTTGTGGGATAGCTGTACCTTGTGGGGCAGGAATTGTGACTGCCTGAATGAACCGATAGACACCAGTGAGGCAAGCCTTCACTGCGTAAGTACTACCTGGTTCTTTCTGGTCTCACTGTAACTGCCAGAGTGCAATTTTCTGTGTGTTTTCCTATACAGACTTTACTTCTGATGATGTTTCGGCAAGTTCACTTCCTTCTCGATAGTTCCCAACATTTCTTCTATTCTTAAATGAACCACAAAATGCAAGATAAAATTTTCAATGTACAAAGGTGTTCATGCCTGCAAAATTCAGAACCTGGACTTTTCAATGTCAAGTGCAGAGAAACAAACAGAAGTGGCAAAGTACAAACTCTCCAGACAGGACCACATCGCTATCTGGAGTGGTGGCTAGATGTGGTGAAATAGAGAGATTTGGACTGGTATTCCTAACCACACTCTTACTGTCTCTTAACACGCAGAGACTGTGATTCCATCTTACTGTCACTCCTTACAGGCAGTGAGTGGTCTTTCAGTTAATTCCTGTTACAGCAGTATTAGCTCTGGGAAGGGGTTCCACTTTGTGCCCTCTATTTCGGATATGAAGTCCTGATAAACACGAGACAGGATTTCATATCCCCCCTCATGTCCTGGTGCCTCAACGTGGCGAGGGGGTGTAACAATGAATGATGCATACGTTCGTGTCAAATCAACAATACAGTTCAAACACCCTTTCCACAAAAATGGACTATGAAGTGTGAATGGGTACTTCACTGAATTTGGAAAATCAAAACTTCCATTTACCTTCTTAGACAAGTTCCACACGAACCGGCATCCTTCACTGGCCAAATCCGGACGAAGAAGATGGACAAGGAGTCATTTCAGCAAACAAAGTGCCTCCTGGAAATTAAATGACATGAATGCGACTAAATTTAATACCTTAAAATGAAGAATATCATGTTGTTCAATGGTGCTTCCTTGTTTGCTTACACTCCATTAAGTGCCGTTATTTCTGACTGCCAGTTCTTACTGAGGCAAACATGTCACAGAAAATTGGAAAAACCAGACCAAGCAGAATTCCACCAGGAACAGGTTAACAGAATTCTCACAAACAATAAAAGCCATGTATATCAAATGAAATTAAGTGGCAACATCTGTTAATCTTTCACCAAAAACCATTCTAATTTGACTTTTGTCAAAGGAAGTGAACATGGAAAAACTACAAACAGCCTTTCTGTTGCACCACAAACTGGAGGCAACGACAACAGCACATTCAAGAAGGCCCCACAGCAACCATCTTGAACAGCTACACTTGAATCGTGAAACGACTGTAACACAAGTAGAAGAGACAAGTGGTACTCCATACGGCCACATTATTGGAGACAAGTCGCACTCTTGGTTTACTTCTTCCAAATAGGCATCACAGTGCAAAACTCTTTTCAATCCACCTGCTGTAACAGTGTTCTGGTGTGGCAACAAAGAGTGAAAATTGTGTGTGCAACATCATAAAACAGAGAAACAATTCTATGATGGTGTTCGTGTAGTGCTGTGTAGTGGTTATGTGAAACAAAAGAACCGATAAATAAACCACACAACCACACACAAGAATAATACATGACTACATAGTTCCATGGATCCCTTTCACTTCTCTGATGGCATTTTATCTGCTGATACAGGAATATTCCTTTTATATGCATATGTTCCATATCCACCTGCACAGACCCATGCTAGTTGAATTGTACCAGCATAAAGCTTCAGCACGTAATTTCTTTCCACCATCCCTCTGTTACTATGTCTAATCTCATTCCTGCATATTCACCACACCACTTGGTTTCAACATGTACTCATCGCATCATGTAGTGCTGCCGAGTCAAAGATGTGCTAAAGGATTACGTAGCTTTCCCTTACCTTTCTGACACGAATACCACCACCGCCATCATCACCCTTATTGTGTTCCAGTTTCACACCTCTGCCTCACTACCGGACCATAATGCACACCTGAAAGTTTACAGTGAGATTTGGAATTCAGTGTCAACTTTCACGGTTCCCTAGATAACCATCCTTTCATCGAAGTACCCCACACTTCAATAAAGGAAAGTACTGTGGAACTGTACCTCATGCAGTTCTAAGGTGACATATACAGTGCTTTCTGCCCACTTTCATTTCTACAGCATGCTCACAGGTGAGAATTCAGTTTACTGCAATTTACTTACAAACACCCTCCTTTACTATTGTGCACCTCAAAACGAGGGGTCTTTTATGTACATAACTCTTCAGTCAGTCCACCTTATGTTGACCCTCAAGTAATTTACCAAAGGGAAATCTACTGTGTCACTAAAGATGGATCAGTGTATCTGTGCCAGGGTAGACCTGGAGGTCCACGGAGAGACGCCCAGGTCATGTAGTCAGGTAATGCAGGATGAGATGTAAATCTCTACACGCTAATTCCGAGCTGTTGTCCTACTATGAGAACTATATACTCAATGAAATTTCTGGCCAAAAGTGTATGCAGACTGGGAGACTCATATCATGTAGATCACACAGTAGATTTGACAGTAGCGATTATGCTTCTGATTTGACTATAAGTAGTGCTGTTGTAGTTTCTTACTGCTTGTGTCTTTGGTGCATGGTGTAGTTTAGTGGTGGCTGGTATGACTACAAGTAGGCAGTGCCAACATCAGAAATTTCACTGAGTCTGTACCATTGACAGATAGCCTTTGCTCATAGAACATCGTGCAGTATTGGTTATTCCTGCCTGACCCCCAGTGAAACAAATTCAGCACCTGACTTTCTGAGTACACTTCAATAAACTCAGACCTGACCACATGGCTAGAGGTATCAACATCAAACACAGATGTATTCCCTTCATGACAACCAGTAACCCATCTCAGAAATATTCCAAAGTATTCCATTATGCTACCTCATTCACCATACTTTTACCTGCTTATGTGTTCTACATATGTTTCTAACTTAAGATGAGAATCCTGCACTCACCGGAACACAGCACAGTTCTCACACTGTGATTCCAACAACTACACTTTTCTCTACAGCAGTGATCCTCATCCTCACTCTGCACTGTTCAGTATATTTAATCCGTGGTCTTCTGCAGAAAATCCAATGCATTGTTCACCTGACAAAATTTGTTCTGCTTCCACTGCAGGAGCAATCTGTATGTTCATTACACCCATCCCTTCTTCAGCACCTCACAGAACACACAACCTCCTAGCGCACGACATATAGATGCCTGCAGTAACTTTATTTTCTTGCTGCACAAGCAGTCTTACCAAGTGAACGCCCCCAAGCACCACCACCTGTCGTACAGTTACCAACTACGCTCCTTCATAACACACTACAACACACCATTATTAAATACTTCCAGTAAACTTTAATTTACAACAGATCACCCACCAACAACAGATGATTCGCACTGCTACTGGTGTAGTTTCAGAAGGCCTCAGTGTTTCAATGGCCATCTGCTTACGTGTGTAAAAAAGACAAATTATTGGTTAGCAATGGGAAGTGCAACAAAGGAAACAAAAACACAAAGAGCTGTTCATAAAGAAGAGGTTGCAATAAAGGTGGCATTGTGAAAAAATCAGTGTATAATTTAGGTGTGTCATGGCTTTTCTTTTGTAAGTAGTGAATTCTTCATGTTCGTGGAATAGGACGTGCAACCAGGGTGGAGAGGACGAAGAGTAAGAGGAGGAGTAGGAGAAGGAGGAGGAGGAGGAGAAAACCAGAAGGACACTAATGAAAAAATCAAGAAGGTGGAAGAAGAGTATGAGGCATGACTAAAATGAAAAGTTAACTTTTCTGCGAATCTGTGTGTACCTTCAAGTGTGTTGTGATTTTATCTCAAATAAGTGCTATGCATTACACTGAAGTATGGAATGCAGGAATGGTGGGATTGGTATTAAGATAAACAGGTGAAGATGGTGTGAAGTGTGAGAAAGACAGTGTCTTTTGTATATGAAGCATAGGCAAGCTTTCGCTGTATCAGTACTACCTGGTTCTTTCTGGTCTCACTGTTACTGCCAGAATGTAATTTTGTGTGTGTTTTCCTATACAGACTTCATTTTGGATGACAATTTGGCAAGTTCGCTTTCTTCTCAATGGTCCCCAACATTTCTTCTATTGTTAAAGGAACCAAAAAATGCAAGATAATATTTTCAACCTACAAAATCTGTCATATCTACAAAATTCAAAACCTGGAATCTTCAATGTTGCGTGCAGAGACACAAAGAGAAGCTGCAAAGTACGAACTGTCCAGATAGCACTACATCACTATCTGGAGCCATGGATGATTGTGGCGAAATAGAGATTTGCACTGGCATTCCAAACCACACTGTTACTGTTACATGCAGAGACTGTGATTCCGTCTCACTGTCATGCCTTACAGGCAGTAAGTGGACTCTCAGTTAAGCCTGTTAAAGCAGTACCCGTTCTGGGAAGGGGTTCCACCTTGTGTCTTCTATTTTGGATATGAAGTCCTCCTAAACACCAGCCAGGATTTCATATCCCCCCTTCAATGTCGTGGTGCCTCAGCATGGTGAGAGGGTGTAACAATGAGTGATGCATATGTTCATGCCAAATCAACAATGCAGCTCAAAGACCCTGTCCACAAAAACGCAGTATTCCGTATGAATGGGTACTTTGCAAAATTTGGGAAATCGAAGCTTCCATTTACCTCCTTACACAAGTTCCACACGAACATTCATCCTTCACTGGCCAAATTTGGACCAAGAAGAAGGCGTCGTTTCACCAAACAAAGTGCCTCCTGGAAATTAAATGACATCAACATGAAGAAACTGTAATACATTTAAATGAAGAACAACATGTTCTTCAACAGTGCTACCCTGCATGCTTACACTTTGTTGAGTGCCATTATTTCTGACTGCCAGTTCTTACTGAGGCAAACATGTCACAGAAAACTGGAACAACCAGACCAAGCTGCGGTTCCACCTGGAACAAGCTACCTGAACACGTGGCTACAGGTACCAACATCAAAGGTATACGCACTGCCTTTCATTCAACCAGTACTCCATCTGAGGCGTATTCCATTATGCTACATTATTCATCTTACTTTCATCCTGTCAGCTGTCGTGTATTTATTTCATTCTCCACGCTATTTATTATTGTTAGGAAAGAACACAATGGGATGATGGAGAAATCCGTTCGAATGAAGAAACCAAGACAACTGAGAAACTGAAGATGTTGGTTTTTTTACACAACAGGTCATCATCTGACAAGGAGACAAGCAACATGACTCCTTATACTTTAATATGAATGGAACGTATGGAACATTAGAACAGCAATCATCCCCAACTTGCGAGTGGTGTCATAGTGACTAGCACATTAGACTCTTGAAAAAAAAAAAATCTTCACCTGAGCTGCCTAGTATGTGTTCTATAACTTAAGGATTATGCATGTAGGTTCAGGTAAGGCAATCTGTAATGACTACAGTGAGATTCATGTTTTTCATTTTGCAAAGAGTATGATGAAAGGTAGGAAAAGGTCAGCACTGGAGACTATAGCTTTAGTGTGCCATGGAAAACAGCATGCCTTCAGATAAAAGAAGTTCAATTTATACAAGAAAACTACTTCTACTCATACACATCGACGTATTTTATTCTTTTAACACCACTATATGCCCACCTTCTGCCTATTACAATTACAACTGCCTATCTCAATTACATGGTTGAAATTGCTATATGTGTGTGTATAAAATACATGCTGTTACAGATGTACATATGGGTATAGCAACAGGCAAATGCAGACTGTGGTATTGGTAGCGTAAACAACTGAACATCAAAGGATAGAATGATCAAATGATGGCTTACACTTTGTGGTGTGTGTTTGTGTTGAAATTTGAAGAGTTTATTGCGCACCGTGTCAAAATGTGCCATTTTTCCTAAGACTGCATATATTCTTAGCAGCATGAAAACATCACAGTCCTCATGTTCTCACCAAACTGTAACAAGCAAAGTATGAATAAAAATAATGTAATTTTAACAGCAACTTCTGAATCTTGCACTGAGCACAAAGTTCTGAAGAAAGAATGAAGAAGTACTGCAACAAAGGTGGTGGTGGTGATAGCCTTACTGCTTTTGACTCCGTCAAGTGTGGTACACAAGGACTGACATTTAAGTACTTCACGTACCACATGGCACAGCACTGCATGCCAGAAGAGCTGATCACTGGACTTGAAACATCAAATTTCACCAAAGACAGATATGCGTCAGTCACAATAAAAGTACTCTACATATACATACCATTAGCCAATACTACTGTTGGCAGTGACAAGGTCCGTAATATTCCACTGATATATACCGTGTTCCCCAAGTTCAGGGCTCAAAAGTACTCCAAGTTTCACTTCCGAAGATCACTATACATTGTGCTAGGGTGACAGGCATATTACGACGCAGATTTCGCAGGTAGTCAGTTCCCTGATGAAGAGGGCGGAGATGACTCTCGAAACGTTGGCTTATTCACCATTAAGCTATTTAATATCGCTGATAGCCCGAGCACGTGTTATCCAGTTTAGTTGCCATGAAAGCTTCAAATTTTAATATTTCATTTGTGAAGTGATACGTAGCATTTTCTGCTGTTAGTTTAGGACTAAATCCATACTGTTCATCAGTTGAAATATTGTATTTAGTTAAATGTGCCAGTAACCTATTCAACATCACATTTTTTAAACATTTAAAAAAGAAAAGGACGCTACACGTGATACCGGCTTATTCCCCACAGTTACTCACACTGGCCTATGATTGGTTGAGTGCACTATCGCCATCTATAGTGAAAAATGCGAAGTGCAAACTGCAGGGCTTCGAAAGATGTCGCTCAAAGACGCCACGTTCCCCCCTCCCCCCCCCCCCCCGCCGCCCATCACACCCGTTGCCAGCAAAAGGTGAGCGGTTTTGCTAGTTTTGATATGTTTCATTTTCAGCCGGAACGGGCTTTGGATCTATGAAACGTAAAGGCATGTATTTATGTATGTGCGTCCTAGGTGCATACAGTATATCACATGGATATTTTGCCCTACCACTGAAGAATGTCCTGAAACTAATACTGCACGGGTTAAAACTGCTAAATACAGCATTATTAATGGTAGTAAAAATGTTGTCTTAAAATAAGACCTGAGGTTTCCAATGCGGTGACTATGAAATTGTTCGTTTGTAAGATGTAAAGCCATGCAGACTGGTGCAGCTGGGTACCAATATCTTAGACGAAAGTGTGGTATTCATGTTTTTCTCCGACGATGAGGGCAGCATGAACATCCAAAAGGCTTATGAAATGTTGAAGTACAGCTGTTCTCCTGAAAACTATTTAGAGCTTCGAAAACTGCGTCTCTTTTCCTGAAACTTGGTCAGCACTGGAATAAACAACCTGTCTTCTCGCGCGCAATAATAAAACGATTCCAGACTATACGTATTGTTTCCTGAAGTGGATGTGGATTCCAATATACTGGTTCAGGACAGGTGTCACGATAGTGAATCTTTAGAATTAACAAAAACCAGGAAATTTCTTAAGGGTCGCTGACGTCTGTATGATTATAAATTAGACGACAAGTTATAGGGTTATCGAAAATATTTCTAAATTAGTTATAAAAATTAAAAGTGTTCCCTTAATGACACATGATGCACGCTTATCCTTTAACACTTAGTGGTTACCTTAAGTAGCACAAGTTCTAACAGAAAAAATGATAACAATGTACAAAATCCTCATTTCCTTGAAAGAAATTAGTCACGACCAACTTTTATTGTCTTCTTTTTATTTTAAGACCATTGAGCTACCGGTTTCGGCCAATTATGGCCACCATCAGGCTCCACAAAAACCATAAATACGTGAAACTCGACTCAGTAGAGTTTCATGCAGTCATGTTTTTTGTGGAGCCTGATCGTGGTCATACTCTACTGAGTAGAGTTTCATGTATTCATGCTTTTTGTGGAGCCTTATGTTGGCCATAATTGGCCAAAACCGGTAGCTCAATGGTCTTAAAATAAAAAGAAGATAATAAAAGCTGGCCGTGACTGATTTCCTTCAAGGAATTGCTTTTGTACGTTGTGTGCGTACGCCAACGGGGATGTCAAATATTAAATTTAAAAAAAGGTACCTTCTGCCCACACAGTGTAATTATGTGTTTTGCACGATCTCAGAACAGACAGCGGTTATTTCCCTATACAACCTTATCTTATGGGTTTTTATGACCAAGGCGCTGTACGAACTGAATTTTCATATACGTCAGGTTAATCTGGAGCTCAGAGTTCGAGCTCAGGTCGGTCCATGTGAAATTTAGTGTGGACAAAGTGATAATGGGAGAGGGTTTTCGCCAAGTATTTTGGTTTTCCCCTGCCATGATCATTCCACCAGTGCTCCATACGCATCTTCATCTCCCTGCTGCTCTTACTAGAAGGACGGACGGTCGAAACGTAGGAACTTTCCAAAAATGAAAACTTTCGGAAATCGGGGGAGCATTGGATCGAAAAGTAAGATAGTTTTACTAAGTTGATTCTGGCTGAAGTTTTTGGTTTAATTTGGATGGATTCTAAGTGTGCAATGGAGGATTTGAGCTGTGGTTCTGATAGTAATCAGTGATATTTCATTGATGTATAGGTGTTTTGTGTAACGAGATAGTTTATGGACGTTTTGGGGAATCCCTCGCTCCACGGGCCTGCGGGCCATGTGCTGGCCCGTGGTACTGTGCTCGATCGCAGCGTGTCGCTGCCGTCAGCGCCCTAAACTCTTCGCCTCATTGTGTATACACGGGATAATGGAAAGCAGCCCTTGAACCGATTGCTCGTATACGGAGGAATTTATTTATTTATTTATTTATGTCGTGGAATTAGCTTTACACACAAGCATTATTTTCAGAAGCGTAAATAACTTTGATTAGGTGGTAGCTGTAATGGGGCGTAGTTCACTTAATATAATGTAGGAACTGAGTTTTATATGTGATTTAGCCGAAAGTCAGCCATCTCGACGCCGGTTTTCTTGGGTTTCCTTTCTCTTGAAGCAGGTACGGATAAGATTGTCAAGTTCCAATATGCTACTCCGTGCTTTCACGCAGCTCTCCTTATTTGCATCCATCCACATTAATCCCCTTGCAGTGATCGGAATATCGGCTTTATACCTGCTAATTTAGGGAAGACCCAAAAAACTTTAGTTGTAAACTTGAAGACCAACAGATCGCAGTATGAGAACAGATGTCATGAAGTCACAGAGCGAGAATAGAGTTGTAGCTCTTTTATCTCTTTAAACTCGGCGCTAGATGGGGTGGGTAATTGACGCCACGTCCCGGCCGCTTTAATCCCTGGAATGACCCTTTATAAAGAAGGCTGGGTGGGCCCCAGTGTCGGTTTGTATGGGTGCGGAAAATGTCGCCCCCACTGGGATTCCATCACCAGACCGTCCAGCCCGTAGCGAGTCGCTATACCGACTACTCTGTCCTGGCCCCTATAATAGAGGAATTCTTAACAGAACTCAGCAAACAGCCGAAATGTATCAACACGATTTGTGAAGTGTAAATGAATGATAGCATGTTATAGATAGAGCGTGGTATGACCGTACAGTTAGGGTTTATTAGAAAATTGTGTTATAGCAACGAGAAATAAAAGTCATATTAAATTATAGACAGTAACTCTGAGTACACAATATGGAATATGTAAAAAAATGTAAAATTAATCGAATTTGACACTGTAGTTAACCTTTTAAACCCTAGCGGTAACGTTACATACCACCAGGTTTAACATTAAAAAATTCTACGTGGTGCCCACATTGCGTTTATATGTTTTGTACGGATCTCAGAACAAACAGCAACTTTTGCCTTATAAAACATTAAGAGATTGGTTTTTATAACCGAAGTGGAGAGTGTTTACAGCGCGGTACGCACTGAGTCCTTATATAAAACAGATGAGCTTCGTCTTTAAAGGGTTAATTAATGATAATGGAATAGTTTATTGTGCTGATAAATAAAGGTGGGATTTTAGTATGGCCTCTTCCAGCTACTCATCGTAGGTGTAGAAGGTAAGTGTTACACTTTATCACACTCAGTAACACAAACACAGTCGGCGGGACTCCCCTGGACGAGGGATCGGCTCGTCGCAAAAGCTTATACTTGCACAACACACAACACTTACAACAAACAATCATCCATGCCCCCGGCGGGATTCGAACCCTCAAAAGCAGGAAGCGAGCGCCTGCACACCTACGCCTTAGACCGCGCGGCCACCGGGTTCGGCAAATAGGGGTGTAAGTGGGTTAAATTTATCAGGAAACATTGCAGGGTCAGGAAGAAAGATTATCACAAAACTGCTTCGGATGTAAATATATGTTTATCGGTAAGTGGGAGCAGAAGGGACATTTGTCGGCAGTAGTCGTGATGTGGCATTTGCAATAGAGCTGCCGTCAGCCAGGTTGTTAACACCAATTAAAGGAGAAACAAGGCAAATATTTTATCAAACCATGCAGATATTTGCAGTTGCATCTCGGGACGTGATGATGGTACTGGATTTTCGGCTTCAAGATAGTCCTTATCAGGCCAATTAAAAAAAAATGTGCAGAGAATTATGTTGTAAAAACAACTCGACATCTCACGCCAAGATATTTAAGTCTTGTTGGTCAGACTGACTTGCGATGTTATCTCGCGCTTTTATCATTCAATGACCTGACTTCGATGCACCGTCTGGGGTTTGGGCCGAGTGGAAAATTCCACTGGTGAGTTATCACTGCCTAACAGCTCTCAGTCGTGGGCCGGGATAGTGTAGTCGGGCTGGACGTTCCGGGGATCGAATCGCGGTTGGACTGAGATTTTCGGCACCGCTCCAGACCGGCCCTGGGTCCAACCCAGTTTCCTATAAAAGGGCACTGCCTCATTCCCGGGGGTAAGCCGGCCGGGGCGTCGCGTTAACCACCCATTCCCATCTAGTGCCAAGCTGTTCTACACAAGCCTGGACAGGCCTCTACGGTTCCAGGAGTTTCACGCTCCCAGATTTCCAGACATCCGGCACATGAAGGTGGTAAGGTTACCAGCCCTAAGCACCGGCCGCCTTTACCCCCAGGACGTATTCCTGGTACTCATTTCTGTTAAATGCTGTGTCGACCGCGGGACCATAGTGCGGTCGGAAGGATTGTGTCAATGACTCCATCAAGAATCGAACCGGCGATCTTCTGGCTTGTAGAGCAGTGCCTCAACCAAGAGCGCCACAGCGTGCCCCATCCCTACCTAGCGCCGAGGTTAAATAAAGAATAGAGTTACAACTGTTCTCCGCCTCTGTTCATTCATGGCAGGTTATAGGGTGAAGGTTTTTACCTCGAACAGCTGCCAAGCAGCGAAAGTCTGACGTCCTGTAACGCGGTAACCGAGCTGTCCAAATGTCTTTCTTATATGCTAGAATTCTCAGTCCAGGCCTTTGTGATAAGCCCGCTGTGATGCTGCCTTGGAAGGGTTCGCCTTTGAAAATAAACTCCGTGGCCCCTCTCAACGACATATGTCCGATTCGTAAGACTGAATGCCATATAGAACATACTATTATGAATTACGTGAGGGTGCCATGGGTGAGGTTGAAACTGGGACTTGATGCACAACATTACGTCAGGGGTTCAGGGCAAGGCTTCTTCTGAAGTAACTAGGGATTTTAGTTGACATAATTAAAAGTGTATATAGGGATTTTAATTGTTATGACAGTGGCGGTGAATATTTCATAATATGTATTTGAAAAAAATACCGTTTTGTTTAACGGGATATGGGAAAGGAAAAAATATATTAAGCGTTTACAAAGAAGAGTTGCAAGCATATACCTACTAGTTTGTTTTTCTGTTTGTCCATTTGTCCACACGCAAGAAGGGTGCTGGGGGCAACAGTAAATTTAGAGTGGGCCAACGAAATTTCATTGCATGAATAAAGTGTTTCAAATTTAAAATTGAATCAAGGGTTCCTTCGCCCCCTGCATCCCCTCAGTACAGAAAGCACAGCTGTATTTTACTGCTTTCTCCACATCGTATCTGGTTGAATCTGGTTTCACTTGGGTGACGTATTTGCTGTCAAAAATTCGTAACCGCCTTGATGTTGTGAGGAGAGACGATCGTCGCTTATCACTGACCACACTGCAACTGGACATTCAAGAACTTGCAAGTGTCTATAAGGCCCAAGGAACACACTGAATACAATGCCAATTATTAACAGCATATTTTTACCTGTACAAGTAAACAATGAGAGCAGAGCCGTCTTCTGGGATATTACGCGGCGTCGTGTGGTAATTGTTTACCGACGTTTCGGGACAAAGTATCGGTCCCATCATCCTTCTGTTATCGGACTCTTGATTATTGAAGATGAGACCGATGCTTTGTCCTGAAACGTCGGTAAACAATTACCACACGACGCCACGTAATATCCCAGAAGGGCACAGATCTCATGAAAGTCGCGGCGGAGGCCTGAAATCGGGGTAAGTAAACAATGTGTTTTACACCAACAACATATTTTAAAAAATACAATATTGTAAATAAAAGTAATAAATGTATTATAATATATATATATACGACGTGAGAAAAGTAACTTCTCTGCATAAGTAAGGGCGTCTAGGAAGCCACTTGGGGGGGGGGGGAGGCACGCAGATAAATCAAGCTAAAAGGGGGACCACGAGTATAAAAAATGCTGAAAAAACTGTCGTAGACGACATAAATTTTCATTTCCTAACTTGATCTTCTTCTCTTGAATTGTTGCATTTTTTCCATTGTACTTCCGGCAAACAATAAACACATCGGAAGTTGGAACTACCGGGAAATTCTATATAAATTTTGGCAAAATATTAATGCAGAATTTTATCGTGTAAGGGACCAGCTGACTTAAGGCAATAGTGTTCAAGCAATTTACTGTTTTATTTTATTTTTTCTCCCTGATTATGATCCAGCCAGGCCGAACCATACAGCATTATAAATTATATATTTTTTATAACATGCATTGTCGATATTCAAAACATAATACTCAGTCCTACATATATACTGCATTTTGTTGGACTGAATGTTGTGATTTGATGTAGCAGTATATTAAACTTGCAGATCCCAGTGGCCGCGCGATCTAAGGCGTAGGTCTGCGGCCGAGCGCTTGCTGGGATCGTGGGTTCGAATCCCACCGGGGGCATGGATGTTTGTGTTGTCAGGTAGAGGTCTCTGCGACAGGCCGATCTCTCGTCCAGAGGAGTCCTACCGACAGTGGTGTGTGTCTGTGTGTGACCAAGTGAAAATAAACAGCCTCGACACCTACTGTGGGTAGGTAGAAGAGTTGAGGGCTACGAAACAAAACCAGAGTATATTAAACTGATCTTTGTTCTCCATAAAATATTATATACTGTGTTGACGTTTATTGTAGTATGATCTGTCTATTTTATGAAATGATACAAACTTCACGCTTTTGAACATTAATTATAATGGCTACTTATCTTGGAGTAAAGTTGCAGTATTTTGTAATCGTTATTGCGATAACCTTAACTTATTTGTCAGCACAATAACATCTATCTGTCGTCATTACATCAAGAAGAAGCAAACACGACGCTAGCCATGGCAACAGTTGCTTTCCTGTTAGTCCTGGTTCTGGTAGGGCCTGTGCGCTGCACAGTGTCCGCTCCTAATTCGACATGGTGGCCCTGCTCGTCACTCAGTCCGCATCAAAATCTGCAGCTGGAACAGGTGATTTTACTTGCGTTTATTTGTAATTATCAGAGAATATTAACTCAGTATTATTACAAGATTGATATTCTGATAACGGTAGTAACATTCCGGGCTGGTGAGTTGCGACACGTTGTCTTTTGGTTTATTGGCACAAAAGTGTCGTACGAACCTGCTGCCTCCATCTTTAGTGTAGAAAATGGCACTAGCAAACTCCTCTGAAACGCTGGAACGTGTGACAAAATACACGGCATCACACACCAGACCAAATATTTCATTTTCCTTGTTTGATATAGAAATTCTTAATTGTATATATATTATCTACACCTAGATCAGTTTATTGTAACATTAAGAACTATTGTCTGCATTTTGTCTGTAAATTTTGATTACTACTACTACTACTACTAATACTACTACTACTAAACACGGCACCGTCTTATGAAGGGACTACACAATATTCAAGGACTAATCAAACGCCTTTGTCACTTGCTCTCTTAATACAATGTCCTTACTTTAAAACATATCTTCTCGCGAGACATCAGACAAAGTAGAGCACTCCGCTAAGTCAATTTTCCGTCAGTGTTCCCTCTAGATTAATATATGACAGTTAATGTTACTACTAATATCAATATTACATTCCTGCCTGCAGGTTCTGGGACAGTGGCACCTGGTGGAAGTGATATCTCCCCTTGGCGGTCGTTCAGAGACGTGCGCTGGTATAAAACTTATCCGTGGAAACGATCATTCCTGGGACAACCTAATTTTAGTTGGCCAAGAATCTTCTGGTGGAAGCTCTATTTCCTATGAAAACCATACCATAGTCGTACCTGACTCCGTGAACAGCCCAAGCCTTTGGGAACAACCAGGTATGATAAAGTACTTTAACTTCAAAAGTATATAATATGCGAAAGGTTTGTGCGAAGTTACGTCAAGGAAATACTGAGGGTTATGTCAAGAACTTTACGTAATTTGCGGTTATTAAAGTAGGCTACATAGACATGGTTTTTCGACCGCACTATGGCACTGTTGTCAACCCAGCCTGTAACAGAAATGAGTACCAGGAATATTTCCTCAGGTAAAGGCGGCCGGTGCGTAGAGCTGACAACCCTTCCACCTTAATATGCCGATTGTCTTGAAATCTGGGAGCCTCAACCTCCTGGAACCTTAAGGGCCTGTCCAGGCCTGTAATGGGATAGCTTTACCTTACATAGTTGGAGTGTAGAACAGGATGCTGAGTAGAAATTTGTAGCTGAAAGAAAGGAAGAAAAGGAAAGGTGGAGAAAATTGCATAATGAGGAACTTAATGATTTGTAATTTTTATATGAAATGCCTTACATACTGTTTCATAAAATAAGCCAAGTCTTGCACTTCTACCGCTGTTTGCTTTAACAAGTAGTACAGGCTATGGGCAGAAGCTGGCAGCAGAAGAGTATACGAGTCCGTATTGCAGTCTTCACCTTTGCCAAACCTTATTTAGCACAAAACTTCTTTACAAACTTTTATTCTCTGACGTTTAGCATGATGTTATAAACTTCTGTCATCTTCCCAGAAGTCATAGAGCTATTGAGTTTGAGTAACACAACGCAACCTTTTGCGGCAGTAAAGATCCAAACTGTGTTGGAGATGTAATCCATTTTAATACTGGCTAACTCACCAATATTCCGTCTGAGGGTTTCCGTGGCATTTCTTAGCCCTTCAAAAACAAACGCCGAATATTGTTTTGATTAGGCCATATCCACTTCCATCCAGATATTTTCCAATTTATCATTCACCAGTCATCTTACCAGCGACGTTCAGGTAGTGTTACCAACAGCGTCATAAAATATACCGCAGGAACTGGAAATTTGAGGTTCACACCGCAGCGTTGCTCCGGATTTAGGCCATCTGGGATGTAACTATATATCGGTGGGTGAGGGGTTCCCGACGTTTCTAAGGAACGTAATAACGTCATTTTAAGGGTAAAGAAACCCCAAAAGAATAGATATTTTATTGGATTGCTTTGCCTTTGAAAATATTCTCCCTGGACTGGTGTGCTGCTCAAGATTATGGCATTATTTTGCATCGGAACGAAAAGAACCACTAACCCAGTGACACAAAATACCACCCCAGACGACATGAATCCTCCATCAATAAAAGATAAAATTACAGTCACGAATTAAAATAGTTGATCCAGAGCATACACACTGCGCCGGTACCAGCTAACTGCTATATAATTAATTGTTGCACAGGTTTTATTATGATATATTGTCAACTCCTTATAAGACCTAAAATTCGGTTTTCATATCTTCATGTTTGGATTTTCAGGCACGTTCGAAAAATTGCGAAAAGCGATTATTAGCTTCGTCATATCTGTGTCTCTCCGCATGGAGTATCTTGTCTCCCACTTGACGGAATTTCACGCTATTTGATGATTGAGTATTTTTCGAAAATCTGTCGAAAAAATTCAAGTTTCAATGAAATCTGACAAGAATAAGACCTATGCACATTTATAATAATATCTCACTGAATTCTTCTTAGAATGAGAAAAGTTTCAGACAAAAGTTGTAGAGAAAATCAGAACACATATTTTATATTGCAAAACATTTTCCCGAAAATCGTGCCGTTTATGAGATAGTGTGGAAAAATGTGGTAGACAGAAACAGGCCACAGATGACAAAATAACACGCTGCATATGCATTGCATGCTGGATAACTAAGGCTACAGACCCACACTAAGGGTATCTAACACTTATTGCTTTTACATGGCAGCAATGGTAGGTGAACGCGGCTCAATGTTACAGAATAGCACATTGTTTGTCTTATTGTCTTTATTCTTAACTGCTTTATTAAACTTGGGTTCTCCAAGTAGTAGGCATCGGCGTTATATTTGCGTACAGTCTGCATATCTGATGATACATGAATATGACTGTCGAAACGTGTAGCAAGTGAGAATTTTTGTAATGAAGATAGTGTCTTGCCGACGTGGATTATAATGTTTGTATCTTTATGTTTATACGTAAAAGCATGGCATAATTAAACGTCTTTCCTGACAGCCAGTTTAAGAGGCCGGAGTGACCTATGAACGCAATACAAATGTTCTGATTCCCAGACATCGGAGGTGCTGTCATGGTGACTGATGTTGGTCTCGCCAACGGTACCTTGACCCTTACAATCTGTCATCGCTTACTGGAGTATGACTGGACCGGCGTCTTCAGCCGGTACAGGAACGTCAGCCCCACTGTTTTGGGCCCCTTGAACGATAGACTGCGTGCCGCTGGACTACAGAACGTCGACTCTGCAGTGATTCTCAACGTGACAGCCTGTCCGTTCCCAAATGATTCGTCATAAAGGAGCGCTGTGCATCAGGCCACCTTGCAACATAAAGTGCTATCAAATTCATGTCTTTGAGGGTTTCTAATCGTAATCTGTGAATACCTATCTTGTAACGTTACATTTTTACTGGGCACTGTTTATTCAATCCTTAAACTGAAACCAACTCGACACTGGAGCTATCCATCTCTTTGATAGTATGTCCAACATGTTTCGCCACATGTTGGCCATTATGAAGGATTTAAACATGATGCAAGTGGGAGTTTATATATATATATATATATGTATTAGGAAACCATTCTGAAGTTTTTATGGGTGTTTGAAGACAACGTGCCCGTATGTTATAAACATACCAATATGTCAAAGTGAAATATAATAGGTCAGAGACTGAATATGTTTTCACATTACCGGAACTCTTTATATAAAATCATTTGACGCTGATCTGCTTTGGAAAGAACAAATAATTTTAGCAGAATATTAGTAAAGATTTAGTATACAGTTAGTTTTTATGCGATTTTCGCAAAATTGCGAAAAGCGACTGTTAGCTTCTTCATATCCGTCTCTCTCCGTCTGCATGGAACTACTCGGCTCCCATTTGACGAATTTCATGAAATTTGATATTTGGGTATTTTTCGAAAATCTGTCGAATGAATTCAAATTTATTTAAAATGTGAGAAGAATAACTGGTACTTTACATGAAGACCTACGTACATTTATAATAATATCTTGCTGAATTATTCTTAGAATGAGAAATGTTTCAGACAGAAGTTGTAGAGAAGGTCTATAACACATATTTTATATTCCACAACTTTTTCCCGAAAGTCGTACCGTTTGTGAGACCGTGTGGAAAAATATGGTAGAACGGGACAGGCCGAAGAAGACAATATAATACGAAACCTGTGCATTTCGTGCTGGATTACTAAGGCAACGGTGGTTAAGCGAAAGCGTTACACGTACCTTACCCTTCTTTTTTAAGTATCAATTACTTAACTTTATCATATATCTTGGTACTATACTGTATACAAAAATTTATCTGCAACCATGTATATAACCTTTAGTACGTCTATTTCATTTATAAAGCATTCCTTTAGGGCGTCCTAAATGAGTAGAAATACGTTGCAAAAATATGATAAAAGCATTTCGGATGACCCAACCTCAGCTTCATATTTGGTTTTCATTTAACCATGTGAATATTCTTATTGTTTTATGGGACGTGACACCGTGTAATCTGGTATGTTTAGGACACTGATACTCTCTTTGTGAAACAGTACGTTCGTCTGAAGGTGGATATGTATTTCCCTGTCTCACCTAGTAGAAAATATTAAGTCATAACCCAGAAAACCAGAATATGAAGTCAAATTTTTATAGCATGTATTCGTTTTTTAAATTAACTGTTGTTTCTAAAGCTCTGTGAAACGGAAGTATTTCACTTCATTGTAGCTGAGAATGTACCTTGCAACTAATTCCTTAATAAAATTCTCTGCAGTTGGGTATATGACATTTACCGTTCAACGAATTATTATATTTTTAATTCCTTAGTATTTTTACGATATATATTCTTGCCAAGAATTTATACTAAAACGTTTTCTACATTTTAGCAGCCGAAATAATACCACGAAAAGGGAAGCTATATTTTTATTGTAAACACTGGAAATTTTTAAACATATATTTGTGTTTATGGAAGACATACAAAATATTAATTTCTGTTAAGAGACATGAAAATAAGCGTACATCGCAGATTTCTAGCAATTATTTACAAACTTCTTACGTCTGCTTGATTTTGATGGCGATACAGGCGACTAAATTGAAGGCGGAGATACTGTTCCAAATATATGACACTTTTATCACTCCTGGTCCATGTACAAACACTAAGATACGCCCACGGAACAATTAATACTTGAAGTACACTTCAGAAGAATTCGAGAAGTTAAAATCTCACTATAAAGAAATTCAGTAATTTTGTTAATAATTGATATGATCACGTGAGTGTATAGCACCTCCCTGAGTGCGTGGTGTGGAGCTCGAGGGTTTCCTTCTAACATAAAGCCGCAGATAACACACTTTCTTATAAGAACTGATGTTAAAACCACTAGAATATGTGAAGATATTTTTGCTTTGATAGAAGTCAACTATACAAACTTGTACAGATTTCTGCGCAGACTTCAATGTCGTACTAACTCACTTTCTATCAACAATGGAGGATCTCGTATACTTGATGCATCAACATATTTTCCGTAAAATTAATGCAGTAATTTTACGAATAATCAATGCATGTTCGATTTTTATTTTCATTCCAATTAATATACATTTTTTGGAATTTATGTGTTTGCTAACATCTGCAGGGGCTGGGATAGCGTAGTCAGTACAGCTACTCGCTACGGGCTGGACGGTCCGGGGATCGAAGTCCGTTTGTTAGAGGTTTTCCGTACCCGTCCAGATCGGCTGTGAGGCCCACCCAGCCTCCCGTAAAATGGGTACCGGGTCATTCCTGGCAGTAAAGACGCTGCGGCGTAGCGTTAACCACCCACCCCTGTTTAGCGCCGAGGTTAAATAAAGAGCAGAGCTATTCCCTCTCTGTGCCTTCGTGGCAGGTTATAGCGTGAACTTTACTTTCACCAAACATCTCCTCGCGTAATTCGCTATTTGCCCTGTAAAAGTCTTAAAAATCAATGTTAGTTCATTCCATTTACCTAAATTCTAACATACATTTTTTATCTCCACCACAAATATACAGGGTATACACAAAAGAATGGTGCGGTTTCAAAAGTTAACAAGAAATTTATTTCTCACCTTACGCGGGCACAACTTACACCGGCAGCAGCGGCAACTGTCCAAGTTTCTCATGCGTTAATCACAATCCTCCAATGTGTGCGCCCTGGGTCACACGACACACATCCACACGGTAATCAAATTCATCCCAGACTCGGTGTAGCATGTCCGCTGTAATGGTCTGCAGTGCATGCGTTAGCCGATCACGAAGTTCCTTGAGGGACATGGGCAATGGTGGTACGTAAACGCTGTCTTTAAAGCTGTTTACTCAGAAATGATTACCAGGAATATTTCCTGGGGTAAAGGTGGCCGGGGCCTGTGGCTGACAACCTACCACCTTCATGTACCGATTGTCTAGACATCTGGGACCCTCGAGGGGGTTAATGCTCCCAGATTTACCTTGATGTTCACCTTGATCCAGTGCGGAGGATAAGAATAAGTGAAGCTACTCCTATGCCTTTATGTCGTGGGAAGGAAAAACTTCAAACTTTGAAACTTCTCTCCTTATTACACTTTTCTTATAAATTATATTCAGATGACCTTACTGTACACAATATGCAGCTGAACTCGGTTATAACGTCATGAAAGGGACTGAATATTTTGTGTCGTTATAAATGAGTGTTGTTATAACCGAGGAGTGTAATATTTTGGTTAACAGTGAGGAAGTAATTGGTATCATGGACTATCTGACGCTACAGACAAGGTGTCGTATAGACCGATGTCGTTATAACCGGGTCCCATTGCATATAATACGTTATTATTATTATTATTATTATTTACGTATTATTTTATCTGATAACTATTGTTTGTCATGTACCACCGTTCCTCCGACTCGCATGTTGGCGGTCGACTGAGAGGGATACGTTAATACGATAAATGAGCCAACAGAAAGTGCCAACCGAAGGTTGTAAAATAAAATAATGAGCCAGTATGTCACATATAATAAGCTGTCGTGAAGGAAACTCTGAAACAGGAGTTCTAAAACTTTTTCGTTGGCGTAACACTACGTTGAACTTAACAATTTTAAAGTACAAGGTTTTTGTATGTAAATAAAAAATTTGAATTTGGAAAGACTGGCTAACATTCGGGTGAGTTACATAGCTTTGCCAGCAATGCTGCTTATTAACAAATATGTGGCTAATGTTTTATCAATTTTGTGAAATTTTTACCCTTTATTGGATCTAGACTTTTTATTAAGGCCGCGAACCATTAATCATTGACTGGCTTGCCAGTAGTGGTACACGTATCACAGTTTGAGGAATCGTGCTCTAAAAGACACCTTGCGGGCTCACGGCCACGGAAAAGTAATTATGCGCCGAATGACGTTGAACGGCGAGTACTTAGTTCTTTGTGTCTTGTTTATTCTAAACAAACAGAGTGGAGTAACATATTAAAATAGGCCACGGTCACTTCAGCGCTCAGAAGCTTACAGTCATATTGTTCATCACTCCAAGACCTAAACGCATGGAAAAGAGACTTTGAAATAAAGCACTAAAAATTAGATTTGAGATAATTACGGGGCAGAATAACGAGGATTACTGTCTTATGGCTTATGGCGCCGTGTAGCTTGTTAGGTACCGTCATTTCGGAGAAACTTGTTGTCTCCATCTGCAAGGTAAAGGAGTTTACTGCTTCTACACTAAATATGGAGAAAACAAATTCCTCGGAAACCCTAGTACTTCGGTGTCAAATTACAAATTGTCACATGCCAAAGACCAGGTCACTTTCGGTGTTGGTTACGCTGCAAGAATGGGTGGCGGTAGTCCAAGAGAAGAGGCTAGTATCACTGCAGTAAGGGGGTTGACACCCTGTGCCATCCGTAGACCTGTCAGACCTGGTAGTACCTCAGGATACTGGCCGTACGGAACATGAAATTGTGGCAAAATACGTACGTCTCCTTGAAATTGTGTCGGAGATGTCTGGTGGTACATCAGTGTGACCCTAGGCGGTGGGAATTTAACGTCTTTGTTGGTCAGATGTCCCTGTGGTCTGTGATGGCTTGACACACCACCAGCTTCTGACAAATCAACTGCATTTTCTAGTAATACTGTTGGTTTCCTGCGGTCTGCTTGATAAATCTGAGGATTTGCTTTTTTTGTAGATAAAGGTGATCTCGGCAGACCCAGGTGTCCACTGTTAGGTTGCTGAGATGAGCTTCGTTCTACGTTACTACCTGGTTCATCTGGTTCCTCATAAACCTCGTATCCCTTTTTTTGGTATGGCTTGTACCAAGATGAATCACTGACAGTGTATTGTGGCCCATTAAGTGGATTGCTGTGTTTTTGGTGAGAGCTGTACCCATGACTTGGCACAATGGTTTGTGGTATGTGGGGCATGTTGTGTGAATAGCTGTCTTGCAGAAGCAGAATATCTTGGATACTCTTTACTTTGGCCTCGGATAGGTAGCTCCTTGACCTTTGCACCTGCAGGTCAGGGTTCCATCCAGTAAGGCTCGCGGTGTGCAGTAGTGTGCAGAAGAGAACCACACATATAATATGGGACAGCATTGTCTGTGGGAAAGTCAAGAAATGCAATCAATCAACGAATAATCTACACATGTATAAATCATTAGCTTTCGGTAGGAAAGACGTAACTGAAACCTTTTCTGCCTTTACTTCTTGCAACTGTGCGCAGTGTTCTTCCTCTTCTTCGTTCTTGTGGTATATTTTACAAAGCTATCATTGATACCGTGGGAAAGAAATAAGTATTGCGTATTCTGTCTGTGTGTCTATAGACTTAAGTATCCAGCATGAAATGCGCACACGCCGTATTTTATTGGCGTCGGTGTTCTGTCTGGCTGTACCATATGTTTCCACATTATCTCACAAAAATCACAATTTTCAGAAAATTTATTGGACGTAAGATGTGTTTTGATTCTCTCTACAATCTTCGTCTGAAATGTTTCTCATTTTAACAAGAATTCCTAGAGATATCATAATAACGTACTTAGATCTGCATGTAAAGTATCCGTTATTCTTGCTACATTTTAATGAATCTTGAATTTTCTGGACAAATTTTCGAAAAACTCTCAAATATAAAATTTTATGAAAATCCGTTCCCTGGAAGCCGAGTTGTTCCATGCGGACGGACGGACAGACAGTCATACAGACATGATGAAGCCAATAGTTGCTTTCCGCAGTTTTTCCAGCGCGCCAAATAAAGCAACCAGCGGGCTTTACAAGGTTAAATAACAGAAGATTAACGTATCGTACCCCCAGTGATGCAAAGAATAGACCTAATTGTGCAAGCACGGGTAGGCGCATTCTATACAGATTCTTGTACTCTTTTACCGATGGCAAAAGATTTTATCTGTGTGTAATGTAATATGTCGACACATGAACTGCAGGTAGTACCTACCTGATAATGTACCTGACGTCAAGCGTATAGACAGATTCCTAGACACTGTCTTTCTTTAACCAGACCAAGATTTCTTCAGAAAGCTTATATTTGCTTTAGATCACATGCTTTGAGTCAACTACTTCGCAAGTGGCCTGTCCTGTGCTCAGTACACGTATCTTCTCCGTGCGTTTTTTACTTGCAGAATGTCATATGGTACACGCGTAAATTTTATTTACCATATAAGAAAAGTACGGCCAACCATGCACTGATTTTAACGAAAATCACAAATGTTCAAAAGAATTATGTGCAGCTCTCTTATGTCAGTCTTCATCCAAGTCTTACAATACATGTGAAAAGTATATATAGAAATTCGTTTACGCCCACTGGATAATGTACGATGTTCAATGAGCCGATTTTCAGGAAACCCAGTCTTTCAAAGGAGGTATATGGGAGCCCCCCTATATAGAATTTTATCCAAGTAAAAATGTCATGTATAATATAGGACAAAATTTCCAAAAAGGTCGTACACTAAAACGTGGCTTTCATGGCACCGTATTTTTATTAACCTTTTAAAGCCTAGTGGTAACTTTACGTACCACCAGGTTTAACATTAAAAAATTCTACGTGGTGCCCACATTGCGTTTATGTGCTTTGTACGGATCTCAGAACAAACAGCAACTTTCGCCTTATAAAACATTAAGAGATTGGTTTTTATAACCGAAGTGGAGAGTGTTTACAGCGCGGTACGCACTGAGTCCTTATATAAAACAGATACGCTTCGTCTTTAAAGGGTTAAACTCACAATTGCTTACACTGTATGGAAATCTCCTGTACCAAAATACAGCCACATCGTTAAATAAATGTGGAGAGTAATGGCGGATATTTATTTACGGTATAAGGAGAAGTACAAATGTCACTAAGCTGGTTTTCAAGAAAATGATGCTTGCTGTACAACTTTTGAACAGGAGTTCTACACAGAATTTCAGAAACCCTCTGATGCTGGGTCACACGCGGACAGAAGCACGGGCGGACGCTGTCTCCATGCAAGATATTCCTTTCCCACTTAGCAAATATCACCTAAAATACACTAAATATAATCAGCACACAGTTCATTTGTGTGCGACTTTTTTGTATCAGATGAACGTCTCTCTTACCTGTATCTTACTGCTGTTCAGTGGTCGTGAGGCGCATGGAGCAAAAAGTGACATTAATTTGGTTACATGTGTGTATATATAAGTATATGCTACCTTTTACGGGTCCCGCATGTGTGGGGTCACTCTCTCTGAACGAATGTGGGTTTATGCGCTTTCGACTTCTACATGATGGTAAGAGTTCATTGTCAGGGACCAGCAGAAAGCGAACATTAAGCCAGCGTTTCTTTTTTCCTAAAAATATCTTCCGAAAGGATAGGAAGCTATCTATTTTGGTATAATTCTTATAATATTTGGTAACTTAAGTACAAGTTATTATCGAAAGCGTTGTTATTTACTGAAATGTGCAGTATTTGTTTCGTATATACTGGCAGGAAAAAATTCAGAAGCAGCAGATTCTTCCGAAACGTCGCTAACCATCCACAATATTAAATGCAGGAGAAACAATGGAAAGAGGAATTTACGCTCATTAGGTAAAATCACGCTGGCGATTAGCTTGTGGAAGTGGAGGTGCAACTCCACGCTTTATGAGTCCCGGCAGTTTACGGACTTCAGACGGCAGCTAAGATAAAGGACAGCCCTGCTGCTCGTGTTCATCCTTGTAGGACTTCCTCACTAAGTAAAGGGGGCACGCGTTGGCCCATTTGGTTGAGGCACTTCGCTACAAGCCGTAAGGTCGCGGGTTCGGGTCGTGATGATATCATTAGAGTTTTTCATTCACATAGTCCTTCCTGCCGCACTATGGCCCTGGTTTCGACTCGACCTCTAACGAAATAGATATCAGGAAAATTTCATGGCGGTAAAGGATGCCGGTGCCTAGGGCTGACAGCCTGACCACTTTCATGTGCCGATTATCTAGAAATCTGGGAGCCTCAACCTCCTGGAGCCCTCAGGTCCTGTCCAGGCCTGTAATGGAATTGCTTGTTTTACCAAGTACAGAAAAACTGCTTATGTGGAGAGAGCGTCCCTCCGTCTGTCTGTAACACAGAACCAGTGGCTATACAGTATGGGATTGTTATAAGATTCCGTATAAGAGTTACTTACAAACTTGCAGAGAAGTGTGGGTTTCTTGAAAATCAGCTCAGTGACATTTACATTTTACTTAACGGTGTAAATAGGTATTTATCCGTATTTTATACATTTCTTGACTAATATAGGTGAAATTCGGTACAGGTGATTTTCGCGTAATTTCGGTAAGAATTTGTGAGTTTCGTAAAAACCAATGCAGTGGAATTCACACTTTAATATAAGGACGCAAATTAAATTTTGTCATACGTTTTGTCTGACTTGGATAAAAATCTGTAGAAGAGACGTCCATACATATATTTCTAGTGACCCTTAGATACCTGAAATTACATTTAGGCATGTAGAGAAATCATGTGATATTTTTAAAAAGAAACAAAGACTTCATAAAAGTCATGGAATATATCATTTGCAATATTGTTATTAAAGGCAACACGTACACAAACTGTTAATGTGTTTGAACTATAAACATTATTTCTGGGGTGACAAATGTAAGAATGTAATTTTGCCATGAAGGCGTATAAGGGAGAAGACGTGTAACTCCACTCATTCTTAAATTCCGCACTAGATGAATAGGCGTGGTCAGATTCACGAACCGACGGCTTTAGCCGGCGCGTAAAAATGCCCTATTCCATAGGTACTTGTCATATATTGAATAGGAGTTTGGGTGGGTCTGGACTTTTCGCAGACGGGAAAACTCTCTTGCCCTTACCAGGTATCGAAACCCGGATCGTCCAGATCGTAGAGCGCTCATTACATCGATTACGTTAGCCCGACTACTGTATTCTGGGCTGTAACACTGTGAAGTCTGATAGATACTAACCAGCGTTATGGACGAACCTAATCCCTCTTTTTTCACTCTTCTACCCAGGAGACAAAGAGGTTCAATGGCACAGCCGCGCGAACACGAAGTCTCGCAATTCTGAACCCGCTTCACACAAATTAGTCACCGTGCAGACATGCATAGGAAACCTTTCCCTATTGTTTCGTCAGTGCTGGCTGTATTGGAGCCTGATGTCAGCCTGACACGGTATACAGGACTGGCCTCTCCTATTGAAGCCTTCTGTGCCAGATATTCCTGCGATCTCCTTCATATCATCGGCAGCTTTCTAGCGTTCCACCTGCTTGAAGACCATCAGGTATACTAACCACATCACCTTAACTAACAAACCAATCAACCAAATAACTACCTTAATGTAGTGATAAATGTACTTTTTGAAAAATAAATATTAGCTAAGGGGTCAAAAAATTAGCTGCATAATTTGAAACTTGAATGATCACTAGCCTCTTCAGAGAACACTGGGGCCTAGCCTGATTGAGAAGAATCCACCCAACTACCTCCTAAATTATTTTTTTTAAGTTCGGTTCATTTTAACACTTTATCTACTAATAATTTAAAAATTATGACGCCAATTTTAATACAGTGCTGATCAAAAACATGCGGGGCATATGCTCCGCCGTTTTCTTAAAGAATCTGGCTTGCATATCTGTATTTGCCATAACAAAATACATGTATAAAGTCGAGCATGTATTGGCATTAAAATAAATATCTGTTATTTTCTGCACTGATATTCACAGTCGTATTTCTGCGGGCCCTGCAAGGTCCTGGAATGTAAGCTTCGCACTAAACCACAAGTTCTGAGATATTCTGGTGAAGCCGACAGCTTACAATGTGTCACTAATTCTGCACGCCCCCTTTTCAAAATTACCTCAACTCGCGGAAACCTTAGGCACAATTAGCGGTAACTTTTAAATATTTGTATATTTAAAAATAAGAACGCACTTCAGTTCTTATAAATTTTAGCAATGTGAAGTCAGTGTAAATATTCGTGAAAAAGAATTTGATTTCCCTTGCAGTAATGACAATCAAATTAAGATTAGACACAATTAGCTTCTACTGAGAAGACTCTGCTCACATCATTTGGACCCCATACACAAAACTTGAGCATCCCTGGTTGGCAGATACTGTGTTCTGTCTTTATTCAGTGCAGGATAGATTTTGAAACATATTACAAATATCCAATACAATATTTTCCTTTATAACTGAGAACAAGAAGGCACAAATAATCTTGTGGTTACTCTGACCAGGCCTTGGCGACCTCTAGGGGGTCCGCGGAACACTTTTTGATAAGCAATACGATCAAAAACAAAAACGGTACGCACTGTTTGCACGGGGATAACCTTGTCATTCACGTAAACTGGAAGATACTTTCAGAAGAAATAAACATTGAATTTGTAATATCCTTAGGATTGGTCTTAAACGTAACATTTTCATGATAAAATTTTACTCTCTCAGCAAACATACGCGAGATTAGAAAGCGTTAATTTCACATTACTTTCCTATTCTTATTTAAATACTTGTTTGACGACATTACAGTAGTTTATAAACAGACGAATCGTCTCTAAGCCCTAAACCGCACCGCCACACTAACCCCAGGAGTCTAAAAAGCATATGCGAACGTTGTTACGTCACAATACGTGGCATTGTTACGCGCCTCGTAAGTCTACCGGCTGATGGACCGGTTCTACAACCCCTTGCTTTTACTTTTCTAGAGCATTGCCCCGCCCAACTCGAATTCCTCGCTCCGTTTCTTTCCCCCCTTTCAATCTCAAAATTTCCTTCCCGTCAACTTCCATGTGTGACGTCACGTGAGCTACCTATAAGAAGCCGACCGCTATGCGGGGCCTCATTGTCATCTTGCTGCGTCAGCTGGTAAACAACAACCATGGGATTTAAGGTAGGAACGGTGCTGGTGTGGTCACGGTGCGCTAGTATGTAGTGTTTGTGCGATCTGATTTGTGTACCTCATGTCGGCGTATTGAAATGTTTTGACCATGGCAAGTCAGTCGTGCGTTATTTTAGAGTTAAGAACAGTTACAAGCTTACGTACAGCGCCTGTGTTCTGAAATATAGCAACAACTAATGTTAACACATTGAAGACGAAAGGTAATGTGTATTTTAAGTGTCATTAACAAAGTGATGAAATTACACCTTACGTGCAGACAACGTCCACTGCCTGTCGGTAACGTAGAATCTGTGATCAAAAGGTTTGACGGTTTTCATGAAATTTAGTATAAGATTTTTTTACAGCAAATTGTCGAACAAGCGTCAGTTTTGTGAAAAACGGCACAATGAGAGTCGCACTTGCTTTTGGGGGCGTAAAAGAGTTAATAGCAATATAATTTCTAAATTTGTTGATCCCTCTGGTTAAAATTCGGTACAGGCAATCGCCACATATTTTTGCTCACAGTTCGTGAGATTTCTAAAAACAGATAAAGTGAGAGATGTAAAAGGAAGTTTGTTCGCATTATCTGTATCTCTTGCCCGATTTGGACAAAATTCGGTACATAATATCTTCGTGCAATGCTGTTGAGCAGTTGTGAGTTTCGTAAGAAAAGATTCAGTGAAATTTTTTATTTAATTTGGAGCGTAAATGATATTTTTGTCACATTTTATACATTGTTCATTCGATTTGAATACAATTCTGTAAAGTAAATGTCCATAGAAATTTTATTGAATGACTTGAGTTTCATGCAAAAGAGCGTATTCCAGGCCGTATTTTGCATAGGTTCTTAAAGGATTTTTCTCCATTTCTCTATATATCTCTTCTGATTTGGATACACTTGAGAACAGGATACGTCCGAAAAATATGAGACGTGATTACAAGTTTAGTGGACTACAGCATAATGAAAGTCACATATTCCTAGGAGCCGTAACGGAATTCGAGTCTCTGTTTTCCACGTGTACCGATCGCAGTGGTCGCGCGATCTAAGACCTGAGCCTGCGGCCGCTCTTTTGCTGGGATTGCGGGTTCGAACTCCGCCGGGAGCATGGATGTATGTCTCTTATACGTGTTGTGTGTTGTCAGGTAGAGGTCTCTGAGTCGGGCTAATCACTCGTTCAGAGGAGTCCTACGGAGTATGGAGTGTCTCATTGTGATCACGAAGTCTCGATAATAAGGAGACCCTGGCCCAGTAGGGGCTGCTGTACCATGGGGAAAAAATTCCTACATTTGCTGTCCTACATGGAAAAAATTCGGTGTTTGATACTTGCACATTTTGCTGTTTTGTGAAAATATTTACAGGAAGGCCGTTATTTGCTTATGGCCTTAAATTAAATTACGTATAAACCTGTATGTTGAAGACGTGTGCCATTTTGATAACAAAAAATGTTCGTAATACCTGTGACCTACACCATTTGCAGTTTCATATATAAAGATTTAGGTCGTACCTCACAGAAAACATTTAGTGACCATCAGAAGCAGCACGTAGGAAAAGAGTCGCTGTTTGTTGTCAGAGTCATATAAAACGCATACAATCACTGAGAGACCAAATGCAGTGGTTTTTAATGTGATGTAGGTGGTAAGCCTAGTTACCACCAAGCTTTGGAGTGTTAAGTCTGTGTTGTGTTACGCTGGTATTCATGTTAGGCTTTTAATATGATACTGCAGTGTGAGGGGATTTCTCTAGGCACCATAATATTTACCACTGTATTTTTTGGTCTTTGTAATTAATTTATGCGCACTGGATAAACTACGACTTCCAATGCACCTGTTTTCAGGAAACTCAGCTGCTCAAAAGAAGTTTTTGGAACTCCCTTGTATAGAATTTTATCCAAGTAAATAGGTCATATAGACTATAGACAGTTTTTCAAATAATTTCCTACCTTACAGTATGGCTTTCACTGCACTGGATTTTTACGAAACTCACAATTGCTTACACTGTGTTGAAATCTCCTGTACCAAAATACAGCCACATCGTTAAATAAATGTGGAGAGTAATGGCGGATACTTATTTACAACATAAAGGGTAGCACAATGGTCACTAAGCTGGTTTTTACGAAAATGATTCTTGCTCTACCACTTTACAACTTTTGAATTGAACTTCTCCACCCAATTGAAAGAAAAAAAGTCCCTGCTACTGGGTCACAGACGGACAGACGGATAGATGGACGTTGTCTTCACACCAGGTGTTCTCTTTCTAATTCGTCAAACTTCTATGTGAGGTAAGCAAATACATGACTGAGGCCCTAGTAACTGCACAACTGAGAAGCTTAACTAATTTTGGGGCCTACACCTCGTCTTCCTCCATTGTTAGTCTTCTGGTTATTTTAGTGTCATGGGGATGATATTCCAGTGTTTCAAATGATCTATTGCTTCTTTCTTCAGGGTGACACTGAGAAGTAGCGATGCGTTATGCCTGACGGAATGTGGAATATTTTGTTTTTTTTTACACGTTGCAACTCTCAAAACAATCAAGCGAATACATTTATATTCCTTAGTCTTTATTTATAGGATTAACATTTTACTCATAATATATTATAATTACCAATTTCCATTTCTAAGATGGTGGAATGTATTTTTGTGTCATTATGCTGGTAGAAGTGTGTTTGAAAATAAGAAAAGCAGTAGTGACAGCCACAATAGGCCACTCAGTGCAATGACCAGCCTAATGACCCTATAACGAAGGGGATGAGGGATGATCGGCTTACAATTATCGGCAGGGACTAAGACTTGTTTCTGTTGTATTAACCTTTTACGGAAATTGAATTATAATGCACGGAATTGAAAATATAGAAAAACTTGGGTACTTCATTTTGTCGACGTCAGGGCCCGATGTGGGCTGTATGGGGGAGTGGAAGTATACCTCCAGGCATTCTTTACCTTGGTATTAGGTACAGGTGAGTGGTCAGTTTCACGCCTCTGCCACTTTAACCTGGATGGTAACGCTCCGATACTGCTTGTGTAGAAAGCTGTAGCACACCAGGGCCGCTCTTCATGCTGCTCCTTCCGGGAATCGAAATATGATCCACAGGACGTCTAACTCGTAGCCTTTGCCATGGTGGAAATGAAAGTATGAGAGCGACTCACCTTCAAAGGTCTGAGCATAATGAGAACTTAATTGTAGGAATTTTCCCACGCAGCTCTCTGCCTTCAAGACTGAATGCGAAGGTGGACCAGTGATATTTAATACATTAAATGCAGCATGAGTCGTATTATCCGTTCCTCTCTCTTTGTAACATTTTGATGCCTGTGAAACAATAGAACAATTCTTATTCAATATAACAGAAAAGAGGAAAATTTCACCGAAAAATATGCACTTCTGACGGAGATACATAAATCGAAGAAACTGACTCCAAACACTTAATGTCTTGTCAAAGTGAAAATGTTAATTCATGAAAATATAGCTTTAATTTTCTGTATGAAAAAGGAAAGATACCCACACCGACTTTCATGTAACTACACTTCTTGTTCGGATCTTGGTGTACGCAACGTTATATTTGTCGCAGCATCACTGCATGTTATCAACAATTATAGTTTATTGTAAAAAGGAAACAAAGATTAAAATAGAAATGATAGCAATAGTAATATTCCATTGTAAATACTGACAATGATCTGTGATGACCAAAACATGTAGCAGAATGTAAAACACTTTTACAGGTTTTTTTAAAGAAAAATTGTTTGTGTCCAACGAGTCTATGTTTTAATTTGTTTTGAGGGCGTGTAGTGATTCCTATAAAATATTTTTGTCCAGTCTCAGTAAAAATTTTAAAGGGTTGGACACATTTTATTTTACTCTTATGAAAATTCGGTCATCTGTCTTTAATTATTATGCGCAGACACACAGATTTAAGGGGAGGGTTATCAAAAGTGCTTAGTTCAAGTTTATTCCCCGAACGCGCAGAACACTGATGATATAGCACAATTTAACGTCATGAGTACAGTGTGTAACGCTGTATATGTGGATACCAACCTTGGGATGACCTCCTGTGACCTAGAAGTTGAAACGTAGGGGCAATATGATAATAACTCCAGAGAGCAGAGTCCTTCTTGAGGAAATAATAATTTTCCAGTTAGTCAGAAATTCCCAGTATTTTGTGGAACCTGAAAGTTCATTATCATATTCACAACAAAACGCTCAACAGACCTTAGAAACATAAGCCGGGAATTGTTGACAACGGACTTCGTAAAAATATACTTAAACCTCATTTCCTTGAAAAGATTTTTAAACCATCTGCTTTAGTGATTACTAAATTTGATAGCAAAACAAAATACAAAAAGCAGTGTTGCCGTGTATAACACATTTTGTCTAAAGTGTGCACTCTAATGCTGATTCAGCATAACTTTCACTACTGCCAAATTCTGCTTCTCTTCAGAAATACTTACGAACATACAGAATGATAGAAGAGCAAGCCATATCCGTCATAGTGTGTAATTACTTCAACAATATATCTGCAGAAACAGCCAGCAAGTTGTAGCATATTGGTGACAGTGAATACATTGTGGTTGTTGAACAGGTTTTGGCTGGAGTACTGGTGATCGTGGTGGCTGTTGCTTCATACCCCGTGACGTATGTACAGACGAGACCACAGCAAGGCCAGCAGACAGTGTCCCCACAGCAGTACAGGTTACTGCTGCAGCAACCTCAAGCCCAGGTCAGAGCAACTTTGTATCAAGAGGAGCCTCAGCCTCAGACTCAAACCTTGATCTATCAACAACAACCGCAACAAGTACAGGCTCAAATTCAGTCGCAGGCTGAGCCTCAGACTCAAACCCTGATCTATCAACAACAACCCCAGCAAATACAACCTCAAAGGCAGCCTCAAGTCTACGCAGCACAGCGACTTAAGGCACGCCCCCTCCCTCCTCAACAGTCGGGGGCGCAGCCCCTCGAGGTTCCTGAGGACTACGATGTGAGTAACATCAAACATTTAATACTATACTGTACAATGTCAGCAACTGACACTACAGTCCACTATACATCTTAGTATTTACTGCTCTCGACTGACGGAAACAGCTTTGAGATTGACACTGGGGATATGGTCCCTTATACTGGCGCTAGACTTGAGGACAAAATATATAGGACCTAAAAACACACTCAAGGTTGTATTACTGCCTCTATCACTTTCCGCTGGTTATCATCTGTTAGGTGGTAGGTTTGCAAAGACCCTAAGTTGGATTTGTGCGGAGGCCTCAGCAAACAGAAGGAAGGAGAGCAAAACAGTATCAGCTCGCACATATAAGGCACAGCTGCACTTCAGCCCAATGCACTTTAACTGGAATAAGCCAATATATAGTCATAAGCATCTAACGTTCTGACTTTCTTCTTGTACACGCTGCCAAGGTCAGTGCTGTTTACGTAAGTCGACAACAGTACCTTGATTTTTATGTGGAGATATAATTCCAATATTTCTTGACGTTAGGCGATAGATGGAGGAGACTGGTCAGATTCATGTCGTACATTCTTCATCTCTGGAAAAATTTACACTAGTGGCTGGGTGTTTTCCAGAACTGGTCTAGAAAAGATGAGGCGTCTTCGCGAATTCAGCCCCAAATCTCTAGTTTTTCAGCCCCAGCTCTCTAGTTTTCCAGCCACAAATCTCTAGTTTATCAGCCCCAGATGTCCAGTTTTTCAGCCCCAGATACCTAGTTCTTCATCCTGTCCTCTTGTTACCATACTGTTTGAGCTACCAACAATTACTCTTGGTGGACATCCCTATCACGAAGCGCTGCGTGATGCAAAGCGTTTTGTCGTGAAAGGTCACTAGTTTGCAAGTAAATGATCGTACTTTGCCTTTTAAGCTACAAAGAGGAAATACGTGACTAAAACACCGTGCCGTTCTCAGGAGATTACAAAGAATATGTGTTTAAACTGGAGAAAATCTCAGTAGCATTTACAGTAGGATGGCCTTCTTTCCTTCTGGGACAAAAGATAATATGCTTCAGTTCTTATTGTCTTGTTACTTGCAAGAGATTCATAAAATAAAAGCATAGCAAGAAGTCGTGTGTGCTTTACTATCCAGACAAACATTTTATTACAAAAAATGCTCGACTTATATTCCAAGTCTTCACGAAACACGGTAGGGCGAATTTCATTTTGTTTTCCCATAAGTAAAAACCAATAACATGCATATAGAAAGGATATATAAATAATATTATAGAATTTTCACTCCTACATATTTCGGCTGTCGACCGCCATCTTCAGGGAGCAACATTTAAAATATGTTTAATTTAAAACCCCATAAATCCAGTTTCCATTTATGTAAGTACAATAGAATGCCGTGAAGTATCAATGATCATTATAATCATCAGTTCGTGATCGTAGAGTAGTTGTTACGTGATTAGCAAGCCCCCGACCCTTTAATACATGATGTATTATAAGCTTCATTTGGTTTTGTTTAGCCTTGGTTTGTTACGACTCACTATGTTACACGAATATCAAAATGAACGCTGTAGATTTTCTCAAAATCTGCTCGTTTCGAAATGTTTTCTATAAACACAGAAGTGTCGATAATGTTCCTTTCATAAGGCTATTCCAGCTTTTTCCAATATAAAATTCGCCCCCTCCCCCAAAGATCCATTCACCTTTCGCCAAGGGTTGCCAGAATATGGGCTGACCAAAAAGTTGCTTAATTAATTTTAATCCCAAAAATTACAATAGAACTAAAGCCTAAAATTTAATTTTAAAATTTTTTTTAGGCGACGTGGTGGACTGTCGAGGAATCATGGTTATATTCCGGGCAGGGGAAATTTTTTCTCTTTACCAAAAGTCCAGAGAGGATCTGGGGTCAAACCAACATCCTAATGAATATACACTGGGGGATTTTTATTCTGGGTAATTCCTACATCCTATATATGTTAAAAAAACGAAGGCAGGCTAATTGGATGGGTCACATCTTGCGCAGAACTGCCTTCTAAAACACGTTATTGAGGAGAAGGTAGAAAAGATGGAAGATACGAAAGAAGACTTTGACCTTAAGGAAATGAGAAGACATAGGAATTTAAGAGAGGAAGCACTAGATTGCACTGTCTGCAGAATTCTCTTTGGAAGGGAGTTTAGACGTGTCGCAAGACAGTGTATATGACGATGATAATGTGGCTGGGACTTGAAATTAGCCACTCACCCCCAACTAACGCCGAGGTTAAGAATGAGTGGAGCTATGCGTTAAGTCGCCCCTTATGCCTTTAAGGCGTGTAAAGACAGCACTTCCCATTTACTTTCTTCTTAGTCGGTATGATTAAGGTTTATTGCTAATTACGTTTTAGGTTTGCTCCATCGCATTCAAAGTACTTACATGTTAAAGAATCGGGGCCTCATGTTTTAGCTCACATCGGAGTGGCATGAGATGTGTACTGTTCTGGGGCCATGTACAAGGGGATGGATTAACTCCATAAACATAGTAATCGGAACAGTAATAGGACTGTACGAGGTCTGAAAATTTTAAAATTAGATTGTTCGTATGCTTTCCTTATTGAATACTTGTCTACTTGATAAAACAAATTACTGCGGAACGTTTTAAAATGAGGTGCTGGAGAAGGATGGAGAAGATCAGTTGGAACGATCGCGTGAGAAATGAATAGGTATTACACAGAGTCAAGGAAGGAAGGAAGGAACTAAGAAGAACGAAGGCTAATTTGATTGGTCACATCTTGCGTAGGAACTGCTTTCTAAAACAAGTTATTGAAGGAAAGATAGAAGAAAGGAGAGAAGTGACGGGCAAACGGGGAAGAAGGTGTAAGCAGCTACTGGATGATCTAAAGGAAAAGACAGGATACTGGAAATTGAAAGAGGAAGCACTGCATTGCGCTCTGTGAAGAAGTTGCTTCGGAAGAGGCTATGGACCTTTCCTAAGACAGACTGCAGAATGAATGAATGAATGAATGAATGAATGAATGAATGAATGAATGAATGAATGAATGAATGAATGAATGAATGAATGAATGAATGAATGAATGAATGAATGAATGAAAAAATTTGGGTGGGACAGAGGCAGCAGGTTTCGCAAAAACATCAACAAGATTCTACAAGTATATACGGCGTCATATCTCAGTCACCGCCTTGAGAACTTGCAATCTTCTACAAAATCAAACTTACTGGGCAAAATATTTCCACAAATTTGCGAGAGCAGAAATATTATTACTGTAGTTAGAAGGGCCCTGTTTGAGGAAAGCCTAGCGGTAACTTTACGTGCCACCAGGTTCTACATTCAAGAATTCTATGCGGTGTTGACATTGCGTTTATGTGTTTTGTACGGATCTCAGATCAAACAGCAGCATTTACCTTATACACCATTAACTGAGTGGTTTTTATAACCGAGGTAGGAAGTGTTTACTGCGCGGTACGGACTGAGTCCTTATGTGAAGCAGATTACCTTTCGTCTTTAAAGGGTTATCTACGACATATGTTTTGCACGTTAGCTACGCAAAGAAATTACTTTTTCCATAGAAGCAGGAAATTCCTTGACGTATTGAGTAATCATCATTTCATTAGCACGTTCGAGATTAAGAATAAACTGAATTATATTTACAGAATCAGTGCATACCGAGCAGTAAACATACTCCTTATCGGTTATGAAAACCAGTTATTTAAAGCCGTATAGAGAAATAATCACTGTTAACTTATGAAATACGCACAAAACGCATAAAAGAACTCGTGGGCAAAACGCAGAGCTTTAGGCACTTTCGAAGAATTGCCACAAGCGAATATTAGCCTCGTGAAGTCTTTGTGTCTGTCCGTCCGTCCGCATGGAACAACTGGTCTCCCACTGGACGGATTTTTATTAAATTTGATATTTGAGGATTTTTTTTTTGCAAATCTGTCCAGAAAATTAAAGTTTTATTAAAACCTGACAAGATAAGCAGGAACTTTACCTAATGGCCTGCGTACATTTGTGAACATATTTCGCTGAATTCTTCTTAGAATGAGAAATATTTCGGAAAATTTGTAAAAAAATCAAAACATATGTTTTCTGGTTAGTATTTTTTTTCGAAAATCGTGTTGTTTATGAGATAATGTGGAAAAATAAGGTACAGCCAGACAGGCCATAGATAACAATACAGTACGGCACATGCGCATTGCATGCTGGATAAATAAGGCTACAGACACACGCTCATAATAAGTAACATATATTATTTCTCCACTGCGACAATTGTTACATGAAAGCTCTTCAGTGTTGCGTTATATGTACAGTGCGTGTCTTGTTTATGTTTAACCTGGTTATATAGAGTAACAACTACGCTTTGCAGGTTTAAGGAAGGCTACAGAGTTTTCCATTTTTGAATATAATGTGCGTTCTTTGAAATCGCGAATAATGGACGGAGTCTCGTGTTTACATAACAAGTGAAGGAATGTTCCTTCTGGGAAATCCACACCGAACAGCCGTCTGCTGAGTAACGAGGAGAAATTTATTTAATTGGCGTGAAAGGAAGCATGTTGGGCACGTGTTACTAAGAGATGCAAAGTCTTTGATTATTAGAGGTAGGTTACTTAGCTATGCTGTGTCAACTGAAGCTATAATTCTGCGAATGATAAAGAAGGATAGCTGCCAGATTAGACATGTAAAGGATGTGGAAAGACATGACGGGGATTCAAATCGGACACGTAATTAAGTCTACAGCATTAGCAGTACAACAGATCGTCCGTTCCATATCTTGTTGGCAGGCGCGTTCTCAAAATTGCGAATACCGACTGTAAGCTCCGTCATGTCTCTATGTCCGTCAGTGTGTCTGTCCGTCCATTTTTCTGTACACATGGAGCAACTCGTCTCCCACTGGACGGATTTTTATTAAATTCGATATACGAGGATTTTTCGAAAATCTGTCCAGAAAAGCCAAATTTGAATAACGGGTACTTTACCTCAAGCCCTATGTAAATTTATGATAATATCTCGCTGAATTATCCTTAGAATGAAAAATGTTTCAGATAAATTTGTAAAGAAAATCAAAACACATTTTATTTTCAACAACTTTTTTTTTCTCCGAAAATCGTGCCGTTTATGGGATAATGTGCAAAAATATGGTAGAGCCAGAGGGGTCACAGATGACAATATAATACGTCGCGTGCGCTTTGCATGATAGATAATTAAGGCTAAAGACACGCACTCAGAATGTGTAATAATTATTGCTTTTCCACTGCAACAATGGTTACGCGAACGCGCCTGAGTGTTACGTTATGCGTAAACTGCCTGTCTTGTTTTTTTACAGGCTGTGTCACAAAGTCGAGCTGTGTTCTGTGCTTTTGATACTAGTTCGCGTAAGCGATAGCGTAACCTACACCTCCGCCCCCTCCAGATGTGCGATAGCCAATACGTCTTAATGCCTCATAGTCTTTAATTCAAACCATACTTAACTCCAGCTGTCATTTAGTAACCGAAATTCCGTCTGTCAGTTTCACCACTTTCCAAAGCAACTTTCTCAAATATTAACATAAACATGGACTGAAGATCATTGATTCGAAAGTTCATTTTACACTTACTGATCCAAACGGCCGGAGTCCTAAATTCTGCTAATCTTATCTGTTTAATTTGAAGCACAAATTTATTTTTAGCAGTAGATAAGGAAGCAAGTTCCTACGTCACACTAAACGCACTGCGTCACCTCTACGAAAATTAATCTGTTAATGTTGTATAGGTAAATAACCGGTGTTTGTTCTGAGACTCGCACAAAACATATAAATACACTCTGTGGTCAAAGTCAGTGTTTTGTGATAAAGCACGGTGTACGTATTGTTACTACTGTGCTTTACCCTTTTAAAGACTAGTGGTTAGCTTGTGTACCACGAGTCTCAACACACAAAATTCTTTCTGAGCACACAGTGTTTTTATGTTTGGTACGATTACATAAGAAACAGGGATACTTTCCCCGTAAAACATTAATAACTTACTAGTTTTTATAACTGAGCTGGAGTGTGTTTACTGTGCGGTACGAACTAAATGCTTAAATATCATACAGCTCTCCCTTAGTGTTCATACGCATCTTCAAAAGTGGACGAAACCTGGGAACATAAAAAAGCAGTTCTCTTTAGTTTGCTGGGGAACATTGAATAAACATGTGCTTTCACATTTTTTGTCTTTAAAAAGTTAACCGTTCTTTTTCTATTGCATGGCCCTGTATAAGGTTGAGTGGTAGTACAACTGATTGAACATCAAGGACCAAAGCGGCTGTTGTATATATTACATTATTGCTACAGCATTCCTAAGGACATTTTAAATAAAACCACGGAGAGAGACGGTTAGGGCAGGTAGTTTATTGGTTGACAGCGGAACATGTTTCTTAGTTTATGTAGCGAAGTGTTCTCAACTGTGTAGCTATGACCAAGGGCGCGCCCAAGAGGGGCGGGCTGCCGGCCTGCAAACGACTAACTAACTAACTAACTAACTAACTAACTAACTAACTAACTAACTAACTACATGGAGCAGAGGCCTTCTTGAGAAGCTAACAGTTTCTCAGCTAGTAAAAAATTCCCCGCATTTTATGGAACCCGAAGGTTCATTACCGCATTCACAACAGCCCGCCACCTGTCCCTATCCTGAGTCAGCTCAATCCAGTTCATGCCGCCATCCCTCTTCTTGAAGATCCATTTTAATATTATCCTCCCATCTACGCCTGGGTCTCCCAAGTGGTCGCCCTCCCTCAGGTCTCCCCACCAAAATCCTGTATGCACCTCGCTTTTCCCCCATACGTGCTACATGGCCCGCCTATCTTATTCTTCTAGATTTGATTACCCGAATAATATTTGGTGATGAGTACACGTCATTAAGTTCCTCGTTATGTAGTCTTCTCCACTCCCCTGTCGCCTCGTTCCTCTTAGGCCCAAATATCCTCCTCAACACCCTATTCTTGAACACTCTCAGTCTTTGTTCCTCCCTCAGTGTGAGAGACCAAGTTTCACACCCATACAAAACAACAGGTAAAACTACAGTTCTGTACACCCTAATCTTTGTGTTTTTGGATAGCAACCTGGAAGACAAAAGATTCTGCACCGAGTGATAGCAAGCATTCTCCGACTTCAATCTGCTCTTAATTTCTTCATGAATGGAGTTTCGATTCGTTACGGTTGCTCCCAAATATTTGAATTCTTCCACCCTTTCAAAGGATTTATTATCTATATTTATGTTGTGATTGTGTCCTGCATTCTGATTTCGAGACATGACCATGTACTTAATTTTCTCAGCATTTACTTCTAGACCAATCTCCTTACTAGCAATCACTGAATCTTCTGCGTTTTTCTTTATACTATGCATGCTTCCGCCCAATATATTAACATCTTCAAAACAAACCAGAAGCTGATGTGTACCATTCAATTTCAAGCCCTCCTGGTTTGCCTGGACCCTCCTAATGGCATATTCTAAAGCTTAGTTGAAAAGCAATGGCGACAGAGCATCTCCTTGTTTCAAGCCATTCTTAAAAGGGAACGTGCCAGACAGATGTTTGCCTACCCGAACTCTGCTATACGTTTCATTTAGACATATTTTTTTTAACCTTACTAGTTTCATTGGGATACCAAACTCAATGAGAATATTATACAAGACTTCCCTCTTAACTGAATCATAGGCTTTCTTGAAGTCTATAAATAGCTGATGCACTGCCTCATTTTATTCCCATTTTTTTCTCAAGTATTTGACGAATGCTGAATATATAATCCGTAGTTGACCTGTTACGTCGAAATCTACACTGATGATCCGCAATAATTTCCTCTGCATATGGAGTTAACCTTGACAAAGAATGTTGGATAGAAATTTGTACGTAGTTGACAAAAGTGATATGCCTCGATAGTTACTACAATCTGTTTTATCACCCTTCTTATAAATAGGCACAATGACTGACTCCTTCCATTCCTCAGGCAATTCCTCCTTATTCCAAATAGAAATAATAAGTTTATGGATCTCAGACGGAATTATTCTACTCCCTGCTTTAATCAATTCTGCCGGAATCTGATCAATACCTGGTGATTTGTGGCTTTTTAGCTTTTCAATAGCCATCTCAACCTCAAAGGCACTAGGCTCAGGCACTAGTGGCTCTGCCGTATGTACTTCAGTCTGCCTAACATCATTAATCCCGTGTATATTCAACAGCTGGGAGAAATGATTCCTCCACCTAGCCAGAATACTGTGAGAGCCTGCAACCAGGTCACCCTTCTCATCCTTTACTACATTAGTTGTAGGCTGGTACCCCGTCTTAAACTCATTGATAACCCTATAAATATCTCTGACATTCTTGTTCTTACTGTTTGTTTCAAGTTCATTAACTTCAGCTTTCAGATATTCCTTCTTTTTTTTCCTGAAATGTCTACTGGCTTCACGTCTTACGTTGTGCAGATTATCTCCATTACTTTGGTTTGGATTCTGTAACCACTGAATTTTAGCCTGCTTCCTTTTATCTAAAAATTGTGCACATTCGGCATCAAACCATAGTTTATGTTGCTTCCTTTCATGCAGACCTAGACTCTTTTGAGCTGAGATGTTGATATCCTGTTATGTTCTGTTATATTCTGATATGTTGAGATGTTAATATTCCCAATTGATGATTTTCCTGCCCTTTGCCATAGAAAAAAGTATACTCCCCGGCTCTTACAGTCCCTTCTTTGTCCCACCTAACCTCCTGTACACCCACTAAATCTAACTTATACTTAGCTAATTCCCTGGCCACTGTCATAAGTGACCCTGACCTATACATGCTCCTCACATTCCATGTTCCAAAACTCATATCCTTTTTCCGTAGCTGGGGTCGTACCAAAGAATCGGTCCAGGTCCGAAGCTTCTTTGTGTGATTCGTAACATGATAATTTTTTGCGGTGAGGAGTTGTTAGCACGTCGCCCAACCCCCAAGCTGGAGGATCACCCCTTGTCGGCCGTCCGCGACTGCTTATTCGATGTATTCGCATCTACTCTCCATAATTGGAGTCTGTTCCTCCAACCGCAACCTGAGGACGCGCCATGCCCTGGTGACAGGGACCCACTTAACACCGCCAAACGCCTAAAAACTGGAATTTAAAAATCACAGGTTTTGTAGATATTATGATATCAAAATTTTACGTGATTTCCTCTTCAGCGGAAATCAGCCACTGAAATCGGGTGACATTAGAATTTCGAAAAATAAAATAATAAAATTAAAAAAAACAAGAAAATAGGACACTGTGATTGAGTCATGGACTATGTAGTTATATTCGTATCTGCCGACAGTGTTATGTTATACTTACGACATAATTTTTATAACATAATTTTTAAACTCAAACATAAATTATACATGGCCTTAGGGTCAGGTCCTGCCCTCCACCGAAGGAAAAATTCTGGGTGCGCACCTGGCTATGACACAATTAGTTGGTTGAAGGCAGCAATGTTTGGGTTAAGAATTTAAGCCAGCACCTGCTACACGCAAAGTAGGAGTGCCAGTCATTAAAAGATATCAGTTTGCTCTTTGCTGACGATAGAGTAAACAGTAACAAGATCAAAGGATTACTTAACTGACGATTTATTTGAAATGTACAAAGTACACAAGAAGCAGTAATATCAGTAACATTTACAATAACGTTTCACATTGTCACACAAACTCAAACCAAAGCACTACTTTTCGGAAGCAAACTGCTTCCTTCTGCAAGTAAGCCTGGAGAAGGAAGCAGTTCCTGTAAATCTTGCTTATATTACTCACGTACAAATATTGTCAAAAATATATATGTTACGATTAATAACAGAAATATGTCTACAACAGTCAAATATTAAATCCAGCATTAAAACCTTTAACAAGAGGCAACGTAGTGTTAAATGTCATTATGCTAATGCAGCTACTTTTCCGGCGCCTCCGGTTACGTCAGTAGAGAAACGGCCTTCCTGGTTATTCCTCACAACCAGTTGCAAATAATTATAAGAGACCCACTTGGCTGTGCAAGGTGTTGACAAATGAAAACCGGTCCGGACTGCAGTACAAAATTACTTAGCGGAACATAACGTGGTGTTACGGCCTGTTTGATCTTTTTATCAATCTTGAACGAGCAGATTTAGGCTGTAGACAATATATATTAAAGCTATACAGACATTCTGTGATTCTGTTCCGTGGCAAGACCCCCAGTTTAATATACCAATGACAGGTAGCATTAATATTGGTAGTAGTCTTCATGATGTAATTTCAAAGAAATTTTAATTTAGAGCATGGTTTGTTTTAAGGCGCTTTTGCTAAAGTGTGAGAAGCGACTATACCTTTCCTGTGGCGCAACAGCCCAACTCGGTCCTAGGCCACCTCACTGTAGAGGCTTCTAGATCGCACAGACACAAACACAGCCGGTAGGACTCCTCTGGACGAGTGATCACCTCGTCGCAGAAACCGCTACCTACGCAGCACACAAGAAGACAAGAGACGAACATCCATGCCCTCAACGGAATTCGAATCCGCCATCACAGCAATCGAGCAATCGCAGATCTATTAATGCCACGTACTTTGTGATAAAGAATAAGTACGGACGATTGGAGTCTTCTGGGTTGTTATGTCATGTAGATTGTTAAATAATCATTGACGTTTCGGGGGTAACTACTACCGCCACCTTCAGAGTTAAGCGGTCCAAGAATAGATCTTTGTCACCCTATAATAGGGACATATGCCTTTATAAGAAAGAAGCAAGTTGTGGTTTGTGTGAAAGGAAATATCGCAACATAAAGAAGCTTTGCTATTCTGACATATTATCCGTTTACTAAGCACAAGCAGTTAATTTGACCTTCTTCAAGGAACAGACCTGAAATATTTGCGCTATAGCTGATTATCCTGCAGCTAGAGTACCTGAATCATGTGGGAAGTAGGAAATGGAGAAAGTGGCTGAGAGTGAAATTACTTTCTCCGTGTCGAACGTCAATATCGGCTCGTGGGGAGAAGGGGGTGACACAGGGGTCCCCCTCAGTCGGTCATGGGCTGGTCCCCTGTAAACAATAAGTGCCACGCCACTGGCGATCGCCATGCTGTGAGAAAGTAATTATACAACATGAAATATGTAAGCCCTGCTTCTGAAAAGGACGCCTTGAGTTAGAACTTCGACCCGAAGAGAGGTTGTTCTGAGTGGGGATTGTCACGGTTTTCCTCAGTCCTTGGCAAATGCCGATATTTAACTGAAATTATACCACGTTCACTCCCACATCCTTTTCATCTTACTTTTCGCTAATCTTATTATAATTCCACGCTAAGAAGTCTTAGCTACTACATGCCATTAAAAAAATAAAAGAAAAAAGGTAAAGCTGCTTCTGTTCAAGCCTTGAAGTCGTATAGGGGGAGCAGAGGTCTAGCTCCATTCATTCTTAACCTCGGCACTACATGAAAGTGAATGTTAGCTTCACGCTCCGGCCAATGTACCCCCGCGAAAGCACCCCGGTACCATTGAATAGGAGACTGGAGAAGAGAAGAATCTCTTACCCCTACCGGGATTCGAACTCCGGTTTGTCCAGCCCGTAATTGTTCTGCATAGAGTACTCGTAATAAAACAACAATAAAAGGGTGGAAATTTAAAGTTGGGAGGCAAATAATGGTAAATGGTAACCTATATTACGTTACCGTTTTAAAGGAACAAATATAATGTAGGAAAATTTTAAGGGACTGTTGCTTTTGGCGCGTGTATGGAAGCTAACCCCGTCGTTCGTTTTCACGCGGAACTGGGTATGGCAACGAGTCACCGTCATCCATGTCTATGCAGCAATTAACGACTTCCCTTCTACGGCGCACACTGCGCACTGACTACGAGAGCGGCAAAGGGCAGGGTTATTCGGTCTGTCTGCAGAAGTGGAGCTATGTGCGAGTTTCACGTTCAGGTAGAACTACTTACTGGCGAAAAAACCCGTTACATTTCAACAGGAAGTCATTTATTATGTGATTAAATGCTTGACCACTCTTATTCTTTCCTTTATTCATACCTAGTCTTTATCGTCTCGCCGCCGTTCCTCGTTAAAGAAGTGACATATGCTGTCTTAACTTTTCAGACGGTGCGGTGATGAATGCGGAGCTGTCACTTGTCTAGGAACGTGAAAACTGCTATAACGTGAAAGGGATATAACGTGCACATACAGTCAGATAATACATACATAGTCATAAACAGTCTTATATTATATAGAATGTTCTAAAAGTCGTTTTACCGAAACAGTAAAGTATGAGCTGTGATTATTTTCACTTACGCTCCGTTTTTATTTGGAACAGTTGGCAATGCTGTGGTCACACAGGCACGTGCTTCCATCATGTGTTACTGTGGTGTTTGTGCTCAATTTGCGCGTTCAAATCGATTAAATACAAACAAGAAATGAAAAATAATTCGTGGAGAGCTTTTTTGTTGCCTGGTGGAATAATATAATAATTATGGGCAGGTAATTGTAGCATTCACTGAGAAATTTCTAGGCAATTGGAAGAATAAATCTACTCAGCTGTGCTTACTGGCGTGATGAAAACCCATACTGAGTGACAGAAGAAGAGCTTAATGTTGCAGGAGTGACAGTATGGGCAAGGATTTGGGCGCAAGGTGTGATTGGGCATTTTTAAATCGAAGACACTGTAACTACAAACTTGGAGCTTCTGCAAAGCACAGTTATGCCAGAGGTTGGGCGGCACCATGAGCAAGGAAGTATGGTCTGGCAGCAGAGGATGTAGCTCCAGGTTATTTTGCTCACTGTGCTGGCGCATTTCGGGATGAGATATTCCCGATATCGAGTGGTCGCCGTGGATTAGATGACTGCCCCATGGTCTCCCAATTTTTGTACATCGTTGTTTTTCACGTGGGCTGTAATCAAGGACAAAGTGTAAAGCAAAAAGCCTGCTTAAGTTTAGCAAATGAATGAACAAATCAGTATGATGTGTAACAAGTTAATTGGAGACAGAGAACTTTGTGCACCAATGTGCAAGGCACTGCTTACAAGTTGTGAGATATGTACTGAACATGGTAGAAAATTTCTGCTGGTGGTTATAAATAAAGTAATGTGTCTCAGGAATGCGTGTACTATGTATTAATATTCGGGAGACTTTATTATACTTCAGTTGTTTTTACAAACAATATTCTCATGTTTTTTGTTGATCTTGATACATAAACCATCCTGTGTGCATATAGGGGGTTTCAAAATTGCTTCCATATTAAGGTTTTCTGGACATATATTATTTCTTGGTGGCAGATTGTGTTGAGTAATGAAAGTTGTTGGTTTTTGATATTAATATAATACTTGAAGCTTGATGTATGTTACACCCAAAGAAAATACAGTTGCCTTCAGAGTATCAGTGTTGAAGGTGCTGAAGTTATGGTCAGGTGAGATGAAGCAATGAAGTGAGGGAATATAAACAGTAGGGATGGACTGGATGCAAACAGAAATTGAGTGCTTATGGCATGATATAGAGGAATGTAAGAGATAATGTGGAATGCAGTCTTTAGTTGCAATATCCCATTGTGCTCATTCACAAACATATCAATGCAACAGATGTTTCTGTCAGCTCAACTACAGCCATTTTACCATCAACTCTTGCTGCATGTTTTGACTGTAAATAGTTATCCTCAGGCAAGCAATGCTGATTGATATGCTTTGGGATCCGAAGTTTTGTATAAATTGTATAATGATTGAAGTAAATAGTTAAAATATTGAGCTGTTGCACAATAGCAAGACAGCCATATGCTTTGCCACACAAAGACACTTTCACTTCACTTGACTCCACTTAGTCCAATCCTCTTCTGCCTTGTAGTGTAGAGGCACACAAGGACACTATACATAATAATAGAGAACAGGAATAATAAAATAACAAAACCATAGTGAATACACAAAACAAACACAGCAATTCCAGAATTACATGCCTTCCAAGAATAAGAGTGTGCTACTATCAGGGGCACACCCAAGGGGGGGCTCCCGGGCTGCAGCCCCCCCGCCCCAAACTTCGCAAAACCGAAATTTAAAAAAACACAGATTTTGTGGATATTATGATATGAAAAGTTTTACTTGATTTCCCCTTTGGCCGAAATCAGCCATTGAAATCAGCTGATGACTAGTGCATTAGAATTTTGAAAAATAAATTAATAAAATTAAAAAAGGAAGAAGATAGGACACTGTGGTTGAGTCATGGAACATGTAGTTATATTCGTATGTATATAAATGTAGTTGCAAACTGTGTTATGTTGTACTTACAACATGATTTGTATAACATAATTTTTAAAATCAAACATAAATTATATATAGCATCAGGGTCAGGCCACACCCCCCCCCTCAGCCCCCCAAAACAAAAATTCTGGGTGTGCACCTACCTACTATTAATGGCATATTCAAGTGGTTAATTGCAATACAGCAAGGATTTAATATGTGTGTGTATATACAGAGTTTCTTAAAGCTTCTTTTTCAAAAGCCTGCTATGTAAACTATTTCAATTAATATACAGTTTTTATGTGAAACTTGGCATCCCAAAGCATGGTTTGAATTAGCATTGCATGTACCATTTATGTATATTGAAAGACTTACCTGAGGATGCATATTTGTAGTCAAAATGTGTAGTGAGAACTGAAGTTATAACAGTTACGGTAATGGTTGCACTAACAGAAAATTTTGTTGTAATAATAGATTGTAATCATGATGATGGTTGTAGTTTACAGTGGCTGTGCCTGATTTTGTATATTTGTTTCAGCCTAACCCCCATTATCAGTTTTCATTTGATGTTAAGGATGATGAATTCACCAACTATCAGAACAGGAAGGAGCAGCGAGAAGGAGGCAAAATTTCTGGCAGCTACAGTGTTGTTGACTCTGATGGGTTTATTCGCACCGTTAAGTATACAGCAGATCCCATAGAGGTTTGTAAGATGTAATCTGTTCCTTCAGGTCGGATAAACTATTTGATCCTGAACTCGGTCCCTGCTAAGTGTAGGACATTTCACTTAGAACCCCATGCTTGTCTGATCTGGGTGTTGTGTGAGTCAGTGTAAAAAATGTCTCTTACCAACTGTCAGAAGATAAACCTAACTGTGTGTGGCTTCTCAACAATGGAAATTATATGCTTCCATGGAAATTCTAACAAATGTAAGGTTTTTTAAAAAACAACGAAGGAAATATACACAGTATAACATTTATGACATGTCCACAGCCCCTTTTCGTTTGTCTTAAAACTGTAACTCTTACAAGAAAATTGTTCTGAGCATTAATGTGTGTTTTATTATTATTCACAATTTTTGTGTGAAGTAATTTTTTTGTTTGGTAAATATTTATAATGAGTTACATGATGCTCACAGAAACTCTTGTAGCTATTTGTGTAAAGTGTCCGTTGTTATTGCCATATTTTAACCAAAATTGGAGTAGTGAAAAAATTTTAGTACAGTCTGTCCATATCAAATGTTATTCAGATCTTCAGGTATCTCTAGTTTTTTATGTGCAGACAGACAGACAGACAGTGATAAAAGGTGCATTTTTGTGGCATTTCTTTGTGAAAGTGCCAGTAGACCAACTGCCAAGGGATTAAGACACATGGTATAAATTATTTCAAGGTTATGGGGTGCATCTGGTGATTGTATGAATGTGCTACAGTGGACTGAGAATGCAACTTGGGTAGGGGGAGGTGTGGAAATGAGCAGTGACTGGAACAAACAGAAGTAATTGTAACTGACTGCAGACTGAAAGTTTTATACAAAGAGTAGTATTGCAGATGTTGTTTGCTACAAAAAGTGGCAATGCAAAGATATGCCAGTTTAAAATAATTATTTTTCTAGTGGTGGTAAAACATATATGTATATGAAACATTGATGAGACTCTGTGGACCTCTAGCATTCTGTGGACAAATGGTTGTGAAATAATATAGAAGGGGATCAAAGTCTTCTTTCTCACAAGGCCTATCAAATTTCCTTTTCTGAACTAAACTATAATGTTGGTCCTTCTATCTTAATCATGAAAATGGAGACGTTAAAGTGTACACTAAATTGTGATTATGAAAAAATTATGGTTTTTGTCAGTAGTAGCATAAAGCCCATTTAAATGTCAATTGGAAATTCTTGTAGTTGTAAAACTAGTTATTGAATTTGGAGCATAAAATCTACCAAGAGAACAATTTCAGTTCATGTGTAACATTTTTTTTGTGTAACACAAATTTTGTTAAAAGTACGCAACCCAAACAACTATCTGATTAAACAGAATAAAAAGATATGAACCTCTGTTTGTTTTCAATCTAAAACACCATTTGTCAATCCATCAAAGGCTTCTGACTTGTTATCATCGTCACTATTTAATATTTCCGTCAAACTTAATCACTCAAATGTCACTGTGAAAAAGCATTTTGAAACTCTGAAATGAAGAGTTCTGTCAATGAGGGATAGATAGTATATACTGATGCTGTATATTGATAATCTGTGCATTAATATAGCTGTGACATCACTCAGAAACAATTGTAACCATGGAAACTGGTGTGTTACTTACAAAACAACGGTTTTACGCAAGGTAGACATACTTCATGTATGTGTGCTGTTTTCTTCCTTATTATGACACCATGTAGTGTGGTAGGTATGTATGTTATAGAGTAACATACTGCCCTAATTTCAGATGTGGACAGTATGTTCCTCTAATGAGTTGCTACAGCCTGACCATATTGTATGAACTGTCATAACCTAAAGACTGCAGTGTGAAGGTTCACCACCATGGAATCCTCAGAATATTTGTACACATGTTCTGTGAATGATTGTAGGGCTTCAAAGCTCAGGTGACTCGTGAACCAACGGACATTGTGGTGAAGATTCCGACACCACCTCCAGCCCAGGAGCAGGTGCAGCAGTATGTTGCTGTAAGTCCAATGTGTCTTGATTCCATGTTCCCTTGTAGAACTCCAGAAATGTGTTCATAGCTGGCACCGTATTTGTAGGATCAGAATCAATGAACCCTTTAATGACTAAGGAAAAAGGTGAAATTGCTTTCTCTCCAGTGCTCCCCAATTTTTAAAAGAGCATTGCTTTGTGAAAGTCCTTAGGCTTTGCCCATTTGTGTTTCTGAAGAGAGCAGCATGTAGATGAAGGTGAGTGTGGAGCATTGGTGGAATGATAGTGACAGGGGAACACTGATGTACTGGCAGAAAAACCTGTCCCGCTACCAATTTGTCCACCATAAATGTCATGTTGATTGGCACATTATCAAACCTGGTCCTCTGTGATGAGAGGCTGGTGACTACTGCTTAAGCCATGGCATGGCCACTCAAAGAATAAGATTAATGTGAAATATATTTAAAGATTCAGTCAGTACTTTGTACTAAACACACCCTGTCTGAGTTGTAAAAACCAGTCAGTCAATGCTGTGTAGGGAAATATTGTAATGACTGTTTGCTCTGAAGTCCATACAAAATGCGCAAGTACACTATGGGGTCATAATGTAGAATTTGTTGGTGTTAAACTTCGTGGTACATCAAATAGCCACTAGACTGCCAAGATTCAATAGTCTGTTGCTTGATGTGTAGAGCGTATATGGCACAAGTTGCTATATATGCTGTACGCGTCAACTGAACATGCAGCTCCCTGAAGATGGCCAAAATGTGTTTCTGAAACATGTAGAAGCATAGTATAATAATTATAAACACTGTGCACCTAGTTGGTAGTGATATTTGTGTGTATTGGATTGTTGCACGGAAAATGTACAACATCAAATAGCGTACCAAGAACTTGAAGCTGTATTTGAATCATTTTTAGTATGTGATATGTTTAAGAACATACTAAAAATTCTTCTTAGGGCTGTGATTCTTTGTAGTGCATTGTGTCAGCATGTAAAATCACAAAGAAGTCATGTGGAAGACACTGTAATTCCTTGTTTAACTTGGGGGTTACATCCCTGAAATTGCAATGTTGTAGATTGGAGCATTTTTCCCAGTAGAATTAATGAAGGTACACAAGAGTCTGGCTATTGAAGATCCTGCCAGAAAAAAAAAAAAGGAGTCTGGTTACCTTTTGTTGAATGGCCATTAAAATTAGACAGTGTTAAAGCACAACAGTGTTGTTCAGGGTAATGTTGAACAGGGTCTTTCTGTATGTGCACTACAAATTGAAATATACCTTTCAACTTTTATTATTGTGATACACCAGTTTGTTTTGTTCAGATGATGTCCTTATAACATCATCCTCTTACTTTCATTTCATTCTTTCCAGCGACCAGTTCCTGCTCGTCAGCCATATGCACAGGTGTACAACAGTGTGGCAGCACAACCAACACCAGAACAGTTGGCACAACTGCGAGCACTGGCCAGGCAACAGTTACAGCCTGCACCAGCCACAGTGCCAGTGCAGTACCAGGGAGTACAGCCACACATTCAGTATGCTGCACAACCTGAAGCACCAAGACCCAAGGGTGTGAAGGCAGGAGCAGTTGCATATGCAGTCCAGCAGCCTAGTCCTTCTGTTGCATATCAGGCATATGAAGAATGATGTGCGGTGTTAGGGAAGACATTCACTGCTTGATCATGTACGGTTATGTGGCTGTATAAGCCACTATGAAGGAGGAATTACTGTTGTATTACAGCAGTGGGCACTTCAGTAAAGCTGAACTAAACTGTAAGTTTTAGTGGTAAGCCTTGACGCTTCCTAGTAATAATTACAGTTTCACTAACTGAATGTGAATTAAAATTAATTACTAAATGCTGGAGTTTTAAATAATAATGTCATGAAGTGTTCATGGTCTGTTTGTTGGCTGCATGTAAAGAGAAGAGCATTTTTTTTATAAATAAAAATTGAAAAATTAAAAGCTTCTCTTACTAATATTGAGAAAACAACTGAAGTTATGTATGGATAAATGTTTTGTATTAACTTAAGTTGCTTGGTTAATTTCTGATGCCTCTCACCCCTTGACAAGTGTATGTGCCTACATAGGTACATACATGCATACATTCCAAATACATGACTAAGAATATATCTAGTTCATCTGTTGTGGTCATACACACAAGCAAACTAGAGTGTGTCACAAACTGGTATGTATCCTGGACACTGTCCGTGCACGCTTTTCCTACTGGATGCTGTCCACATGTATTAAAAACTGAAAATGGGCCCATTTGATGCGGCTAATCTCAAATAATTGAATGGTGGAGACAGACTCAGTGTATGAAATGTTGTATTTCTGTGGAAAAAAGCAGACCATGGAGAGCATCTAATATGTATAGCAGTTTAATAATACACATTCGTTACAAACCTTCAGAAACTTTTTGCAATATCTAGGTGCGTTTGCAAAATTGTGAACACTGACTGTTAGCTTTGTCATGTCTGTCTGTCTGTCTGCCTGCCTGCCTGCCTGTCCATTTGGAACAACTCAGCTCCTGCTGGATGGATTTTCATGAAATTTGATATATGAGGATTTTTTGAAAATCTGTCCAGAAAATTTGAGTTTGATTAAAATGTTACAAGAATAACGGGTACTTTACATGAAGACCCATGTGCATTTGTGATAATATCTTGCTGAGTTCTTAGAGTGAGAAATGTTTTAGGAAGATGGTGTAAAAGTCAAAACACATTTTACATTCAATACCTTTTTTCCTAAAATCATGCCGTTTATGAGATAATGTGGAAAAATGTGGTAGAACCGGACAGGTCACAGATGACTATATAGTGCAATGCAGAAAAAGATGTGATTTGCATGCCAGATAACTAAGGCAAGAATACAGGCACACACTTAATATATAACACTTACTGCTTTTCCACAACAAAAGTGGTTGCGTGGACATGCCACAGTGTTATGGTGTACGCACACTGCCTGTCTTATTCAGTCTGTGTCTGAAGGAGGGACTGGAAAAGAACCTGAGCTTGAATCATGGTTTGGATTTTTGAATTTATTCTTTCAATTTTTTTCTTCTCTTCTCTGCCATGCTACAGCCCGATTCAGGCATTGACTGGCTCAACTATGCTCTTCCATCATTTCCCATCTAGTTCTTCTGGTGCAGCCATTTATCCCTGGGATGTGTATATCTGGTTCTACATTTTCCAGCCATCTCATTAGAGGACTTTCTCTCTTCTGTGTACATTCTGGCTCTGTAAAAACTACTTTCCTGCAGGTGTCCCAAACACTTTCTCTTGCAAGGTTTACCGCTTTTATTATTTCTAGTACCTCACATTGTATGATCAGATAGTTTTCAGACTGACTTTATTTTCTCACAACAGCAACATGTACCTTCTGATTGATGTTGACCTGTTCAAGGTAGTTTCTGTATCACATTATGTACTGACCCCAGTGACTGTGACCACCATTCGAAGCATTTGTGAAGTGCATTTCCTGAAACTCTGGGAGTGCTTCTTGTGATTTTGTTTGAATCATGGTGATGTATGTCCTTCCTTTTAACACCATCTTTGGATCTGAGAAAATGAAGAAGTCACATGGTAATTCTGGCTCTCTTTGAAGCTTCTGTTAAAGGACCTGGCATATGTTGAAATGATTATTCTTCTGCTGCTCACTGGGTGGGCAGGGCACAAATTTGGCTCCAATCTGACAAATGTTGAGTGTGTCTTTCATAACGCTCAAACTGGTCCAAGTGAAATTTAAAAAATGTTAGCAACTTCATGGTGGTCATTCTTCAGTTTTTAAGAGCAAGACTCTTCATTGCTTTAATCTGTTTTGCTCATTGATGAATGTCGTGAACAATTTGGCTTCTTCAACAGAGGTTGCACTGCTTTTCAACTGGAAGTTGAAGGTCATTTTCAACACCTGCCCTAACATGTGGTAAGTCATATGTATTGTATGCAGAAAAGTAAGATCATTAGGCTTGCTGTGTGTCTGAGTTCGGTTTTCAGTAGAACTCCTTGTATTAAAGAATACAAAATGAGAATATTTTGTGCTTTCTTCCTCTTGTCTTGCCTTTCAAGTGTTACTCTGTTCAGAGACTTCATAATGTGAATGTGGATCATTTTTCAGCTGCTAAACCATTTCCCAGTTTACTATGCCACTCGATTTGTGTGTTAATATTGCCTGTATCCTAAGTGTCTCAGCTGTGTGTACGTTGAAGGAATAATACCATTGCTTCCAAAATTAATTTGTACAGTGTGTGCAAGAAGTCTCAGTGTTTTAGAGGTATATGTTAATTCCATTAAAGAAAAATTGCAGTAGTTCATGTTTCAGAATAATTACACATGTACCACATTTATTCGTGGCATTTTAAAATTTTCAACTAAAAATCTACACATTTTGCAGTGTTATTTTGCAGTATTATTTGTACTACTGTGTCTGCTGATAAGAGCTGATGTTTCTGATATGGGTTGTATGCCATTGCACAGTTGCATAGCACAGAATATTATTTACTGCATGTCCATCTGTAGCACCCACATTTTGGATCCTAGCAGTGCAAACATATAAACAGTGCCATTGCTCAGTTAATTGTCAGCCTCACCACTGAGGCCTTGATTTGATCCCAGGTCAGTCCATTTGAAATTTGTGGTGGACAAAGTGACAATGAGATAGGTTTTCCTCCATGTACTTTGGTTTTCCCCTGTCAATATCATTCCACTAATGCCATATAATCTTAGCAGTTGACAGGATCATTAAATAACACACTTAAAGAAGTAGCACAGCTCCACAAATCAGTTACCTATGTTAATAATTCCATTTAGTGTTTGTTTCTGTCATGTTAATATACTGCAGGTAAGGGAATAAGTTTATGAAGAAATAATTGGACAGGAAGAAAATGGGGGCAAAGAACATGGTACAGGAATAGGTGATGGAAAGAGAATGTAGGGAGAAAAAGATGAAGGAAAGGTAAAGAGGATTTTGATGATAAAAAAAAGGCAAGAAAAGACTCATGGGGGGAGAATAAGCAATGAAATAATTATAGGCCTGTTTGAGCAATGTAAAATGTCATGTTCACACATTTCTTGTTCATGCTATAAAAATTTAATTGTTTGTGTTTACTTGGGCCTATAAGCTGAGAGAAGTCAAAGAAAAGGCGCCAGATACATTAATGGGGATTCTGAAAAGCTAAAAATTATTGTCTGAAATACCAGTCATTTGACTAATAAATGTGTTACCTAAAATGTAAACATGATTATTGTGATCACGTAGTTGTCAAGATGCGTAACCATGTAACTCAGGTATGTAACATAATAAATAGTTGGGTTGATAGTCTTTAAAAAAATACCCTGTAATATTTTACAGTTTGTTTAATAATCTTGTCATGTTTACTTCATCACTGGTATAAATGAGTTAAACAAATTTATGTTCTTTGGTTTCTGGTTGGCCTTAATGCCATACTGTCTCTAAATAATGAAACCCAATTTAATAGGAAATGCCCACAGGGCAAAACACTTGTGGTACATTTGCATAACCATAACAACAAATGAACATTTGTGGTAAACATGATACCAAAGGTAACCATAGGAAAATTTGTGATCTTAGTAACGAAGGTAATTAAAAACTCAATGGTAATATGAATAACCATGTGCAGCTAACATAGAAACGGTGGTAGCATTGGTAACATTAGTAACTAAAGTTACAGTAAATGTATGTGCGTCTACATGTGAAACACCTGTTTTTTTGTTTGATTTTAAACAAACTTGTATTTCTTGGCAGAGTTTAGTAAAAATTTCCAATACAAAATTTTATTAAAATCTATCTAGTGGGAGCTGAGTTGTGCCATGTGGACAGGTGGACGGGCAGACATGATCTTGCTAATATTCACTTTTACCAGATTTTTGTGAATGTGCCTAGAAATCAGGTGCTACAGTGCGACCATTACGTCTACTGCAGTTCCAGTTGATATACCATGGCTATGTGGTGTGCCAGAAATGGGGTATTTCAGCAGATTACTTATAAGTTACATTTGTAAGGCTGGATTTGATTCATTGAACGTGATAACAGCTACTTATAATCAGACCAGTCAGGTCAACTTTAATGCGATCACCTCCCTTAAAGTGTTCTGGTCACATTTGCGAGCGAGGCAGTTACATTGTTGGATGAGCTGTGGTCACTGTGCATGGGCTTCCATATAAATTCTTATAGTTAATCACTTGTTTCAGAGATGACATTCCGTAATAAACTTTTTAGGCCTAAGAACATGTTACTTGCAAAAATCCCCTCACACTTAGCGGACTGGGTCAACTCTTACCATGAAAAAATGACATATTAGAACAACATATTTGGCAAGTACATACTTTCAATGTTACCTTATATATGTGAAAAATTTGAACTTAAATATACCCAATCTGATTTTTGAATACTGTATTTTATTTTACTTACCACTGCCATTCACGCAGAAGGGGTAGTTAAATTTGAATTATTTGTCAGTTGAGGGGTGTTTAAATCAGAGGAGATTGTGTTAAGGAAACCAATCGGTCAGTGAAAAATATCTTTGACAACTTGTAGGGACTTAGCACTATGCTATAGTGCTTGACGTCTTTAGGACTGTAACTTTTTGGGTGACATGTAAGGGTTCCAAAAAAAAGTGAAACGAAATATGTCAGAAATTATATATTTGGTTTATAGCTGACTTTCATACACAGCATCTTCATTGTGTGAAGCATTCATAAAATTAATTATATTTTTGTTATAAAAGTGACGTGAAGTTTGTGCTTTCATTGCTGTTGAAAGTATTTCATCATCAGGTGATAGATTTTTTGTTGCTGCTGAAATACTTATCAGTATTTAAAAATCTAAAATATATGATTTATTATTAAAATATAACAAGTATAAAAACAATAAAAATATAAAAATAATAATTTATATAAACACAGAAAGTATTGCACAAAGAAAGTGCTCCATAGTGCCTTAATTTCAGAGCCACACGTAGTTTCTTAACCAGGAAATAAAGTACACTAAACTACAGGCAGTTTCTTAGGAAGTAGTGAATAAATGCTGTTCTTCAGCGTTTAAATTACTGAAGGCTGTAATTTTTTGGTTTGGTAAATTCCACATTGCTTTGAACATGTGTATGTCCACAGTTCAGTTGAAAATAAGCAGAAATTATTTCTGAAGCTGGAAACTCCAGTGAATATCATCTTTGTGCTTTCATATCTGGCCTATTTTGTTCATCTAGCCTGCATACTGGTGACCCACATGGTGGCGCACACCCCATTTGAAGTGTGCATGTTTGTCTGTCTTCACAAATGTGTGGACGGGTCCAGTAACACCATGGCCACCTCCATCACGCCTCACTCGTGCCTCATTGATCTCGGCTGCCATGCCGGCTGCAGTGGTGGAAATATAAATTGATTTTCATTAGAACTTATGTAATCTGAACACTACAGTTAAAGAATATTATGTGTATTTTAACATTACATGAATAACAGTGTCTGGCTGTACATCACAGGGGACAAAGCGATTATGCTGCACACTAATCTCAAGTTGATTTCTGTGGTTTATTTAAAAGGAATATAATTTTAAAATGCTGTCATTTATTGAGTGTCCTGGTATCTGGCATGCCTAAAAACAGCTGTATTCCAGAACAAATGTGTCTAAAATTAGTACCAATTGATTTCCAGGTTTGGCACTTCATTTTCATGTTGTGTTGATAATAGTGATGATATTTACTAAACCAACATACCTTGGTTTCAAAAGCAAAGGAGTTACATATTTTTCTTGTAATTTTTAAACATGTTTTGATAGATTTTAGGCAGGATGCTACAAACAGTGGGAAAAAACCCATATCCAGAAAAGCCTTAATTCCAACAGTCTGGATAAAAGATACCTTACATATAGAAAGTTTCCATTGACTCTCACATTAATGGAGATAGATAGACTGAAGCACTTTCTGAAGTAATATGTCTGCTGAATAATACAAAAATGTATGGATAATATTAACGTTTCATGATTTGTCTCTAAGTCAGTAATCCAAATCCCATTTGTAGGCTTCCAGACGTACCACTGCATAATTCAGACTACATTTAATTCAAAAGCTTGTGGCCTGTTCCCTGAAAAGTGGAAAAGTAATAAGCTGTTGCAAGAAGAAACATTGATCCTGGTACAAGGAGAATGTCATCCTTTGTTGCTCTGCTGCCAAGTACCTTGGCAGCATAATGACTATTGATGTGGCGTAGTACTCTATGCCAGTGTCATCTGCAGGTGGTCAAGGTAAAAATGTCTTTGTCCACACCCTGAAGGCATACAGGGGGAGTAGATATACAGTTCCACTCATTCTTAACCTTGGCACTGGTTGATGTTGAGTGGTCAACTTCATACCCCAGCCAGTTACCTTCAGAAGATACCTGTAGAACAGGAAGTTGGGTGGCCCCCAGATCCGGTCTGGATATTTTGGAGAAACGAAGAATCTTTGGCACTGCCAAGAATCAAAACCTGGATCATCCAGTACATGACGTAGTCACTATACTGACTACATTATCCTGGCTTCCCATCTTGTTGTGATGAAATTCATTTACACTCAGTGAGCTCTGACCGTACTCTCCTAGCCCTAGAGTTGTCATAACTGATGTGGAGTAAATGCTACCGCTAGATTTTAAAACAGTTTAGTTTTCATGACAGAATTAAAATTGTTTTCCGTGCATTGTTATTCACAAATAAATATATAGGTGAAGATTTAAGTCTCTTGGAATGTGGCATTCTGTTGTTTCAGAATACTCCCTGACATTGCAGAACAGTGTATTGCCTTCATGATTAGAGTTGAGCAGTCCATTCTTCTTGGACTGCTTAACCCTAAAGATGAAGTCGCTATGCTCTTTTGCAATGCTGGGGACTACTCACCCAGCAGTACAGTGTTACATTGCAGAAGGCATGAATGTTCAGCAGCACTGCTGTGAAAATTTAAAATCTTGCTAATACAGAGTTATTGTCTAAGCCTACCAGCTATTCCATTAATCTACGTAATGAAAAAACTGAAACCTCAGTGTTTATTTACTCTGTCTCTTAATTTCGTTTTTATAAGTGTCTGTAAACATACACAGTATATCTTTGTCCATAAATGAGACAGTAATACTGAGCCACTGAAGTAAGTTTGCCATGTGATGTAGTAGAACACAGTAAGAAGAAACGTCTGATGCTGCATTCAACATATAAAGCATAATTTAAGGAAGTACACATAAATTTAATGAAAACGTGGGTGGTAAGTTAATTCTTGACATGGAGGTCTGTGTAGATATTTGAAAATGTGAAGAGATTGAGGAACAGTAGTTTCAGCACACCTGTCAGTGAAGTCCATAAGAGGTTAGTTCAACTTGAAAGAGAATCTTATTCAAGTGTCATGGTAATGCATCTGGAATTGTACCATAGGAAATGAAAGCATGCTGATGACTAGCAACATCCATGTCTATAACAAAAGAAGTTGAATCTGTTACAGGTTGTATCTAGAAACAAACACAGAGACCAATGAGTCCAAGGTAAAGTAGTTCAGTGCAGTCGAAATGAGACAACGAGAAATTATAGATCAGAACTTTCAAGCATGGAATAGATCAAGTTGTGAGCCGAAGACACAGAAGCCATGGTTTTCCAGTGCAAACTTACGTGACTGCAGTACTTATTGGTGACTGCCAGCCTTCTGGTTGCTCACGCTGTGACGCACTCCCCACTTGACATGGCCATGATGATCCGTCTTCACAAATGTGTGTGTGGAACCCCCCTCACTGGAACCTAGGGACTCATGAAATGTAGTGGAGGGTGCCTCATAAATTAAGTTAGTTGGTGAGCCATAGGATGTGATTGTTGAATCGCTAGATGGTGGGTTATGAATTGGGGTATGTGACCAAGATGAGTTACTGGATGATGGGCCATAAGATGTCCTTGAGTCATGTGAAGAGGTATGAGATGAAGATGGTGATTCATATGAGTCAGTAAATTCTGAGTTGTGTGTTGGTTTGTGGGACTTTTTTGGTGGCGAGCCATATGATGGCCTGTGTGATCCATGTGATAGTGAGCTGTCTGATGGTCTTGAGTCATGTGCTGAGTAACTGTCATGTGAAGTTGGTGACTCATATAACACACTGGATTGTGAGTCATGTGAAGAACTTGGTGACTTTAATGATGGTGCAGTATAAAATGGTTTTTGTGACCCATGTGTTTTGCTGTCTGATATGGTTGGTCTTGAGTCGTGTGTTGAGATATAAGGTGAAGCTGGTGATTCATATACCTCGCTAGATTGTGAAGGTCTGTATGAAGCCTGTGCTGAGCTATATGATGGTCTGTGTGATTTATGTGATGGTGACTTTTTTGATGTGGATGGCCTTGAGTCGTGTGGTAGTGAGCTATATGATGAAGTTGGTGACTCATATAAATCACCAGAATGTAAATGATATGAAGGACTAGATGATTTATTTGGTGGTGAGCTATATGTTGGTCTGGATGGTCCATGTGATGATTTGATTTCTGATATGGTGTGTGGTCTGGAGCTATGTGGTGTTGAGCTATAAAAGGCAGTGGGTGAGCCATATGAATCACTGGGTCGTATGTTATGTGAAGGCCTAGATGTCTTGTGTGGTGCTGATCCATATTGTGGTGAGTAGTTTAATGTGCTTGATGAGCCATGCAAATCAAATGCTGGTAAGTTATATGATGTGCCCAGCTGTTTATAAGGTGGTGATTCATGTGATACACTGGGTGGTTTTCTGGGTGGTGAGCCATACAATATGCTGGGCTTGTATCGAGGTGGTGAGTCGTGTAATATACTGGGTGATTTTTGAGGTGGTGAGTCATATAATAGGGTGGGTTTTCTGTATGGGCTACTGGCTATGGGACTATACGTTGCACTTGCCAGTCCAAAGGAGTCTGTGGGTTTTGATATATATAATGTGCTTGGTGATTTGTGTGGCGTAGCTGACAATAAACTATAATAAGAAGAAGCTGAGCCTTGGAAATCGATGTCTTCAGGTGCATGGAATGGTCTGACTGGTGTATGTCTGTATGGAGAGCTGACAGACCTGCTTGGTGGGGAGAATGGCCTGTGTAAAACTCTTGGTGTTCCATGAGAAGAGATCTGTAGTGCTGCTTCTGTCTTGTAATTGCCTGGAAACACATCCCTTTCCTCACTTTGAGCTGGCACATACAATTCATCTTGGCCAACACTTACATCTGTTTCACTGTCAATAATTTCCACATTGCTCTGTGTTGGTTTATACTTCACATAACTTGCAGTATTATATGTGTGTTCTGTTTCACTTGCAATGTTGTCTTCATCAATTATTGTTCTGTAGTGCAACCCATCTTTCAAGTTCTCTCTCTTATTTACAGTTTCTTGCTGTGTAGCGTGGCTGGCAGGCATGGGTTTTGTGTTACTTTCATGGCCTCCTAGGTCCACAGATGTGACCTCTCTTCCACTTACGATACTGCCATGTAATTTTTTGCGTTCTGCTAACAAATAATCATCATATTTCACATTGTGTGTTCGTGCCGTTTTAGAAATGTTATTGTAATTTATATGCTGATCGTCATGACTAATGGTTACTGTTCTTGGCTAATTTTTTTTTTTTTTTGGAATATTATTCCCAAGTGATGACTCAGTGCATGCATTATCTTGGCTGGTGTCATTAAGAGTCATTAACCCATCACTGCCAAGATTTCTTTGTGGACTGTGGTGAATGTGTTATGTTGGTCTGTGTGAGTTAGTGTTTTGATGAACTGAATCAGAATTATGAACAAGCAGTGGTTTAGACATTTAGCGCAGATCATCATCTGTCACATTTCTTTCGACTCCCAAACTTGTGTTTCTGTTGGTCACTGCAGATTAGAGTGATTTCAGATGACAAACAGTCGGTGCCTGTGCCATCTGGGACTGTGGTTCTGGAGGTGACTGTTGATATGGAAGGCATTACTGCATCTGAGAAGTTGGGCATTTTTTTCACGGAGATGAATGAAATTGTGTGCACTTCACAACATATTGTTTCATTATGCATTCTTTGTACAAAGTACACAGAATCTGAGAAAATACTGCCTTTTGATGACGGTATATATTAGTGACCTCTACTGTTGGACATACTAAATTTTGGTTCATCCTGTCCCAGAGACCTACACTGCATAACCGTTGTTTTGAAGGAGGGTACCAACTTCATCTTCTAAAATTCCTTGACCCTTGGAGATGAAGCTTGTATGTTCCTACAAAATGATGGCAATGAATAACCCTGTTACTCAGTGTAGCAACTCAGAACAGAATCTTCAATATTAATGTTACTGAAACCTCAAATCTCACTAACTCCAAATTTTATTAAGTTGAAGTCAAACATTTTGAGCTGTTTTCAGGTTCTCACAGCAGTGAGTATTGAGAATGCTGTCCTCTGGTGTGTGATGCTCTGTAGTTCAGTAGATATTTACCAAAATTTCTTTTGAACCTTCTGCCTCAGTGTTTAGTGCCTCCTATTTTGAAAATGTAACCTGAATATTCTTCCATAATGTTGGTATCCATTTACCGAGATTTCTACTATGCAGTCTCACATCACAGAAAACGAAATTTTCATCATTACTTGAAAGTCACCCAGTGTATAAATAATTGGTGGCTGTGTTACAATGTATGTCCTTCACTTATATCTACAACTTTGAACAGTTTTTTGCTGTGATGATGGAAGTGTATTATTTAACAACACTGTCAAAACCCAAGATTATATAGCATGAACGAACGAACGAACGAACGAACGAACGAAAGAACGAACGAACGAACGAACGAACGAATGAATTGAATGAACGAATGAGAAATGAACGAACGAGTTGAATGAATGAATGAATGAATGATTGAATGAACAAATGAACGAACGAATTGAATGAATGAATGAATGAATGAATGAATGGTATAAATTATTGGTGGAGTAAAAGGCCTACTGACATGGTAAAAGCAGTGTATGCAGAGGAGGCTTGACCCGTTATTACTTTGTCTGTCACAAACCCCGCATGAAATGGCCTTTCCCTCTGTGTTGATAAGCTGCAACTAAAAGTCTGAGTCATGTCATGGCCATGACAATGAATGTGTAAAGAAACAGGGTCTTCTTTTCCTGAGTCTATGCAGTCTGTGTGATGTCTGATGAGCATTGTTAAAGGAATAGAACTGAAAAATTTCACTCCCTATTCAAAGCAGAAATTCCGTTAAATAAATAACAAATCTTCCGTCTAGCGGTTTGTATCTGTAACAAATGTGTAATGCAGAAGTGCAAAGAATGCATAAGGAATTTGTGTATACTCCAAACTAATGTATGCCTGTACGAGTACACCAAGGTTGATATATTAAATGGATGTACCTTTCGTCATTAAAATTTTATTTTTGTCTGGTATCACAAAAATGAATCTGTGCTGTATGCATACGTTACGTGTGTTGGAAACAGCTGACACTCCCTAATATTTGTTGGTTCCCTGTTTTCTCTTCAAACAGTTAAACAATTCACACTTAACTGAGATGCAGAAAAATATTAGTTACTTGTATGCTAACAAATCTCATGGTAATGAATGTAGCTGAATCAAAGCACAGTTATACCAGACTTTTTAAATATACATTTATTAATATTTACTTACTGGTGGAAAAGACCAGTTGACATTTAACCCGCAGTGATTTATTTGTAATTTTCAACCTTTGCGCCTTTCTATTTTTCTGTTACAGTATCCCTTTCATACCTTATCTCATACAATTGTTTCTCCTTCAAAACAGTGAATTAAGTTGTATATATATCCCTGCAGGTGGCATAGTTCTGAATACAGAACTGCCACCTACATATATACGTGAACACCACATGTAACCATAGAAACGGCGCGAAAATGATGTACAAAAACATACAAAGACACACACAGAGTTACAAACAGTTCCTCGCCTTCCTGTGAATAAAACTATTCTGCGTGTACAACGTAACGTGCAAGAACGTGAATGATTTTTGCTCAGAATAAATAGAACACATACTGATTTGTCTAAATAATTGCCTAATATCTAGGAAAAATATTGCAGTGATTTATTCTGATACAAAAGTGCCTTTTTGGTGAAGAAATTAAGAAAAGTTTCTTTTTTAGATCCTGATAATAAAATTAAGAAATATGAGTTAACCACAAAGAATGCGAGGAATGTAATCCCATGTTTTGCATTTGGGAGAAGACAGACTGATCAATAGAGTGAAACTTTTGAAGCCTGAAAGCAATCTACATGACATTTAAAAGTTACACATAACACTCCGTTTCCCATACAAAGACCGCTCGATTAGTGTTCGTTAGGGAAATAACCGCTGTTTGTGAGAAACATATGAAACCCATAGATAGATGCAATGCATCAGCAAAATGAAGGTATTTGAAATGTTACAACAGGGTAACTACTGTGTTTTAAAGGGTTATAGGTGGAATTTATTGATTCCTGAAACACAATAATAGTTTTAAAACATTTCAAATGCGCGATTTGCAAATAGATTTAATATTTGCAAGGAAATAAACTTCGCGTATATATTTCTTATATAAATTCATGATTTGTAATTACATTAACTTTCATTTACTTGTAACTTTACAGTACGTCGATGGTCTAGTCTTGAGCGCGAAAGCCTTTCCTTTAAATCAGTGGTGCACGGATGCATTTCACTACTTTCCCGTTTCTCTTCGATACATCGCGGATGACCCACTCCATATAGTTGCATAGCGTAACAAGATTCTCCCTTGTTTATTTATTTTTTGTACTTCTGTCAGCTGTCGACTGTGTTGATTTTATCCTGTTTCTCCAAGCAGTGTCACCTACATTTCTATGTCAGAGTCAAGGCCATAGAGTAAACCTTTTGAAACGTGTTGTGGGGTTTTGCATAGGCTCTGGGGTCCGCGTAAGGACTTCCAGGTTACATCCTTCTGTCTTACATCGGAAAAATGAAGCACTGTAAACGATGAAACGCATTGGATAATATAGCAGCAAGTTCCCAGTTTAAGACGGGTTCTAACACAAACGTTTTAAAACGTGGCTGGCGTAAAAATATCAAGGCACTATATCAAAATTTCTGAAAGGTTGTCAGGTTGCAGATATCCCGGTACTAACTCGAAACTTTTAAAAGGTATTTGGGTTGGAAATGTAAGGATACTGTCACCGAAATTTTAAAACGTGGTCAGGGTATAAATATCCAAGTACAGTATAACACCAATTATCCGGACGCTGGTTATCCAGATCGCCAATTATCCGGATCAGCTTGGCCCTTCAGGTAAATTTGTCGAGAATTCTACAAAACTAATTTTTCTTGAAATTACTGGTTTCCGGATCGAGTACAATGCTGTAAAGTGTTACGGCTCTCTAGAACTTCTATTCAGGCGTGGCCAAAAGGTTTAGACGCAGGTACATACTGTAAATAGTAACAGCCAAAGGGGTTCCAAAATTAGTCAAGGAATTCCCAATTGTCAAACACATATAAGGAATTACTTAGTCATGCTTCATTTGTATGTAAATAAATATGTAGCCTAAAAATAGCCGTTTTTAGAAACTTTTTTCTGCTTTAAAATGCCAATGTAGCCTATTTTCAAAGAAAAATCCAATTATCCGGATTTTCTGTTTATCCGGATGGGCCGCGGTCCCAGTTATTCCTGATAATTGGAGTTATACTCTAGTGACAGAAATTTCGAAACGTTGTCGGGTTACCAATATCCAGGCACCGGCTCAAAACTTTTGAAAGGACGTAGGTTAAAAATGTCAGTGAAGCAGCTCAGAACTTTTAAAAGGTTACAAATATGCCGGCACTATCACAGAAATTTTAAAACGTGGTCGCGTTACAAATATCCGGTTACTATCACATAAACTTTAAAATGTATAGTTAAGACTATCAGGTTACTGCCACAAAAATTGTACGAGTAAATAGTGGCTGGGCTACTATTCGAATATTTTGACTTTTTAAAAACACTCTGTAACATTTCACTCTTTTTTGCCCGTGAAATCTGAAGTGGGGAATGCTGAAGATTCCCAGCACCCTACCTGTAATTTTTTCTCCTGTGAATGTAAGTTTAATATTTTATGCTATAGTATATTAATGTCGTTGAAAAGAGTCGAGGATCTATAGACTGTGGCATGTTATAAGCGCGACATACTTCCCTGCCTTCATATCGACTGCCCGTTAACTGTGGAGACGTGAGGAGCAGGACACGTCTTTTGGAACATTAAATGCTGCGTACGATATAAGTTGCTTAAAACATTTGCTATTATTATATGTTTCTCTTTCATGTCAGATATAAAAAGTCAAATTATCACGCCATCTCTCAAAAATGAAATGTTTTCACTAGCAAACAAATTATGCGTGAATGTACTCGTAGATTGACTTTACTTACAAAAAAGTCCAGGTGAAAACAGTTACAGAATTTTATTACCTAAATGTCTAACCCATCTTTTCTTTTTTTTAGTGGTGAAGGGCCCCGCAGCAGACGCCACGGACGCACTTTAGCCATGAGGCTTATTGTGCAACCCTGTGATGAAGATGAAGATGATTAGTTTTTGTCCTTTTCCTAATAATGGAGCACCGGTGGAATGAAACTGACAGGGGAAAACCGAAGAACTCGGGGGAAAAACCTGTCCCAGTGCCACTTTGTCCATCCCAAATCCCACATGGACTGACCCGGGATCGAACCCGGGCCTCCGCGGTGGGAGGCCGGCGGCTAACCGCCTGAGCCATGGCACGGCCGAAATGTCTGATCCATCTTGATTGTGTGCAGTGTGTTGCGTTGAATGTGGATTTGACTACCGAGTCATGACGGCATAACTGTTGGGAAAAGTCACTGTCAAAAGTCACTAGGCATATGTGAAGTATAAAATGGAGTTTTTAGACGCTTTATCCGCCCCAGAGATAGCCTATTACGGTGGTTCCGTCTGTCCTTCCCTATGCAGAAGTCAACTTGGGAAACACTGAATGGATTTTCATGCAATCTCGTATTGGACAGTTAAATACAGTGTATTGATCCTTTCCGATTTTGATTAAAACATAACACAATATTATGGATAGGTCTACGGAACCATACACGCTCCTTTGCCATCTTTTCCAAATTAACTCGCTCGTAACTAGCTAAATATTTATTTTTTCCCCAGTGGCGCAACATCCCTCGTGGGCCAGGGTCTCCTCATTGTCGACGCTTCACGATCACACTCAGACACACCACACTCGGTATGAATCCTCTGGACGAGTGATCAGCCCGTCGCAGAGACCTCTACCTGACAACACACAACACTCACAAGAGACAGACATTCATGTCCCCCTGTGGGATTCGAACCCGCAATAATAGCAAGCGAGCGGCCGCAGACCCACGCCTTAGGGCCGTTTTCCACGAGCGTGTTTGTGGCGCCACAAATAGGAGCGCAACTGAAGCGTACCATTTGCCACGAGCGTGTTGGTGGCGCTTCAGCTACCTGAGTAACAACCCTTGTTTCCTAGTTCAGCTCTGGTTTTGAAGTCGAGTTCAAGGAAGAAGTTGTCCTTATACAGTATCGCAGACCAACCACATGCACTTTATTATAAACTGAAATGTTCAAATTACACTCCTACACGTTTCGAACCGTTAATCGGTGTGCATGTGGTTGGTCTGTGATACTGTATACTTATCACAATGCACGGTTTGAAATTGTCCTTCTTGGGTTACTGCACAAGAAATTAAAGAATAAGAAAAGGAAGCAAAAATTCTGGATACATTCCTTGCTCAATGCTTCACAGGAACGTGGCGTGTTTTACACTGCCTTTAACTGCCTAAGAAAGGATGACAGTAATTTTTTTAACTACTTCCATATGTCAATCGTCTCCTTCGACGAACTGCTCCAGCATATCAAAAATGATATTTCGGCAATAAAGAGTTCTGTGTCAAAGTTATGATCAATTATGTAGAGGTAAAAATCCTCAGAATGAACAGCAGACCACTCGGATTTATGACTGTTCGAAGGAGTAGCGCCACTGAACACGATCGTGGAAACGGCATCTTAAGCGACGATATACCGCTAGCTTGTGGCGCGTCAGAGTTGTGGCGCTCCTGGTAGCGGGGACAAGCGACCGATAGCGTTTGTAGCGCTTCAGTTTCTGAAGCGCTTCTACGTGGAAACACGTCCATTGTAACCAATGGTTCGCTAAGTCGCGCTCGTATTTGTGGCGCCACAAACACGCTTATGGAAAAGAGACCTAAAGACCACGCGGCCAGTGGTATCGGCTGGTAAATACGCGTAAGGGTTAAAAATATACAGAGCAAAAATGTATAGGAAAATTAAATAAATTGCTTGTCAACTACGTGCTTTTCCATGAGTCATAAGTTTTGCGAAGTGATCAGCCATTTCAAGATCAATATTAACCTGAATTATGTTGGACTCAGTCCGTACCGCGCAGTAAACACACTATTTCTCGTTTATAAAAACCGATCAGAAAATGCTAGGGAAATAATCGCTCTTTGTTCTAAGATACCTGCAAAATGCATTAACGCAATGGGTGGTTAACGTAGAGTCTTTTAGTGTTGAACGTGATGGTACAGATAGGAATCACTGGAGTTTAAACAGTTAAAAGAGACTGCGCCAGGACACCAATTGTTATGCTACATGTACATCTACAAACGTGTTCAAAAATGTTCGTTTTTTGGGTTTTCACATCATGCAGTAAAAATTTGTTTCGATGTTTTAGAGCAATGTACTGCCGTACTGCCTCCTTCTTTAGGATAACTGGATCTGGTTGATGCTGAAGTATGTTAGGGGAAGCAACGTGTCAGTTATATAGGCATGTTAGAGGGATTCTGCAAAATCAGGGCTAAGACATGGAGAAGATATTCAAACTTCAGTCATACGGTCGGCTTTTTTCTTCCAACTTACTTCAGCAACCGCCTGAACCCAATTCAGTTACTCTGAAGATGGAAGTTCTACATTCCTCCAAAACGTGGGAACAAGCCTTTAGTATTTTGAACCTTTTAAAGCCTAGCGGTAACTTTACATACGACCAGGTTTAACATTAAACAATTCTACATGGTGCCCACATTGCGTTTATGTGTTTTGTACGGATCTCAGAACAAACAGCAACTTTTGCCTTATAAAACATTAAGAGACTGGTTTTTATAACCGAAGTGGAGAGTGTTTACAGCGCGGTACGCACTGAGTCCTTATATAAAATAGATACGCTTCGTCTTTAAAGGGTTAATTAACCTTTTAAAGCCTAGCGGTAACTTTACGTACCACCAGGTTTAAAATTAAAAAATTCTACGTGGTGCCCACATTGCGTTTATGTGTTTTGTACGGATCTCAGAACAAACAGCAACTTTTGCCTTATAAAATATTAAGAGACTGGTTTTTATAACCGAAGTGGAGAGTGTTTACAGCGCGGTAGGTACTGAGTTCTTATATAAAACAGACACGCTTCGTCTTTAAAGGGTTAAACTGGCACATGGCCCGTTGTGGTGCAGAGTTAATGTAGACGCACTGAATTACCACGTATGTTCTGCACAACACAGTTTCTACAGTAGACACAGCGTGAAAGCACTGCGTGACCGACAGAAATGGAAGGGGGACACTCACGACATCCGTAATCTTATAGTAGGATAGTTTAATGACATCCAGTTTGTAGATGGAAGTGGAAATGCAGAAATGACGGCGACAGAGAGCGAATATCAATCCATTTACTTTTAGGCTTAAAGAAATTTATATACATAAACCTAGATTTAACTTTATGAGTTATACGATGTTCCGCGGAAAAATTCTATTCTTCCGCTGTTTATTTTTTTAAACATGTGTGCCATTTTACGCGCGCGTATGTGTGTGTGTGTGTGTGTGTGTGTGTGTGTGTGCGTGCGTGCGGTGTATTCTCTTTGTAATTTTGTACCAAATGCCTGAAAGTGGTAATTTATAATCAGTGCCAGCCCGAGACATGTGGGCGCCCCGGGAAGGCTGAAAATTAGGCACACCTGAAATCGATATTCCTTAAATTTTTTGGCCTAGGACAGAGCTGGCGAATATTTTTCAGGGCGCTTGCCAAATTATGGATATTTTTCAGAAATTATTTCGCTTTTGGAAAATATGACTTTACTAGTACCACATTTCGTATTATTCCTCTGACGTCTTAGCGACCCTTATAGTTTGGTGTCCAGGGCAGCTGCCCGACTGGCCTGCGCCTCAGAGCGGTGCTGTATATAGTGGCAGGAACATGTCCCAGTAGTGCATAAATAAAAGAAAAAGTAACAGTTTTGTAGACTCTAATTTATTGAGTCTTCACAAACTCCTACTGCACGGCGTGAGGCCTCGACAGACGGTCGTCATCTCAACCATGACCGTTGTCACAACCTGAAAAGCTCTTTCTAAATTTGCTAATTGTTTGAAGTGTTGATAATCGAAACGCGTCAACGCAGATGGGTCCTTTTTAAGTCATTCAGTCTTTAAGTAAGAGCGAACCTCCCGGTGTAAACCCGAATCCTGCGATAGGCGGACAATTAAGTTTCTCCCCATGCCTTAAAGGGAAACTCACCTTGGTCCTCAATCCCATCGTCCAGAAGGTACACCCTGGCAGCCCTGACATGGGTGAGGGCCAGACACAGGAGAGCGCACAACAGCATCTGAACAAGAAACAGAAATGACATTTATTTGACATCCGAAAACTAGTCTAACGGATTTCAAGGTCTCATGTACGAAGCGCCTCTGCGTATCGTCACTAGTAACACAGCTACCGTGTCTGGTCGTGAACATAATAATTCTGCACAACTAGGCAGCTGTTCTGATTACAGCTGCTATTATGACCTTATGTTGCTATCCTATGGGCTGTGACACCGTGTTGTCTGGTATGTGACTAACCTTTAGGGGAATCTGCTACTTCCAATGTCAGGGTAGAAAAAGATGAAGTTGATGATGGTAAGTTCCACTTAAAAATTAGTATATATCTACCAAACAACACGGCGTCATACTCCGTAAGTCCGTAACTCTCATCGTTATGAGAATCTGAAATATCATATTTAAGGTAAACTGAAACTTGTGTTTTTGAGTTGATTCTTGGGTCGCAAGATGGCAGTCGTGTCTGTGACCGCAGCAGTTGAGTCAACAAGTCACTTTAAAGTACTTACTTACCATCAAAACAATTGTTTGTAAGTATTTATATCACATAAAATTACAGGGCAGTTTATTTCGACACGAATGTGGTCAGATTGAGGGTCATTTCATTGCACAAACAATTACAACTGCTTACTGATTTACGAGTAGTTACATTTAGATTTCGAACCCTTCTTGTTACAGCATCCATGTTGCTTTGTATTGACGTGCGACATGTAGGCCTATATTTCAATAACAAAGGACTGACATCTCAGTCTAAGCACACGTAATTTAATAAGCAACTGTAATTTATTTCGTATATATGGAAATGCCGATCCCAGTATCCGCGCAGTCTAAGGCGTAGGTCTGCGGCCGAGCGCTTGCTGGGATCGTGGGTTCGAATCCCACCGGGGGCATGGATGTTTGTCTCTTGTGAGTGTTTGTGTTGTCAGGTAGAGGTCTCTGCGATGGGCCGATCACTCGTCCGGAGGAGTCCTACTGACTGTGGTCTGTGTCTAAGTGTGATTAAGTGAAAATAAATAACGTCGACACCTGCTGTGAACAGGCAGAAGAGGTAAGGACTAAGAAAGAAAGGATATAATGAAATCCTCTCAAGTTAATCACTTTCTGCTCGAAGCATGTTGCCTTATAATTTGACCTGAGAGAAATACCAATAAATGGTTGTGCTGGGTAATCAAGTTTCATTGTAAAATTATATATGTAACACAAAGGGACCTTTAACTTAAACAAAGTCACACTTCGGACGTGGACAACCCTGTCGTGGCCAATTTCAAGGTAATATCCCGAAGCTTGAGTGAGTTAACAGAAGATGTTATAAAATTCCTCAGAGTAGGCAGTTGCCAATCCAGAATTTTAATTAATTATGTCCAAACTACTAGATAGGTGTATTATCACTGATTTATTCTTAGTTATGTTACAACTGATATAAAACCCGTTGAAACGTTAACAAACAGCTGTCAAAGATAGACTTAGTTACAGAAAACCTATCCTCAATAACTTCAGAGTTCCTGTAACTACAGGCAAATTTTTGCCAAGATGAAATAAATACCATAGCAATATTTACGAAGGGGAGTTGCTATCTAGGGACTGTTTCTTTTACCAAACGTGGACATTGCAATGCCGGCTGAAGCATACTTCTACAGTCTTATTCTTTTAAACTTTAGCATCTTGCTAAAATACACAGCAATAGAAAATTCAGCCTTAGCCTTGTGTATGGGGTCATTATTTTAAGTGACAACCACCTGATGCCATTACCTATCAGACGAACGCTTATGCGCGTGGCAGTGTAAGACGTGGAAGTGTCCGACAGACAAAATAAGAATCCATGCTACTTCAGTGTCAGAGCTGGAGTATCATCAAAACGGACGGCGAGGGTGTCCTGGTGTAAGTCAGTATCTAAGCGTACTTACCACTTTGAAGGCAGCCATGTCTGTATGTTCTCTTGTCGTGCGGAGTGGAGCTGTGGTGTGCCCCGGGGGTGGCCTCTCTTTTATAAGCTGAGAGCGCCGCGAGTTGTGCTGGTCCGTGCTGCGCTCCACTGCCCCACTTTGCCCGCGATACCAGAGAAACTGTGGATCCTTTAAGAAAAACAAACGCTGGTCAGCCAAGTGGAAAATGAGTAATCGCCTGGTACACTACATGAATTCGTCTGAATTCCTTCCATGCAGAATCGTCAATAGATACAATATGAGTACAACTAAGAACATTTTCTTTCAGTCTTTTCCGTGGTACTACCACGATAAAAGGAAAGACAAAATTTTGCTTGCTTTTAATTAACACTTCAAAAGCCAGTAGTTACTTTGTGTACCACCTGGTTTAGTATTCGATGATTCTACGTTCTGTCCAGTGCGTTTACCTGTTTTGTACGGATCTCAGAACAAACAGCGATTATTTCCCTATACAGCATTAAGTTGTTGGTTTTTATAACCGAGAAGGAGTGTGTTTAGTGCGCGGTATGAGCTGAATTTTTAAATATAATTCGGATTAATATTTTCCCCTGTCAGTATCATTCCACAAATGCTCTATAATCATCGTCATATGTACGTGCTAATGTTATGAGAAGGGCAAAAGGGAGAAACCTGGGATCTTCAGAAAGCGCTGCCCTTTCGAAAATTGGGGAGCATTGGATATAAAAGTGTTTTACTGAGACTTTAAAGCAGCGGTTCCCAAACCTTTACATGTGTGGCTCTAAAGTAGCAAATAGTATCTGACCCGCGACCCTACCATGGGAATGGCAATAGTCAGTGATACTTACTAAAAATAAACCAATACTAATGCTTTTTCTTGAATACTACATGACATTGCCACTTTTAAAAAAATATTAAATTTTTAAAGTTACTTTTCAAATCCAATATTTTTGGGACAATATTAAATACAGAAAACATGCAAGAAACAAATCTTTATTTAAATAACTCATACATATGCTGGTTAGAGAAATCATTTGCTTCTAAATAAAAACTTGTCAGATTCTGAACGTATGGAACGTTACATAAAATGAACAGTACAGGAATGTAAAAAATTACTTTTTCTCCATCATTTTGTGTGAATTTAGATACAATTTTGATTTTTTCATAATTATCGAGTTCTCCATAAAAACCTCTCACGATCCTACGTCAGAACCCCACGACCCTGATTTGGGTCGCGACCTGAGGTTGGGAACCACTGCTTTAAACTGTTAAAAGCCATGAATTTGTAGGAGGTATAGAGGCATATATCCACGCAGCCCTGACTTCAGCACTTAATGGAGGACGTTGCACAGATTCGTATCTGAACCGCTTTAATTCCGAGGCAATAGCTTCTGGTGCCAGCTGGGTAGTGGCTGGTTAGTTTCCAGGGTTAGTCTCTAGGTGTGGAGAAGAGAAAAGCCTGTTGACCCTGCCGGAAATTGAAGTCCAGTTCTTCGAATATTTAGGCCACAATCTAGTCACTATACCTACTGAGCTGTCCTCCTTGCTTATGTTAGGAATCTGGAGTAGCTTATAAATTTTCATGGGGTCATATGTTGTGGTATTTTATTAAAATTTGTGGACCTGTTCCTGTTTTGGTTGAAGCAGAGCAAGTTACATGAAGAACTGAACTGTATATTTTTCTGCCATAAAAAGTTACTAAATGTTTGCCACAGTGAGAAATGTTTCGAAGAAAGTGTTAGAGAGAAACAGAGCATACGTGTTGTGACTAATAAACTGCCCGCAGTTCGTAACTTACGGTTTTCAAGGTAATTGAAAGAAGAGAGCGAAAGCACTGTGGTATACGTACACTCAGGGCCGGCCTTAGGCCGACTGGACCGATTTGACGCAATCAGCTCCCGCTCTTAAGGGAGCCTCACGATTAAGGGAGCCCCGCCCTTATAGGGGCCCCGCACTTATGGGCACCCCGTGCTCAGGGGGGGGGGATTAAGTAAATAATATGTTTGACTGATGGCTTGATTAAAAGTAGACAAGAATATGATTTTCTTTGCGTTGTGAAAGGCCCCGCAGCAGACGCCACGGACGCACCGCAGCCTTAAGGCTTCCTGTGCAACCCGGTGATGAAGATGATCAGTTTTTTACGTTTTTCCGTGTAACGGAGCACCGGTGGAATGAAAATGACAGAGAAAAACCAAAGTACTCGGGGGAAAATCTGTCCCAGTGTTACTTTGTCCACCACAAATCCCACATGGACCGACCTGGGATCGAACCCGGGCCTCCGCGTTGGAAGGTCGGCGACTAACCGGCTGAGTCATGGCACGGCCTAGATAAAAATGTGATAAAAGTAGCACGTTTTGATCTTTCATCATAATTTGCGTTAATTTACAAAACGTTAATCCATTTTTGCTTTGCGCAATAACTTTTAGGGGGCCGCCACAATCATCGCAATCGGGCCCCCGCGTTTGCTAAGGCTGGCACTACGTACATTTCCTAACTTGTTTAAATGAATACGATAAATTACATTTAATAACTGTACCAAAATACTTGTTTATTCACACAGCTACATGTTTCCATCAGTCATGTGACTATCATCAGGCGGGCTTTGACGCCCGGGACGAGCAATTACAATGGCCGTCCCTGACAGAAATAACGAATTTAAGAAAATAAAAATCATTTATTCAGTTTCCTTTTATTTGTCTGAATAATTTAAAATTTCTTGAGTGCAGGAAGTCAATTTCTTTTACATCAAAATATTGTAGTAACCCGGACCCGGGGAGCCCGGGTTCAGTTCCCCGAGTTCGGTAACTACGTGGGAGAGCGGGCCTGTCGAAATAATTCTCACAACAGCCTCCTTAGTAAGAGTAGGAACACTTTACTATTCTAAGTAAATATACACTGAAATGATGGAGTGAGCCGGAGGCGAGCGCAAGAACTGAAGAATTTCGAGAGTCGTGCGGTCTGACTCGTTGGTGCCAAACAAAACCCCCTTTATTAGCAGACGGCAAGTCCATATATGCACGCCTGCTACATATCAATCACCCCTCTCCGGACTCGCTAGCGGTTACAAAAAACCAAACAGGGGTACAGAAGTGTTTCCCCTTTTTTTCCTTTCTTAGACTAAACACACGTGCAGGAATGCATTGCATTCCAGCTGTCTGGGGAGTGCAGTCCGTGGTCAGTGGGCCACCACGGGACCCTGGATGCTACAATATTCAGTTCTTTCCGCTCATTTCGCTGGCCCTTTGGTCTCTGCTATTTGAGGTAAACACGCCACTCATCCCAAACTAGCTACCTCTGCTTGCAATTTCGTATAAGCCTATAGAAACACTAAGACGTATACAGATTTCACGATAAGTGGTATATAATCTAAACGGTTAAATGCAGAGCTTCCTCTGCGACAAAGTATGTATTTTGCCAAATCTAATAATCATATTTTCTTTCTCGCGGTGTTCCGGCTATGTTCAGTCATTTGAGTGGATTTGCTTTAAAAGTTAAAATTTTGATCTTAGTGTTCGTAGTAACTAATGATACACATAGTTAACTTACAAAAGTATAAAAGGGTGAGAAAGGTAAATTTCACTCTAGAACAGGCCATGACGACCCAGAGGAGGAGTAGAGGCATAATTCTACTCTTTCTTTAACCTCGACCCTGAAGGGGTGGGTGATTAACGCCACGCCACAGCTTCTTTACCCCGTGGAATAATCCCGTGCCTATAGTCCAAGGGGCTGGGTGGTCCCCAAGGCCGATCTGGAGGTGCCTCCACCGGGATTCTATCCCCTGACTGTCCAGCCCGTAGTGAATCGCTGTACCGAATACGCTATCCCAGCCTACATTACAAAAGTGCAGTTAATTTTTTTTACTCCTTTGCAACAGCTCCATATTTTAAACATTCGTAGAACATTTCAAGGGTTTTTTCTTCTTACATCAGTTACGGAAACAGTTCATCGCAATCAGAAATTCAGTCCTTTTGACGTTGAACTGTAGAGATACAGGATCACTGCAGTGTAAAGGAAGACATTTAAAACAAAACTATTTTTCACGCGTCAAATATATTTACAACGAGTTCCCAGTCACTAGCAGCCAAATTTGTTGTTACTGAATTAACGTTTCAAAGGTTAAGAAATGTGAAATTATTTTCTATCCAATGCTTGGTGAATGGCCACGGAACATCGGTTTGTGGAATGTTCCCAGGCTTCGCCCGCTTGTCCTTCTGCTAAAAGCAACGTGCGGATAAACATGAGAACGGAGTACTGATGGAATGATGCTTACTGACAAGGAAAAAGACGAAGTACTCGGAGAGAAACCTGTCCCAGTGTTACCTTGTCCACCACAGTTCTCATATGGACTTACGTGGGATCGAAGGTCGACCTCCACGACCAAAGGCCGGCGATTAACCGCCTGAGCCATGACACGGCCTTAAAAGACGAAAATTAACCTCAATTATATATAAAGACTTATTTCGTATCGCGCAGTAAATATACTCCACTTCGGTTATAGAACTCAATCATTTAATGCTGTATAGGGAAGTAATCGCTGTTTGTTCTGGGATCCACACAAAACACATAAATACACTGTGTGGGCAGAACGTAGAATTTGTGAATGTTAAACCTGGCGGTACATAAAGTAACCACTGGGCTTTAAAGGGAGATCCAGTCCGTACCGCGCAGTAAACACACTCCGTCTCGGTTACAGAAACCAGTCAGTTAATGCTGTATAGGGAAATAATCGCTGTTTGTTCTGGGATCCGTATAGAATACATAAATACACTGTGTGGGCAGAACGTAGAATTTTTACTACTGAACCTCAGCGTTGAAGATGGGACCGATACGTGGTCCCGAAACCTGGGTAAAATTGTACCACACGACCCCGCGTAATATCGCAGAAGAGCGTAAATCTCATCAACATCGCGGCAGACGCCTGAAATCAAGATTGTGGATTTCATGTTTATCTAAATGAAACACTCACATCGTGTGCGAGCTGGAATTTGAAAGAAATATTTGTCACGGATGTGGTGTACGATCTCAGTTTTCTTCCAAGTTATTGCTGGAGTACAAACAAAGTGAATTTTATTTCGCGTTATAAGGTTTTATAAGGCTGCAGCTGTGTCAGGCAGACAACTAATTTTGAGTGAATATATTCTTTAATGACCCTTCCCCAGAAGAATGGATGTGTGTCATTCTATAGAAAAAATATAGCAGAAAAACTTCAGGCAATAAAGGACGGACGACCCTACATCTTTTACCTAAAGTAAAGAGTATAAACTAGGACAATAGGAGAGCGAGATTTCCTTTTAAATAACGAAATACGACAGGTAAGAATTTTAGATTCCTGTCCTCTGCGGATAGTTAAAGAGTTGTGTGTGATCACATATTCTATGTCACTTATTATTATTATTATTATTATTATTATTATTATTATTATTTTGATATTGTTACCTGGGACAACGCTGGATGATTGGCTTTTAATTCCTTGGGCGGGTGGAAGGGGAGGAGGAGCAAGGTGTAAAAGTAGGCACTCTGTGCCCTTCAGCGTGACCTGACCTCCAGATCAGGATTGGCCACTGAGTATTAACTGTGTTGACTGGGAAACGGGGCTAGAAATTCATTCCGCAATTCCACCATTTGGGTGAACTTTGATAACAGTAGGCAACAGTAGCCCGGCAGCTGCTATTACTGCTGAACTGGCTGAATATTGTCCTAACATTCGTGAACAAGGAGGCATGTAGAAGTTGCTGTTTGTGTAGACCTGAAGTTTCTAGTTATAAGCGGTACTGGCTCTTTTATAGCAAAGTTGGTATGTCGGTAAGGTGACTAACTGCTATGTCAGTCTCTTTGCTTGTGGACTTAGAAAAGTGATATTTAGATGAGTGTTTACGTAGTGCCTGAAATAGCCCCAATCTGCATCTCTGTAAACCTACATACTTTCCGGTTCTTGTGATTGGACTGGATCAGGGATCGTCAACAGAAGAGTTTTTGTGATCTGATTGGGACAAGAACACTAGTGTTGTAATTGTGTGTTGCGATAAATTTTGATTTATGATTTCAAAGATCTATGACGTCGGGATTAGAGTGAGTGTGGATGCGGCTGATAGGGGCTGCCATTGTATATTCGTTCTTATTTCAGTAATCTAGTAAAACTTATCTTGCTGTATCTGGAGTTCCATGTAGTATGTTTAGCATCAAAGTCACCGGCGAGACTTACTTTTTTTGCATTTTAATCAGCAAGCCGATATCTATCTCAACAATTTTGCCAGGAGGGTTATACGTTGTATATGGAAATGTTCCTGACAAGTTCTTTGATGATAAGAAGTCGGATAGCTGTGTTTTCCCTTTGTTGTAATGCTGGAAAAAGGGTCCCCGAGGGCTTAATCTTTTCTCTAACTAAAATTGCTTACCTGGTCTGTCCTCTGTGTCGGATCTGTTTACGAAATAATTTGGGGAGTTTGTTTTGACTGTAGGCTGCAAACAATTTTCACTTATTAACGCCAGTGAAATAATGTTTGCTTTAATAGTTAAGGAATTCAACTTTTTCTTTTTGGATCTCTCTGGCATTCCAGAGTAGTATGTTTGTTTTTTTGATGCGGAAAATAGACATGACCGATGCCGAGTATACTACACAAGAAAGTGTTGAAGATCACTGCAAGGCGCTCTCGTACGGATGCTGGATGAACTGAAAAAGCGTGGCTGATAAGGACTGACTGAGATATTTAAATAGGAAGGAAGGCTTGAATGATTTGATTTTATTGACAAACTCGCAACTTTGTGATTCAGTGTAAAAATTATATAGTTTTTATTGATGTAGGTGTGAGCGCTGGTATGGTGGGCTGAAGACCTGTGCTGAAGGGATTTGTGGTTTGGGGGGGGGGGTGCAGAGGGCTGTATGGTTTTGTCCTTGTCTGTGTTGAGGTGACTGCATGCACGTTTGTGTTGGGGTTGGGAATGGATGGATGTGATGGCGCTTAATTCCCCTCTCTCACACTTTCAGAAGAATGGGATGGCTTCAGGTAAGAGGATACTTTGGTCCTGTTTTGGGGGTCTGTGGACGAATTGTTTGCTGCGCTTTGGGAACGCACTTTATCGGAAGTTGGGTGCAAAGGGCAATCCTTGCAGTGACGTTCTGCAGAGTGGGTAAGCCTTGTGTCCTGTCTGTGCCGTTGGCCTGTTGTCCCTACTTGTCTCTGTATGGGATCAACATGAAAGGGTATGTTTTCTGGCTGCCTGTAATTTTGCTCCTCGTGTGTGTGCCTGGTTGCCGAAATTCCAAGGCCTAGTCCAGATATTGTTCACACCGATGGCTGGGAAATGCTGTTGGCAGTGTGTGAATGCGGAAGATGGCGGTCTGCAGACTATATGATGCGGCTGGGGGCAGTGAGACAAGCCGACGTTTCCACTTGTTATAATCGGTTGGAGTCCTCTGCTTGAATTGTGATGACTACTTATGATTTAGCCTGCTTTCGTTTTCCATGAGATCCTGGACGAGAGGACACTGCGTTCCAAGATGTTACACAGGGCACAGTTCGGGACAAAGTTTGGTTCGAATCTTAATGCCCATTCCCACGAACAGCGTTACCAGCGCAGTAGCCACAGGCAGGAGGAACCTGGCAGCTGGCAGCCGTGGTAGAACTGCTGACACTGCGCAGTGAGGCGGCACCGTTCGCGGCTTGCAAGTTTCGACAGTCACTTTGATGCGGCATGGGTAACAGCTGGTGACTCTGGGGGAATGTTGAAAGTTCCGTGATGCACACTGACAAAGGCCGTCTGTCTGTCCAGGCTGGCATAGGGATGGCGTTTTGAATGGACATCCCAGTGTCTTGTAATTCGTCTTGAAGTAGTTTTGGAGGAAGTGATTGGGGGGGGGGGGGGGGGATCCCATTGATAACTACCTTGTAGGGCAGGATTTCTTAACCTTTTTTGTGCCACGGACCCCTTCGAGAGTCTGGTGAAACTTGCGGACTCCTTCCCAGAAAACATGTATTTAAATGCATAAAGTAAAATACATAGATATAAATTCTATGGCTGTGTAGTACACTCTATAATATAGATCACAAGAGAAACAAATTGTGTTCAAATCCAGTTTCCAAATTTTAAAAAATAACAAATACGCAATATGGTGATATATGTGCTTCTTTAAAATCCATTAAATCGATAACAAAACACTAAATAAGTTTAAAAGGTAGACACGTTGAAACTAAATTTCGTTTTTTAAAAAGACATTTAATTGTGAAAGCAAATATATTCTTAGGCTACAATAATTATAAACAGTGAGATTTATTCAATTTAAACGCAGATTAAAATCCGCTGTTGTAGGGTTGGGCGCTGACACTTTTCAGTAAGTTAAATGGCACTTTATTATGTTTGAGAAACTTCTTTAAATTGACATAGTTATTATAGGTTGTGGTTTGACGGACAGTTCCTGATTTCATCCAGTAAGTAATGAAACCTATGGGTTTATGGTTGCTAAAAAAACTCTTTGTTAAGTCTGGTTAAGTCGCCTTCGATATTGTGGTGTACGTCGTTTGACGACAGGAGGTGTCTGCGGGAGCTGTTGTGATGGTTGTAGATGGAGAGTGCTGTTTGTCTGTTTTTTGAACAGTGGGAGAGGGGGCCAGTGCAACATTGCTAACCTCCCGTAAGACGCTGGCTGATCTGCTTTGGTTCACTGATCCCATTTGTTTCTTGCGGGAGTTTGGGACAGTGGAATCCTAGACTTCCCCGATAATCTCTAAGATCTGGAGTTTCAGAGGTTACCGTCGCAGAGCGGGGGTTTGCCCTGGATGTTCGAATAACTTTTTAGATCTTCTGGTAGCCCTGGTACCCCTTAAGAAGAGTGACCGTCAGATTTGCTAAGCCTGAGGCGTGCCCTCTTATGGGTTATCAGTGGTGTGATCAGGGGATTTGGGCTGGTTTAGGACTGGCTTCTGTTGGGGCACTTGGTCCCAGGTGTTGTTAAGTTCGTCTGACTATGAGTCTGAAGTCGATGACACCGTTTTGAGTTTATGACGATTTAGAGATGATATCAAATCCAACTAAAGCACATAGGTGTATGAAAATATATTACACAAACCGTATACCTCCTACGTGTTTCGGCCACTCTTGTGGCCATCTTCAGAGAGGTGCATTACAAAGGATAGATGCATCGAAATACTGCACCTTACTAAAGATGGCCACATAAGTGGCCGGCCCGAAACGTGTGGGTGGTGTATGGTGTTTACTTTCACACACTTATGTGCATTTGTTGATTTTGTTATCATATCTAATATAATATACTGTCATACACTTACGTTCCTTTGTTTGTTTTGGTATAATATATAATTGCTGCGTTTTCGGTTATGAATTATTTAAAATTTTTATGACGAGTATTTTGCTTAATATGGCACTGGTGTTGACATTAACTATTTTAGGTAATTTATTGCAGTTTTTTGTGATTGTATGTGTTCGTAACCTTATCTTTGGGTCCTGAGCGGCCGCCAATATCCATTGTCCGTTTGACCCTAGTGGATCCATTTTAATTTTTGCTTTTGCTATATCTAACACATGGGTGCACTTACCAACCCACTCATGTTTATTTGACGTAGACTGTGGAATCCAAGAGACCTTTGCTACCTTAAACCTGCGATTTATAAAAGCTCACAATTGGCGGTAAATTGGAGGCTCTAAATATGGTTTTGAGCAATGGTCTTCAAACCCTTAATCAGGGCTGTGGAGTCGGTACACAAAAGTTCCAACTTCGACTCCTCGATTTTTAAAACTTGCAACTCCGACTCCGACTCCTTGATTTTTAAAACTCCGACTCCTTCATGAAAGCTCAATAATTGAAAGCTTAATAACGGTAAACCTATAAGACACTTCATCGCCACCACGTGAATCATCAGGCTACATTTTTGACTTATAACCTATATTTAAATATAAGTCTAATGGTTACTGCAGCTATCAGGGCTCTGGAGTTGGAGTATCTAGTTAAGATTTTACACTGAGGTCGGAGTCAGAGTCGGTACATTTTTACCGACTCCGATTCCACCTAAAATTCCTTCCGAATCCGAATCCACCTAAAATTCCTTCCAACCCCGACTCCACCTAAAATTCCTTCCGGCTCCGACTCCGACTTCACAGCCCTGCTCTTAATATATATGGAACCCTTGTGACTACATCTGAATCTTCGCGAAAACTATTTGAAGTAAAAGTCTACTTTTTGGGTCCAAAAATGAAAAAAAAAACCTTACGCAAACGAATCGTATATCAAAGGACGTAAAATATTTAGCACGTTGATGAAGAACAAGATTTTATTATTGATAATTTACACTTAAAATACGCAGTTCCGGCTATACACAAGGATGGGAAAGAAAATAAAAAATAAGATTAAGCATTATAGCAAAACAGAGCCAAATTCCGCACAATATTATTGTCTATTTATTTAACCTTCGTATTTAGTTCACCTTCTCCCTGACATGTTTCGGCAATAACTATGCCATTCTCAAGGGGACCACTTCAAGTTACACAAGATGTGCATTAAAATGTGAGCTATAAAATGTTAAAACTCTTACAAATCTTCTGTAAAATTTCTTATGCTTCTTTCGATGCTATGGTGCTGTTTCTGGCCTGGCGTCCCTAATCTGTTTGAACAAGCAAAAAGTAAGAAAAGAAAGGATTTTGTACACTGGACAGCAGCGGTATCTACGAACTAACATGTAATACATGTTTGCACACGTACGTGGCACAAACTGGAGGCAGCTTAAAGCAGAGATACAGGGAACTTTCAGATACATAAAATATAATAACCCCCAATCAGCATACGCTTTGCACATCATGCAAAACAGACACGAATACGGAACTATGCAAGACACTACAAGGCTATTACAGTTCTCACAAAAATTTCGCGTATGAACACGCTGGCACAATACTGCATACAGAAATATCCGTACGATAATAAGCCCATACCGGAGCAAAATTCCGGAAAGCATAATCCTCTATTTGGAATAGCCTTTAACTTACAGCGACAACAAGCGGGCAACTGACATAACACACACCCCCACCCACCCTCATACCGACCTACTCCCTTCAGTTATTCAACTGGCGTGTTCCACCGCACTCCAACTCGATACACTCGGTCCGATAGCTGGGCTGTCCCACGGCACAAAACCTTGGAATTATATGCGTAAGTAAAATCATCTATAGCTCTGTCTTATAGAGATTCGGTTATACAGCCATTTGTAACACATGATGTTTCTTACTCTTGACGTACAATACGTCTTTGTTCGCAGTTAGTATGGGGGGTCGTTCCGGGAAATCGAGCGTAACGGAAGTAGGATAGATTTCAAACGCTTGCTGCTACGCGTACAATAGTCGGAGGCACATGGCAACAGTATCAAGTGATAGACCATTGATGTACGCGTCATACTTACTGCGACTTACTGCGATCTTGATCTTGAGACGGCGCCGGCATGCGAAAGCACGAGAGGCAAAAATGACGCTATTCCCCGCCATTGCAGCAGTCATTACTCGGCTTTCAGAGAGGTCTCACCCCTGTTTAACCACTCAAACGATTCGTGATAACGAGTTACACAATACTAAAGTGCAAAAACAGTGAACTCGTAAAGGTAACACAGTGCAAAAGTGGAAAAAGTGACAAAAGTTTCGACCTAACTTCGAAATGTCGCAACGTTTGCAAAGAAAATATGTAAAACGATATAAAACCCTGGTGTTGGAAGAAAGAAGACAAAATGCCAAACAAAATGAGGGGCCATTGAGCGGCGCCGAGAGAGCACGGCGCTGAAGATAGCGTTGCAAAACTGCTGCGCGCGGCGTCAACGTCGGCGCTAGCACTTCCACCGCGGAGCCGGCGGTGCCTATGGATGTGAACGACATGGAGTCAATCGACGATGTCGTATCCTCATCACGGGAGTCGTGTTTCACCAAAATTACAATGGTCACAGACGATAAGAGTCGAGAACCGAGTGCTGGAGTGGGCTTAAGCGCCGCATTGGAGGCCGCAGTGACCACAGCCACAGTACGGGCGGGCGGCCGACTCATATCACAGACCGCTGTTGGCAATTTGTAAAAACTAATGAAATTCCTCGAAAGGAATGACATTCATTGCTAACCTGTTTCATTACTACACACAAACGACACTGTCACAAAAAGACTCTGACGTATTCTACGTAATGGATGTGTCCCCGACACTGCCCTGCCCACATTTTTTGCTTGTTTAAAACAGATTAGGGACGCCGGGCCAGAAACAGCACCATAGCATCGAAAAAGCAGAAGCATATTTACAGAATATTTGTAACATCAACAGTTTTAACATTTTATAATTCACATTTTAATGCACATTTTATGTAATTTGAAGTGGCCTCCTTGATAATGGCATACTTATTGCCAAACATGTCGGCAGAAAGTGAACAAAAAGACAAGGTTAAATAATTATACAATAATATTGTGCATAAGTTGGCTCTGTTTTGTTACATTGATCATATTCACGGAAATGAATAACATGAAATTCAACATTGTCAAAATGAGAATTTCATCGATTTACTTACAAAGCAAATGTGCTTGCGAAGACCTGAAACTGGCCTGTGGAACCCCCAGGGTTCCGCGGCATACAGTTTGGAAACCACGGGTTTAAAGCGTGGTGTAAAAAAGCTAGAACGACGCGGATTTGATGGGCCTAGCGGGCAGAGGCGATAGCGCTGGAGGAAAGAGTATACGAGTCCTCACGCGCCAAGCCTCTGATTCAACAAGAAAGCTGTATTGTCACGTAGTGACAGCTAAACCAAACAGCGTTATTCGCTGCTGTTACTGTGAGAGTTCTTTCGCAACTTTCACATATTCATGTAATCCTCTGGTGAAAGTGAAGCATTTCAGATGGATGTTTGTTGTTACTGAAGTCTCAGGCGTACTGCTTTTTCGGGCATTCACGTCTCTGTGGAGCGCCGTTTAACACAGTTCAGTCCGTTTGTACAAAGGTAAAAAAGGCAAAATGTCGGTGTTAAAAGGCTGTTGTGCCTGAACGTATTAGAAGTACATGTGTTATTGCTCTTGTATCTGCTACAACGAATTTTCTTGTGGGAATGAGTGACTGGGTAAGCGTGAACAGTAAGGCGCTTTGGTGAGTGTGGTTATTTGGACCAAATCTTAAGGTGCTGTCGACAAGTATGGTTATTTGGGCCTAATCTTAAGGTGCTGTTGGCAAGTATGGTTATTTGGGCCAAATTTAAGGCGCTGTCGGCAAGTATGGTTATTTGGACCAAATCTTAAGGTGCTGTCGACAAGTATGGTTATTTGGGCCTAATCTTAAGGTGCTGTCGGCAAGTATGGTTATTTGGGCCAAATTTAAGGCGCTGTCGGCAAGTATGGTTATTTGGGCCAAATCTTAAGGTGCTGTCGGCAAGTATGGTTATTTGGGACAAACTTTAAGGCGCTGTCGGCAAGTATGGTTATTTGGGCCAAATTTTAAGGTGCTGTCGGCAAGTACGGTTATTTGGGCTAAATTTTAAGGCGCTGTCGGCAAGTATGGTTCTTTGGGCCAAATTTTAAGGCCCTTCGGCTTGTATGGTTCTGTGGACCAAATTTTAAGACGGTTCGGCATGTATGGTTCTTTGGGCCAAACTGTAAGGCGCTTCGGCATGTATGTTTACTTGGGCGAAATTTTAAGAGACAGTCACTTAAGTTTTAATTTCTGACTACAGCCCGGCATTAGCCAGAATTCTCACACGCGTTAGGAGCGTTGGTACCTCCTTTATCTTATACAAATTCAAATATTTGTCAATGTTAGTTGTTTTAAATGTGAATTGAAGTGTTCCGCATATGTGAAAAGGTTTCAATATTTCTAGATACTTTAGAATCGTATGGCTTTTATGCCTATTATAAATCTGGTGTTATAGCATATGCGTTGTTTGTAGAAAAACAGTCCTTCATTTTATCCTTTCGTACACGTCGTAATATTAGAAAAATATTTGAAATTACATTTTCACCGAACATTGATGTTATGAAAAAATCACAAATGAGCAACACTGTGCTGAGACTTATTCATTAGAAGGGTACACGGTGAACATGGAACATTACAGGATTGACACTGTGAATTTAAACTTTTTTGACAGATCACCTTGCTTGATATAATCGGCAATGTACGGTGCCACAATGCCGATCGAAGCTTAGGTACGTGTTTATTTGATAGCTAATACGACTGCACCACACCACAAAAATAAAGAATAAAAAGATACAACCACATTGACATTAAGTTTTAATAATTTAACAAAAATATTAGTCTTGTAAACCAAAAATAAGGACACAACCTTTTAAAACTTCAGAGGAAAGACACACGCCATTTCATTAGTCCCCAAAACTAACATTTTAAATAAAATACCCCGACATAACAAAACTACTAATATCAATAAGAATAATACCAAGAATAATATTCACACAAATAAAACACCCGCTAGCCATGGGAATAATTCTACTCCTACAAACCACAATAACATGCCTAATCGGAGGGACCATATACAAAAGACTCTGATTCTCATACGTCCTTTTCATGATCATAACCGGAGGGATGCTAGTACTATTTATATACACGACAAGACTAGCATGAAATGAAATACTCTCACCATCCAACAAAATAATCCTAATCGCACTAATAACATCGCCAGCACTAAGATACATCATACCAGACGAAACAAACATCAAAGAAATAAACACACACGACACAACGATAGAAAACGAAATCACATCAACAACAATAATAATATACAACCAAAACACAGGAACAATAACTACCCTACTAGTATTATATATACTGCTCACACTAATCGTAGTAGTAAACATCAGCATCTCAAGGGGACCACTACGACACACAAACTAATGAACAAACCCATACGAAACAAACACCCTCTTTTTAAAATCGCAAACGACGCCTTAGTAGACCTACCAACACCATCAACAGAGGATGATGAAACTTCGGATCACTGCTGGGAGTCTGTCTAGTAAAACAAATCCTAACAGGACTATTCCTGGCCATACATTACTGCCCAGACATCAACACCGAATTCTCCGGAGTAAGACACATTTGCCGAGACGTAAACTATGGATGACTGCTACGAGCACTACACGCAAAAGGAGCATCACTATTCTTCGTATGCATCTACATACACATCGGAGGGAACATATACTACGAATCATATAAATTTGTACATACATGATCAGTAGGAGCAGTAATCCTATTCCTAACAATAGCAACAGCATTCATAGGATATGTACTTCAATGAGGACAAATATCATTCTGAGGAACAACTGTAATCACAAACCTACTATCAGCAATCCCATACGTAGGAAAGGAAACAGTTCAATGAGTATGGGGTGGATTTGCTGTAGACAACGCAACATTAACACGATTCTTCGCATTCCACTTCCTAATACCATTCGCAATCGCAGCAGTAACCATAGTCCACCTACTATTCCTACACCAAACAGGATCCAACAACCCACTAGGACTAAACAAAAACACAGACAAAATCCCATTCCACCCATACTTCACAGTAAATGACATCCTAGGATTCGCAATCATAATCATACTACTATCAACTAACTAACTCCATGGAGCAGAGGCCTTCTTGAGAAGCTAACAGTTTCTCAGCTAGTCAAGAAATTCCCTGCATTTTATGGAACCCGAAGGTTCATTACCGCATTCACAAGAGCCCGCCACCTGTCCCTATCCTGAGCCAGCTCAATCCAGTTCATGCCCCCCATCCCTCTTCCCGAATATCCATCTTAATATTATCCTCCCATCTACGCCTGGGTCTCCCAAGTGGTCGCCTTCCCTCGGGTCTCCCCACCAAAATCCTGTATGCACCTCTCTCCTCCCCTGTACGTGCCACATGCCCCGCCCATCTCAGTCTTCTCGATTTGATTACCCGAATAATATTTGGTGATGAGTACAGGTCGTTAAGTTCCTCGTTATGTAGTCTTCTCCAATCCCCTGTCGCCTCGTCCCTCTTAGGCCCAAATATCCTCCTCAGCACCCTATTCTCGAACACCCTCAGTCTTTGTTCCTCCGTCAATGTGAGAGACCAAGTTTCACATCCATACAGAACAACAGGTAAAATTATAGTTCTGTATACCCTAATCTTTGTGTTTTTGGATAGTAACCTGGAAGACAAAAGATTCCGCACCGAATGATAGCAAGCATTCCCCGACTTCAATCTGCTCTTAATTTCTTCATGAATGGAGTTTCGATTCGTTAGGGTAGCTCCCAAATATTTGAATTCTTCCACCCTTTCAAAGGATTTATTATCTATAATTATGTTGTGATTGTGTCCTGCATTCTGATTTCGAGGCATGACCACGTACTTAGTTTTCTCATCATTTACTTCTAGACCAATCTCCTTACTAGCAATCATTAAATCTTCTGCATTTTTCTTTATACTATGTATGCTTCCACCCAATATATTAAAATCATCAGCATAAACCAGAAGCTGATGTGTACCATGCAATTTCAAGCCCTCCTGGTTTGCCTGAACCCTCCTAATGGCATATTCTAA
>BLKM01000184.1:210011-236908 GCA_013340265.1 Coptotermes formosanus
ATGGAGAGTGCTGTTTGTCTGTTTTTTGAACAGTGGGAGAGGGGGCCAGTGCAACATTGCTAACCTCCCGTAAGACGCTGGCTGATCTGCTTTGGTTCACTGATCCCATTTGTTTCTTGCGGGAGTTTGGGACAGTGGAATCCTAGACTTCCCCGATAATCTCTAAGATCTGGAGTTTCAGAGGTTACCGTCGCAGAGCGGGGGTTTGCCCTGGATGTTCGAATAACTTTTTAGATCTTCTGGTAGCCCTGGTACCCCTTAAGAAGAGTGACCGTCAGATTTGCTAAGCCTGAGGCGTGCCCTCTTATGGGTTATCAGTGGTGTGATCAGGGGATTTGGGCTGGTTTAGGACTGGCTTCTATTGGGACACTTGGCCCCAGATGCTGTTAAGTTCGTCTGACTATGAGTCTGAAGTGGATGATACCGTTTTGAGTTTATGACGATTTAGAGATATTATCAAAACCAACAAAAGCACGTAGGTGTATGAAAGTATATTACACACACCGTATACTTCCTACATGTTTCGGCCACTCTTGTGGCCATGTTCAGAGAGGTGCATTACAAAGCATAGATGCATCGAAGTACTACACCTTACTAAAGATAGCCACACAAGTGTCCAAAACATGTGGGTGGTGTATAGTGTGTATAATATACTTTCATACACTTATGTGCATTTGTTTGTTTTGTTATCATATCAAATATAATATACTGTCATACACTTACGTGCCTTTGTTGGTTTGGTATAATATGTAATTGCTGCATATTCGGTTATGAATTATTTAAAATTTTTATGACGAGTTTTTTGCTTAATATGGCACTGGTGTTGAAATTTAGCTATTTTAGGTAATTTGTTGCAGTTTTTTTTGTGATTGTATGTGTTCGTAACCTCATCTTTGGGTCCTGAGCGGCCGCCAATATCCATTGTCCGTTTGACCCTAGGGGATCCATTTTAATTTTTGCTTTTGCTATATCTAGCACATGGGTGCACTTACCAACCCACTCATGTTTATATGACGTAGACTGTGGAGTCCAAGAGACCTTTGCTACCTTAAACATGCGATTTATAAAAGTTCAAAATTGGCGGTAAATTGGAGGCTGTAAATATGGTTTTGTGCAATGGTCTTCAAACTCTTAAATCAGGGCTGTGGAGTCGGTACACAAAAGCTCCGACTCCGACCCCTCGATTTTTAAGACTTGCAAATCCGACTCCGACTCCTTGATTTTTAAAACTCCGACTCCTTCATGAAAGCTCAATAATTGAAAGCTTAGTAATGGTAAACCTATATTTCATCGGCAGCACGTGAAACATCAGGCTACTTTTTTGACTTCTAACCTATATTTAAGTATAAGTCTAATGGTTACTGTAGCTATCAGGGCTCTGGGGTTGGAGTATCTAGTGAAGATTTTACGCTGAGGTCGGAGTCGGAGTCGGTAAAAATGTACCGACTCCGACTCCGACTCCACCTAAAATTCCTTCCGACTCCGACTCCACAGCCCCGCTCTTAATATATATGGAACCCTTGTGATTACATCTGAATCTTCGCGAAATCTATTTGAAATAAAAGTCTACTGTTTGGGTGCAAAAATGAAACAAAACGTTATGCAAACGAATCCTATATCAAAGGACATAAAATATTTAGCACGTTGATGAAGAACTAGATTTTATTATTGATAATTTACAGTTAAAATACGCAGTGCCGGCTATACACAAGGATGGGAAAGAAAATAAAAAATAAAATTCAACATTATAGCAAAACAGAGCCAACTTCCGCGCAATATTGTTGTCTATTTATTTAACCTTTGTATTTAGTTCACCGTATCCCCGACATGTTTCGGCAATAACTATGCCATTCTCAAGGGGGCCGCTTAAAGTTACATAAGATGTGCATTAAAATGTGAACTATAGAATGTTAAAACTCTTACAAATCTTCTGTAAAATTTCTTGTGCTTGTTTCGATGCTATGGTGCTGTTTCTGGCCTGGCGTCCCTAATCTGTTTTAAACAAGCAAAAAGTAAGAAAAGAAAGGATTTTGTACACTGGACAGCACCGGTATCTACGAACTAACATGTAATACATGTTTGCACACGTACGTAGCAAAAACTGGACGCAGCTTAAAGCAGATATACAGGGAACTTATCAGATACATAAAACATAATAACCCCCAATCAGCATACGCTTTGCACATCACGCAAAACGGACATGAATACGAACTATACAAGACACTATAAGGCTATTACAGTTCTCACAAAAAGTTCGCGTATGAACACGCTGGAACAATAGTGCATACAAAAATATCAATACGATAATAAGCTCATACCGGAGCAAAATTCCGGAAAGCATAATCCTCTATGTGAAATAGCTTTTAACTTACAGCGACAACAAGCGGGCAACTGACATAACACACACCCCCACCCACCCTTATACCGACCTACTCCCTTCAGTTATTCAACTGGCGTGTTCCACCGCACTCCAACTCGATAAACTCGGTCCGATACCTGGGCTGTCTCACGGCACAAAACCTTGGAATTACATGCGTAAGTAAAATCATCTATAGCTCCGTCTTATAGAGATTCAATTATACAGCTGTCTGTAACACATAGCGTTTCTGACTTTTGACGTAGAATACGTCTCTGTTCGCAGTTAGTATGGGGGTAGTTCGGGGAAATCAAGCGTAATGGAAGTACGATAGATTTCAAACGCTTACTGCTACGTGTACAATAGTCGGAGGCACATGGCAACAGTGTCAAGTGATAGATCATAGATGTACGCGGCATACTTACTGCGACTTATTGCGATCTTCATCTTCAGACGGCGCCGGCATGCATAAGCGCGAGGCAAAAATGACGCTTTTCTCCCCATTGCGGCAGTAATTACTTAGCTTTCGGAGAGGCCTCACGCGTGTTTAACCACTCAAACGATTCGTAATAACGAGTTCTACAATACTAAAATGCAAAAACAGTGGACTCGTAACCGTAACACAGTGCACAAGTGGAAAAAGTGACAACAGTTTCGACCTAACTTCGAAACGTCGCAACATTTGCAAAGAAAATATGTAAAACGATATAAAATTCTGGTGTTGGAAGAAAGAAGACAAAATTTCAAACAAAATGAGGGGCCATTGAGTGGCGCCGAGCGCGGACGGCGCTGGAGATAGCGTTGCAAAGCTGCTGCGCACGACGTCAACGTCGGCGCTAGCACTTCCACCGCGGATCCGGCGGTGCGTATGGATGTGAACGACACGGATTCTATCGACGATGTCGTATCCTCATCACAGCAGTCGGGTTTCACCAAAATTACAATGGTCACAGACGATACGAGTCGAGAGCCGAGTGCTGGAGCGGGCGTAACAGCCGCATGGGGGGCTGCAGTGACCACAGAGCCACAGCACGGGCGGGCGGCCGACTCATATCACAGACCGCTGTTCGCAATCTGTAAAACCTACTGAAATTCCTCGAAAGACATGGCATTCATAGCTAACCACTGTTTCATTCCTACACACAAACGACACTCTCACAAAATGACACTGACGTATTCTACGTAACGGATGTGTCCCCGACACTGCCCGCATATTTTGCTTGTTTAAAACAGATTAGGAACGCCGGGCCAGAAACAGCACCGTAGCATCGAAAAACAGACGCATTTGTACAGAATATTTGTAACATTTTTAACAGTTTTAACATTTTATAACTCACATTTTAATGCACACCTTATGTAATTTGAAGTGGCCTCCTTGATAATGGCATAGTTACTGCCGAAACATGTCGGGGAGAGGGTGAACACAAAGACAAGGTTAAATAAATAGACAAGAATATTGTGCATAAGTTGGCTCTATTTTGTTACATTGATCATATGCAAGGAAATGAATAACATGAAATTCAACGTTGTCAAAATAAGAATTTCATGGATTTACTTAAAAAGCAAATTTGCTTGCGAAGACCTGAAAGTGGCCTGTGGAACCCCAGGGTTCCGCGGAATACAGTTTGAAAACCACGAGTTTAAAGCGTGGTGTAAAAAATGCTAGAACGCCGCGGATTTGATGGGACCCACGCCCACCATTCGGGGCTGTCACATCGGCGTGTATTCAACAAATTTGCTCACGCATGGATCCTGTCAGTTGCGGGAGTTAAAAGTTATGTCTATATTTTATTAGTGCCATCTAGCGGGCAGAGGCGATAGCGCTGGAGGAAAGAATCTACGAGACCTCACGCGCCAAGCCTCTGATTCAACAAGAAAGCTGTATTGTCACGTAGTGACAGCTAAACCAAGCAGCGTTGCTCGCTGCTGTTACTGCGAGAGTTCTTTCGCAACTTTCACATATTTATGTAATCCTCTGGTGAAAGTGAAGCATTTCAGATGGCTGTTTGGTGTTACTGAAGTCACAGGCGTACTGCTTTTTACGGGCATTCACGTCCCTGTGGAGTGCCGTTTAACACAGTTCAGTCCGTTTGTACAGAAGGTAAAAAAGGCAAAGTGTCGATGTTAAAAAGCCGTTGTGCCTGGACGTATTTAAAACTACATGTGTTATTGCTCTTGTATCTACTACAACGAATTTTCTTGTGAGAATGAGTGACTGGGTAAGCGTGAACAGTAAGGCGCTTTGGTGAGTGTGGTTATTTGGGCCAAATCTTAAGGCGCTGTCGGCAAGTATGGTTATTTGGGCCAAATTTTAAGGCGCTTCGGCGTGTATGGTTCTCTGGGCCAAATTTTAAGGCGCTTCGGCATGTATGGTTCTTTGGGCCAAATTTTAAGGCGCTTCGGCGTGTATGTTTACTTGGGCGAAATTTTAAGAGACAATCACTTAAGTTTTAACTTCTGACTACAGCCCAGCATTTGCCAGAATTCTCACACGCGTTAGGAGCGTTGGTACCTCCTTTATCTTATACAAATTCAAATATTTGTCTATGTTAGTTGTTTTAAATGTGCGTTGAAGTGTTCCGAATATGTGAAAAGGTTTCAATATTTCTAGGTACTTTAGAATCGTATGGCTTTTATGCCTATTATAAAGTTGGTGTTATAGCATATGCGTTTTTTTATAGAAAAACAGTCCTTCATTTTGTCCTTTCGTACACGTCGTAATATTAGAAAAATGTTTGAAATTACATTTTCACCGAACATTGATGTTATGAAGAAACCACAAATGAGCAACACTATGCTGAGACTTATTCATTAGAAGGGTACACGGTGAACATGGAACATTACAGGATTGACACTGTGAATTTGAAATTTTTTGACAGAAGAGCTTGCTTGATATTATCGGCAATGTACGGTGCCACAATGCCGATCGAGGCTTAAGTACGTGTTTACTTGATAGCTAATATGACTGCACTCAATATTCACTCAGTGAATCTGAGAAATTCTTAAAGAGACAGCTCAGTAGTTGTTATCGGCAAAGTATTATTCTGCAATGCCGACGAAAGTTACCTCAGTCAAAACACAGTTACCCCGATTTTGATTATACTCGGCACGACACATCCCGTAACTCTCCTAAAACAGACAAACTAAATAACTCACTCGATGCGGGAGAGTCCTTGGGAAGTTAAGAGTTCCTCAGTTAGTCAACCAATTCTCGACATGCTAAGACACCCGATGGTACATGGCCGTGTTCACACGAGTCCGCCACGTCTCCATATCCTGCTGTAGATCAGTCCAATCCACGCTTTCCAATTATATATCCTTAAAATCCATTCAGTGGTATTCTCCCACTTCTTCCAAGTGGCATTTTTCTATCAGCTTCCCACACCAAAACTCTGTGTACACCTTGTCTGTCCCCCATACATTACAAATGCCCCGCCCATATCATTCTTCTCGATTTGGTTACCCAAAACCATTTTATGAAAAGTACAATCATCAAGTTCCTCCTTATGTAGTCTTCTCCACTCTCCTGTCACCTCATCCCTCTTAGGCCCAAATATCTTCCTCAGCACCGAATTCTCGAACACCCTCAGCCTATGTTCCTCCTTCAGTGTGAGAGACCAAGTTTTACACCCATACAAAACAACAGGCGACACTATAATGCTGTATATACAATCTTTATACTTTTTAATGGCGAACTGGAAGACAGAAGTTTCTGCCCCGAATGATAGCAAGCATTCCGTGAGTCAGTCTCCTGTTAATTTCTTCATGAGTAGGAATTCGATTTTTTTGGCATTTTTTCCAGATATTTGAAGTTTGCTACAATTTCAACGGATTTATTGCCTACCTTAAGTTGCGATTGTGTCGTGCAGTCCCTCTACGGGACGTGGTTATTTAATCACCATAAATTCCAAAGTTTCAAGCTTTTGTCTTCTTTCTGAAGGGTTATGGTTGTCACAGCCAAATACAAAGACACTTTCTTTTATTATATATATATATACACTATATTCATCATCGTTCTGCAGTCTGTCTTACGACAGGTACATAGCCTCTTCCAAAGCGGGTTCTCCACACTGTGCGATCTAGTGCTTCCTCTTTCAATTTCCAGTGTCTTCTCTTTTCCTTAAGGATACGCTATATATACATATAATATATAAATATATATATTTTTCAAGAAACTCTGTGACCAGTGTTACGCCCACTACATTATAGTCGAATTTTAAAATAGAAGAATAAATATAAAAGTTTGAATTATTAATTTATTAAGCGAATAAAACTTTGAAACCCTCACTTCATATTCTTTGAACTCAAGAACTAGGTGCTGCAATGTCGCTCTGATGTGCGGAATTTTAAACAATACAGGGAACGTAAGAATAAGCATAAAATTAAGGCGCGTTCGCGTAACCATTGTTGCAGTGTACAAGCAATAAGTGTTACGTATTGTGAGTGTGTGTCTTGTTTTAATTACCCAGCATGCAAAGCGCGTGCACCGTGTTAAACTGATGTCTGTGGCCTGTGTGATAGTACCATATTTTTCCACATTATCTCATAAACAACAAGATATTCGGAAAAAGTTATTGAATATAAAATGTGTGTTTTGATTTTCTCTGCAGATTTGTCTGTAACCTTTCTCATTCTAAGGAAAATTGAGCGAGGTATTATCATAAATGTACATAGGTCTTTATGTAAAGTACCCGTTACTCTTGTCAGAATTTAATGGAACTTGAATGTTTTCGACAGGTTTCCGAAAAATTCCGAAATATAAAATTTCATGAAAATCAGTCCAATTTTTCGATGCGGACGGACGCACAGACATGATGAAAATAATAGCTGCCTTTCACAATTTTGCGAACTTGACTGAAAAACAATTTTCCTATCTGCTTATGCACCCATTCTGTCTCCTTTCGTGTCATGCAAGTGTACTGCTTTTGGTATCATAAAACGTTAAATTTAATAAAGACAAAAAAGGGGAAGTAGAGAATGAAAGAGAATTTTAAGAGGAAATCTGAAAGGAAGTAGCTGCCTGGGAGACTTGGCTTATATGGAAGGATAATAATAAAATAATTCCTGGGGGTAAAGGCGGCCGGTGCATATAGCTGACAACCTACCACCTTTATGTGCCGATTGTCTAGAAATCTGGAAGCCTCAACCTCCTTGAACCCTAAGGGCCTGTCCAGGTCTGTAATGGGAGTGCTTTACCTTAACAATAAAACAAAGCGTAAGGACATGATATAGGAGGTCCTGCACTGAACTGATCTCTCCCAGGACAGGGACAAGCGGCGAGAACTGGTGACGACGGCAATGATGAAGGGAGGGAATTTTCTTGATTAGGTGTGGAACTACTACTTCTCAGTAAGGAGTGCGTTCCATGGACTTGCTTATTTTATCTTAGTTATAGTACGCTGAAAGGAGTGTAGTTAAAGCAGATTTAATTTCCGAAGAACCGTAATATGAAATATTGTCATAATATGCGCACAAAATATTTGTCCCCTTCCACCACAGAGTCACTGGAGCTGCATCCCATGATTTGCAGCCAGGTTCCAGTGATTTAAATGAATAACTGTTTGAATGCACATCCAAAAACCTTGTAGCATATGAAATTAAAGACGAGTATAAGTCCATGGAGCATAGTCCTTCTTCAGAAGCTAACAGTTCCTCAGCTAGTCAAGAAATATCCTGCATTTTATGGAACCCGAAAGTTCATTACCACATTCAAAAGATCCCGCCACCTATCCCCATCCTGAGCCAGATCAATCCAGTCCATACCACCCATCTCACTCCTTGAATATCCACTATCTTCTCGCCTACACCTAGGTCTTCCAAGTGGTTCTGTCCCTCAGGTTTCCCCACCAAATCACCGTGTGCACCTTATGAAATGTTTCGTAACACCCTAAGTTTATACTGTTAGGGGTTGTTAGCACGTCGTACGTCTCCCAAGCTGGAAGACTATCTCTTGTCAGCTGTCCGAAACTTCTTATACCATATATTTGCAGCTACCTTCCATTTAAGGAGGCCGTTCCTCCATCCGCAATCAGAGGACGCGGCACGCTGTGGTGACAGGTGCCCACTTACCATAGTTTCATATTTATCGTAATTATTTTAGTTTAATCACTTTACCAAATCTTCTCTTCCAGATCCTATTAGATCTAATGTTCTTCGATGCTATGGATTTTGTTATTTCTGCGATTGAACTATGAGTGCCGCGAACTGATCATATCTTGTTACGACTAACATACAACGGTAACTACATTGCTTGGGCCGTGCCATGGCTCAGGCGGTTAGTCGCCGGCTTCCCACCGCGGAGGATCGGGTTCGATCCCGGGTCAGTCCATGTGGGATTTGTGGTGGACAAAGTGGCACTGGGACAGGTTTATCCGCGAGTACTTCGGGTTTCCCCTGTCAATTTCATTCCACCGGTGCTCCATTACCCGTCACAGGGTTGCTCAAGAAGCCTCAAGGCTGCTGTGAGTCCGTAGCGTCTACTGCGGGGCCCTTCATCAGTTAAAAAAAACTACATTGCTTTCTAGTTATGGCTCAGGGGTGAAGAGGCAAGCTGGCAAGAATGGTAGCCCTGCCCAAGCACCAAGTTTTATCTATCTGTTTTAAAAACGTCCACATTGGCTGAAGCTATAAGTTTACTCACAACAGAGTAAATATTTTTTGAAAGAGGCATAAAGTTGCCTGACCATTGCGAGGTGAGCCTACCAGTAACCACGCCGTGACGACTGCAGCAATGTGCAGTGTTAGCAAACGCAGCTAACAAGTTATCTGGTTACGGTTGTAAAATACACGGAACTATAAAGCCAGAATCTGAGACTAAATTTTTATTGTAGGATTAGACTGAAATGACTGCCTGTGTTTCATTTATATAAATTATAGGAATGAATATAAAGTGCTAATCTGATTGAACCCTAATGTATGAAACAGGGAATTAGATACAAGTAGTTGCAAATGGATTAAGTGATTAAGCGAAAAAATATATTTATTAACAAAATCGTCGTAAAAACGTAACAAACTCTAACAATATATAAAACATACAGTAACATTAACAAAAATCACATATTCAAGCCACTTTTATAAAGATACAAAATGTGTTTGTCATAAGAAGAAGTAGAAATTCATATTCGATATCACCATTAGGTTTAGAAGATAAATTCGACAGGAGCTGTTGTGGTTGCTGGAGTGTGTGTCATACTTCAGAGTGGGTCCGTTGCTTTTACTCTATCACGTTGGTCCCTCAGACCACACATTTTTGACGTGAGGGTATCAAAATCTCCCTTTCCTTAGAGCATGTTACCGGTCAGATGGAGGGAATCTCATGTACTTGGAGCTTAATTTTAAAACCCCCATGCCCACTTTGGCAAGGATTCTATTACCACTGTGAAAACCTATATGATATTGACTCCTAATGCTGAATATATGTAGTGCATTCAAATTTTGGTGAGACATTTTCCGTTCTTTAACAATGTTTATCCCTCAGTGCTGTGTAATAAGAATTAAGTTCTTGTCAAAAGTGGTCAGAGATGCTTTTGACAATAAGCTCCATATGTGTGCCTACATCTAAATTCACATCCAGGTCTGATTGACCTAAGTTTGTTTACTGCGGCAACATATTTTTAGCTTTGTATTAGGCAGTGTGCAATGACCCACAGACAGCTAAGGCCTGAAACATCACTTGGCTTTTGTGTAAACAACAGACCTAACGTCAGAAAAAGTTGCAAGACTCGCCAGACTCATTAAAAACTTGCTGCAACATTTGGACCTGCTTCGCTAGTTAATGCTAAAACTTCCCCGTCTGCACACACGTGAGTACGAATTGGAAGCGAAATTAGCTCTTTGCTTATCAGCCTCAGCGCTAAATGTCGGTGGTTGTTCTGCCTTGTTTTGCTAACTGAATAGGGGGATGGGCAATAATTAGAGCCGATTTGAACGTAGAAAATTATGTAGTTGTCCTCATGATTAATTAAACACCGCATTGTGACGACGTGACGTAATGGAGCTAAAATACCAAGTTTTATTAACGCCTGCACTAGATGGATTTGGGCGACCCGCTTCAGGTCTGGACCATTTTACCTGTAGGGAAAACCCGTGGCACTCTTTGGGCGATCCTCAGAGGTGGTTTCTTCGTTGTAGAGAAAAGAAAATCCTTATACCTTACTGAGAGTCGGATTTCAGTTGGCAGTCGTCCAGCCCGTAACTCAGCCACTAATATGATAGAGCTATCCGGTACCTGCTTGCGAAGAAAAAATCCTTCTTTCCTTGGGGGAATCGAATCCCGGTCATCCGGCCATTATTCCGTCTATTCAATGAAAGTGCTATCCAGACTGGGAACTAGCCTAAGGTACTGCTGTGGGGCAGGCTAATTAAGGCAAAAATATTGGCATTACAGATATGAATTTCATGACATAAGGAATGTCTGGTTTTTCATAATTTTGAGCTCGGTAGATATGAGGGACTTTTTGCAAAGCGGCAGATCCATCGCCGAGATATCGCTGATAGGCGGTGCGCCGATAAACTGTTCCTAATTGTCGCAGCAAGACTCCACACCAGCAAGTCTTTGGCCCTGGGTGAGCAAGGTGGATGGTCTAGTTGACAGGCTGAAGCAGGAACGCCTGACCAGTCTCTTCGTCGATAACTTGTCCCGTAGCAACATCGAACACAAGACGTGGAACGTCGCTGTTCTTCTGACGCTTCACACGCTGTTCCTCGTTGCTCGGAGTTTCGGGTGACTGACGCTTAGTTGTCACTTTGGCGCCAGCGGGATGGTACTGTGGTACAGGTTCGCTGTAGCCGCCCTGGAAACAGATTGTGATAGCTTATAATAACTAACTGGCTACCTAATTAACGGACTGATTGTTTGGCCGCAAAAACAGTTTCATATCTTCCTATTTAACCTTTTATTTACTAAGAATAACATGAATTACTTTAAAAGATTCAGTTCCTACTGTGCAGTAAAGATACGTTATTCAAGGTAATAAAGATCCTTGACATAATATTTGAAGGAAAATATTATCTGTTTGTTCCGAGAATAATATGCACAAAAAATACACTCTGTAGCCAGAATGTGGAGCTTCTGAAAGCAAAACCTGGCAATATGTTCGCCAACCTCTAGGTATTAAGTCGATAAGTAACTGACGAAGTTACTGTCTGAAGATCTGAAAAGTAACTGGCCGACCAACTAACTGGCTAAGGAACTGACTAAGGTAGAGATTAATCAAAGGAATGGTTAGTTTGATTAGCCCATTACACCTCTGTTACTTTTTGTACCGCCAGGCTTAACACTGCAAAATTCTTCGTTCCACTTACTTATGTGAACAAACAGCGATAATTTCCCTACACAACATTAAATGGTTTGTTTTTATAACCGAGATGTAGTGTGTTTACTGTGCTGTAAGAACTGAATATTTAACTGTAATACAAGTTAATTCTGTTACTTCATAATATTTTAGGTTTACATACAATTTATGTGTAATAGACACAAATGTGAAATTTATAGAATCATTGTGCTGATTTAATGAAATACACAGACTACAAGGTTCTAAAATGGCGATGTGTGTGTGGCATTTACCAAGGCGTACATAACCCGTGTCATAAATATTGTCCTACTCTAATTTCCATCCCACTTTGATTTGGTGCACCTCACTGTTATAAAAGACATTTTATCCATTGAATGCTTTTCTTGGTGTATTACTTACTGACTGAGCTATTCCAGCTCCGTTAGACGCTTTAACTTGTACGCAGTTTGTGTGTTGTGAGCCACGTAAAACTGAACTGTTGTTATTTATGTAACTGTCATGATACCATATCATATATCTTGACGTTTCTACTTACATCGTTGCCACCGTCGTCACCGCCATCTCCTCCCTGTGGAAAGAGAAGTAACATTTCAAGTGCAATAGTCCAACCAGTTAGTTATGTCACGTGTCTTGGGACAAAAACAGTTGGGAAACCAAAAGGCAAAGCGACTTTACGTTTTATTCTCCGCATATGCGCATATCAAAAGGGAGCGAACGTGTTGGTAAAAGACCAAGCTGTGTTTGTGTGCCGTATGTGCTCCCGATCGTAGGCCTAAGTCCTATCAGGGAAATGTCGGGTTCAAATTTCGGGCCTGAGTCTCGGTACACAAACTGCAGGTTTTTTTTAACTTTCCTTAGTAACTTTATGCGAATTTCGGGATTTTAGCCAAAATTATGAATCAACTGATTCCCTTCAAATTTTTACATTTGTTGTATACTAACAACCGGGGCACGCGGTGGCGCAGTTGGAGTAGGCACTGCCCTATAAGCCGGAAGGTTGCGGATTCGATTCCCGATGGTGCCATTGGAATTTTTCATTGACATAATCCTTTCAGTCGCACTATGGCCCTAGGTTTGATTCAGCCTCTAATAGAAATGGGTACCAGGAATATTTCCTGGGGGGTAAAGGCGGCCGGTACCACTCTCATGTGCCGACTGTCTAAACATCTGAGAGCCTCAAACTTCTGGAACCCTAAGGGCCTGTCCAGGCCTGTAATGGGACTGCTTTAACTTTTTACTAATAACCCTAACATTCCATCCAATAAAGTGCCGCTCACCGACTGCGCTGTTAAGTGAACCAAAAGTAAATAAAATAATTAATATTAATTAATTATTAATTAATTAAAATATTAAAAATTAAAATATTAAATCTCCAGAGTTTATACAGCGTCGACAAAAGTGATGAAACGTTAATGAATTACGCAAAGATTTATAACCGCACTGTCTTAGCCCTTTGTTGTTGCTATCACAGTCTTTGTCTTGAGAGACCTATACGGCTGCCACACAGAATAAACTGGTTTTAAGCAATTAGTTTCACGCAACTGCAATTTTATGTTGCATGAAAATGGTTGCTTAAAACCAGTCGCATTAGTGTGCTCGCCGCTTTAAGTGAAGTCACATGGCATATCTGGTATTTTGACATGGTTAGCGCACCGCTGATTTAACCTGCCGGGCGTTAAGTCTATAAACTGAAGGACCTTTGCTGTTGTGTTTCTGTTTTCTCTCGTCACTGTTTAAGCATGTGCCAGTTCCGAATTCAGGGGCGCCTTGGCATCATCTACCCACACCACTTAACCTTCCCGTTTTCGGTTGTTATGAGAGGCAAGATCTATGTGTGCCCTCTCTTCCAATACTCTTGAAGATCATGTAACAATTTCCTGTGTACTAATCTACGTACTTTATTATTTACTGATACACCACGTACCTGTGTCTAATTCTGTCCATATGTAAGTGTGTCTTCATTTTTAATAATATCTAATTTGGAGGTTTTTGACATATCTTGCGACATTCATTGCTTTATCGAGATTTGAGCTTCTCATAGCACTAGTGATTAGTGTTTAAATCTTCTGGGATATTTCTCGACGTTGGTTGTTAACTACCCTAGAGCAGGGGCGCATCCAAGGAGGGGCTGCAGGGCAGCTACCAATAAGAATTAAAAAGACACAGATTTTGTGGACAAGATGATGTCAAAAGTGTTACGGGATTTATCCTTCAGCTGAAATCAACCACTGAAATCGGCTGATGACTAGTACATTGTAATTTGAAAAACAAAATAAAAAAACTGGGAAGCCTTAGCTGAAATTGAAAAATACAAAGAGATTAGACATTGTGATTTAAAGTAGGTTATTGAGTCACTGAACACATAGTTACATTTGTGGGTATATAAATGCAGTTGCAGGTAGTGTTATGTTACAGTTATACTTGCAAAATGATTTTTATAACATGCTTTTAAAATTAAACATAAATTATGTGTACCTTGATGGTCAGCCCCCCTCCCCCCAGTGAAAAATTCTGAACTGCCCCTGCCATACAGTCATCGAACTTCCGAAACAGCGTGTTGACTTCATGTTCAGGGTTAAGAGCAGCCCCTATTCTTGGAGTTTATGACCCTGAAGATGCAATCAGTACGCCCCTACGAAACGTCAGTCACATCCCACAAGACTTGAACTTTGCGAGATTTGATGTTCTTTAGCGATACTGCTGAGGAAGGTGTTCTTCTGAGATGTGATGCCGTGTCTTTGTGCTTGTTGTTCCCGACATTTTATAGGATTGTAGTGCCTTCATCTTCAGTGGTCAAGCAGGCCTGATTCTTTATGATGAAGGCACTACTAACCTTTGAAATGTTGGGAATAAATCTGATTAGGGCGCAACGTCACATGCTAGAAGACATGATTCCTCGGCTGGATTATTTGAAAAATTTTTTAGCGTTTTGTTTTTCTTATCCCAAGTTTTATTGGTACATAAACGAGAGGAAAGGTATATTATGTTACAAAGTTGCAGCTGAAAATAATTATTTTATCGTGATAAAAATAATAACACTTACGTGACCAGCGTGGTTGTAGTCCCAGTAGTGTTCGCCGTACCCTCCGTGCTTGTCTCCCCAGCGCACCTGAAATTCACCGTCACTTAGCACAAGTACGTCCCACTTGATTCTGTTAATTGCATATTTACACGTGCAAAGCTCTAACAGGAATTGCCGTGCCACGGCTGAGATTTCTTGATCCAAACACCAACTAATTCTGCTCGAAACCCTCGTTAGTTGTATTATTATATACCTCTGACACGGATATTTTTAAAAGTTTCCATTCCACTGTGGAGATTTCTGGATTAAAACACTCTTTCTTTTATCATAACGTTAGATTTTGGTATCATGAGGGAAATTCAAATTTTCTGCCTTGTACTGATGATATTTAAATGATGGTGATTTTAGACAATAACAATTATAAGTCACCTTGGAAACCTGTAAAGAAATGGGTGCTTAATCTCAGAGTCAGAAATAGTTGGAACTGCTTGGTCACGTCTTTCATTCTTCTAGGACTTGAAGCGATCTAATCTTCAGAAATTAGAGTGAGGTAAAAACCATAGTTACTGTGAAATGTAATTTTTATGAAGTAATCATCATATTTCGATGGAAATGATGTTTAACCAGTTTTTATCAGGGTAATACGAATTGGAATGTTTTTGAATTTTGTTTTAAGATCTGTCCGTACTATGTTAGGAGTCGTGAATAGCAATGCAAACCATTCGGCTTGAATAATGTTAAGAAATATAATAAATGTTGAAGCAATGGCACAGTTGAATTTGTGGGGTTTATTTATGAATGTAATAATTCATATAAACACGCCAATAACACAGAGATTGTCTTTAAAATTTATATTTGACATGGTCCTGTTGCTTTATTTCGTGATCAGCGGTTGACTCTTTTTGACGTAACTCCAAAAATCAAAGGATTATCGGCTTATGATTTGGATTATAACGAGGCTAACGGAAAAAAATTCACGCGAATTACTGGTTAGTGACATCAGGCATGGGCCAGGCTGACATATAAAATGTCTCCGCAAATAGCCATTTGTACTATTAGCTAGATGTTAGTGAAATGAGTTGGGTTTGCAAGGACCTGAGTTTTCGTATTCCCATGGAAACAAACTATGTCAGACTGTTCTTTAGTCCTTCCCTAGTACACAGTGTCGGTCGGCTGTTTGCAGCTGTTTTATTCCCTAGTACACAGTGTCGGCCGGCTGTTTGCAGCTGTTTTATTCCCTAGTACACAGTGTCGGCCGGCTGTTTGCAGCTGTTTTATTCCCTAGTACACGGTGTCGGCCGGCTCTTTGCAGCTGTTTTATTCAAATATTTAATGATACTGTGTCATCACCGCAAGGCCTTCAGCTTTTATATGAAAACTAGAAAGAATGGATGAAGTCGTGGCCTATTTAATTCCCTTTGATGGGCTTCAAGAAGTGGGAAAATCTCGGTTGGTTGATTATCCAGCCCAAGTTGGGACTGCTTTATGATGCATTAATTTGCTTAGCTTACTGCTATGCGGGTACGACTTTGTGCACACGCAATATTCCGTGTATATTTTGTTATTCCTCATCGTGACTTGGTTTATCTTAGGTCCAAGCTTGTAAAATTTGATTTGAAATATTTTTTAATTTATTTACTTTATTGAAAGTGATATTCTTGTGACTTTATCTTGTATTTTTCTTATAAGTTATATGCCGCAAAACTAACCTAAGGTACACTTATTTCTTTAAATTAGCTAGGGACTTTATGCACTATTTGCAGTGTATTTTGAAACAACTACTCTGACAAGTTTTGCAGAATTTTTCCCAAATTTTCAAAGCTAATGACGGGATATTATTTGCAATTTGGCACCTTCCATCCTTGTGTTTTCTTACTTACCTACCTACTCATTTCCACATTACATTCCACGTTACGTAAATTCTGTAATCAAAATGGCATTGGAATAAATTAATTTGCAATACAAATGTTATGTCCCTTCTTTTCTGCCTCTCATTTTTGTGGATAATATTTTAAGAATGTATTCAGAATCTTTCCTAACATCCCGTCTAAATTTACGCCAGTCGCGAATTACATAGTGCGTATCATTTGACAAAGGAGGCTTAGCGACCGAGTCATGGACGTACAAAGCAGTAATATGTGTCCGCAAAATAAATGTAGTGTATCTCCCCATAGCGCGACAGTTAGGCACATTTCTCTCAAACCTAATGTAGTTCCTTATGTCAGGAACAACAACATGGCGGACATAAGAGATAAATAGTATAGATTTTATCGTCGCTGGCACTTTATTTTTCAGTTGTCTTCCTAAAAGATTTTGTTGGCGTGATAATTAAATTTAGCTCTTAACCTTGGTTCTGAGTTGTTGGACAAGAAATAATAAACTGCTCTTGTAACCAAGGGTTTAAGTGAAGTGTGCGCACTATGCTTCAGTTTTTTTGGGATACTGTCAATTGTTGGATAGATGACGTTATTCCCACCCACACATGGTGGGTTTTCAATCAAATAACAGTATTTTCTTTTTACTTTCGAGATACCACTAACCGCGATCGAACCTGGAACTCCGGGTATTAAGGTTTTATACTAATCCCACAATCACCGGAAAGACGTGCGAGTGCAGTGTTTAGAGATTGCGAGTTTCAATAAGACAGCTGCCGGTGATATCGGGGAAAAATGCCATGCATATGATTTGGGAATTTCATTGCCTTTCGATGTTATTGTCGATTGTGTGTTGGGATGATGACGCTATGTGGTAGTGACTATCTTGCAGACGTTTCGGAAATCGTGTCGTATCTACTCATGGGCGACGTAATTAACCCATGATGCTTGCTAATTGATGGCAGATGGTGGGAGCCCTGCAGTAATTACCTCGCCTTTTAAAATGGATGTATAAAAATCTCCAAAGACAACTCCTTAATGGAGTTATCAGCCAATTACAGGACCAAAATCAGAAAATAAAATATATTTGCCAGTGCACCAAATCCTTGTTTTACAGCCCAGTTGTGTTCCTGAAAAAGTGGGCATAAATAAAAATGATATTTCCACAAGAAATAATAGAACAGGTAGGTCTTAATGCAATAGAGTGCAGCCAGCCAAATGGCGTTAAACTGAAAATGAGAGGGTGTAAAGTAACAAGTGGTGTATAATGGTAAGGGGCTTTGAAGCGTTAAGTCGTAAAACTGGCGTAAAACAAGGGCTTGGTGTACAGTGATAAACAATCATCCGAAGGCTGGAGGGTAGCCAACTTCCAATACGTCGCGTGTACGTATATATTATACACAGACACACACAGAGACACACACACAAACACACGCACACTTCAGACAGTAGACACTGCCCACCTAGCGGATGTGTAATGAATCAAGGATTGTCATACAGTCGTCTGGACACAGAATAGTACAAACACTGTCACCAAGAAACAACCCACTCAGCGGCAGGCAATTAGAAGCATGCATAAAGCGCCCGTACTTTGGTCTTGAAGTGCCCGGCGTGGGGCGCCGCCTTCTCGTAGCGCTCCTGAAAGTGGTGCTCGTTGCCCCGTCGGTATCCAAACTCGTAGTGGTCGTGTTCAGGATTGTGCTGATACCTACGTGCGACAGACAGCAATAAGAAGGTGCAAGAAGACAGAATGTGAAGGGGACAAAGTGACAGAGAAGCTCACCTCCTCTAACACATGAATTTTTCTGCGAGCGCTCATTTAAGCGGGGGGTCGGAGGTTACTCCGGGTAACTCGGGCTGACGCATGGCGGTTGCGCTGTCTAAAAAATTTACTACATACCGCAATACAAACTTCACCTTAACATAGATTCATGGTGATTTTAATTATGGAGAATGTATAAAGTAACTACGAATAATCTGAAGTTAGGTTTCATTTTATTTCCAAACAAACGTTATTTCCTATTATATTTAACGACAGTTTCTCAGCTGCGTGCATTATAATGGGTCTAGTGGATAGTTGTATGCGAATTATATATTTTAAAGGATATGGAAGGAAGATGTCGCGATTAATCTATGGTAGTAAGAAACACCCGTATAGAAAGATGGAATAAAATAACAGAACTATAGTAAAAATAACCGATTTATGTACGGAGAATGGAGCCCGGAACCTTCAGAGTATCTGTTAGTTGTATTAACCGGTGAATCACGACAACCGTTGTGCAGGTCGTGTTTGAGGTTTCTGCCGTTGTTAGCAAACAAAATATTTTATTCGACTTAGAATCCGCTAACAAACGAATAAAGAGTGTAAATAGACAAAAATCAAAGAAACATATAAATTTTGGTTGTAGCTGTCTTCACGTATATATTGTAATTTTCTAGGATATAGTGTTACAGAGTGTTGCACGTAAAACCGGCCCGCTTGCATGGCGAAATAAAGCAAGCGGGCCGGCTTTAAGTGGAACATTCTGTATATCGCTAGAGGAGTGGTTTTCGACTTTTGAATTACCGTAGTGCCTTCGTCTTTGGGGCCCAAGGAAAGAATAGCTGTTCTGTTTGATTCTCGCAGGTGAAGGCCCTGTGATCCTTTGAAATGTCGGGAACCACTCACCCACCGACACAGCGTCACAGTTCAGGAGCCTTGAATCCTCAGAAAGACAGCTGTGAGAATCTCAAATTTAGCATTGATTTAGTTTTTTTAAGAATTTTTCGTATCTTTCCTTCCCCCGTCTCTTTTCACGTGTTTTGTCTTTGTTTTAAGGCCGACGATTAATTTACTCAACCAGAAACTAAAAATAAATGATAAGATATATCTTATTTCAGCGAATGTTGTATGAAACCCACCTTGAATTATAAACCCTCTTCTATTACACATAAGTTCATCATGTAGCATGTAAATGCCAGAGTTGAAACCATCAATGCAAGGGAGGAGACGTTATCTTGGTGCATGTGGGGAGTACCGGGCAAAGCCTCTTAAAACTGCTCCTATTCCAGGTACAAAAGCAAGCCTGCAGCGACCGATTACTGACGGTATCAGCGTTTCATGCGATGTAGAGGAAATACGAATATTAACCCTTTAAAGACGAAGCATATCTGTTTTATGTCAAGACTCAGTGCGTACCGCGCTGTAAACACTCTCCACTTCAGCTATAAAAACCAGTCTCTTAATGTTTTATAAGGCAAAAGCTGCTGTTTGTTCTGAGATCCGTACAAAACAGATAAACGCAATGTGGGCACCACGTAGAATTTTTTAACTTTAAACCTGGTTTTATGTAAAGTTACCGCTAGGCTTTAAAAGGTTAATATTTAAATTAATGAACTGTTCATGTAACTCTGTGGAGGTAAAAGCAAGGTCCAACACTAGTATCAGTCCGCTATTTGAAAAGAGCCGAAACAAATTTAGTTTAATTTATGTAAGATTTGCGGTATGGATGGCGATGAGTCTCAGTGTGGCACATCTTATTACAGGACGCCACGTCGTGTAGTTTGGTAGACGGTTATCAACTTTCTGATGGAGCTACTGCATCTATCTTTAGATCGTATTTCTAACTTGAAGACAGAGGCAGTAAGTTTCTCCGAAATGGTGATTACTATCTGCTAAATGTCAAGCGTCCTATCCCAAAAAATCATTAATTTTGAAATTCAAATAAGTTGGATTTTAATTGTATCTTTAAGTTAGATGTTTCATTCACTGTTTTACCATTTAAAGCTCAGTGGTTGCTGTATCTACCGCCAGGCTTAATGTTAACAAATTTTGTTTTCTGCCCACACAGTGTATTTATGTGTTTTGTATGGCTATCAAAACAAACAGCTGTTATTTCTCCCACACAGCATTAACTGACTGGTGGTTTTTGTAACCGAGACGGAGTGAGTTTATTGCGCGGCATGAACTGAATTTTTGAATGTACGTCAGGTTAATTTTAGTCTTTAATGTTTAACGTATTGCTGCTTTAGCTTTGCTCGTGGGTTTATATATTTTAAGATTTCCGTCAAGCAAGCGATGATCTTGCATTAGACATTCTAGAGGAATGGTTGAAATTCTGGTCACTACTAAGCCGCGACTGTCAACTGTTTCCTAAGGTGATATATTGGTACATTTGTCTGAGCAAATTGGCAACTTTTGTTAGGACATCCCTTTTATAGAATCCATTTGCGGCCCCCTGAATAAAAAGCAGAAACACTCTAAGATATGCTAATATACATAAAATAAACGATGCGAAGAGGAGTAAAAAATGTGTAATGGAAGAGAGAATATAGAAAAAGAAGAGCGGCAAATGATCGAATAATTTGAAGATAATTCGAATTATGCCAGCAGAGTTATTAGAGAAATCAGTAGAGACATGAAATGGTACCGAAGCCAGAAGCGATGAAGTGTTACCAGTCTTAAGTCTAGAGATACGGAGTTCGCCAGAAAGAATAGGAGAGGAACAGAAGAAGACAACAGCCGCCACGATTGCACCAGCAGCAAATACATGTGTCGTCATGTAGGTCATTGCATTATAGTAGGTGGTCTTAGCCACCACATTAACACGACCATGAATTGGTTTTAAGTCTGTCATAAACCGTTAGGTCAGTAACAAAGGATTAAGTGGCACATGCGTAGAAGAATGAGGTGCCAGAATTGTGAAGGGAAAATGAAAGAAGTTTTCACCCAGTGTTTTGTGCTTCAAATCCATACAGGACGTTTGAATTCTAAAAGAAGGCACTTGAAAACTTGCACCAATGCAATATTCGTTATTCTACTAAGTGGAACAGTGCATGCCAACCATACAAGAGCCCTACAGAGCGTGACTCAACAAGGCAGACTTTCAGTTAAATTTACCTGGTGAATTGCAATATGTCATTTAATTCAAACGGTAAAGTAAGGAGCTTAAAGGACGCTGAAATGAAGCGTAACGCATTCCACACCTTCGCAGTAGATCGAGACAAGCGGGCAGCTTCACATTAGTTGCTTTTAACAGTGGGCAGAGGCCCCAGAGCCAACAACTGTCAGAAAAGTCAGTGTTCAGAGAGTTGTTAAATAGTCGAGTGTGGAAAAAGAGGCAGTTGGAAATATATGCAGTATGCTGGCGAGAGATAGCAGCTAGTTAGAAATGTCACTGTGACGAGAGATGCAGAAGGATAAATACTGGTTAAATTAGTCGTTACAGAAACAGATATAGTTTTCCGTTCAAATAGACACTTTGGTGACCATCAGCAAACAGTTCGGAAAGCTACTGTGGAAGTCTCACGTACCGCAGAAAGAGAGGTGTCGGTTAATGTAACTATTGTGGCGAGAATTAGCCAACGTGGAAAGAGACTGGTTAAGGTAGTCGTTATCCAAAGACAGATAACTGCAATTTATAAAGTATCCACCGTGGCAAGAGTCAGCAACCGGTTAGGAAAGCCAGCTTTGAGAACTCCAGAAATGTTGGATAAAGCAGCCAACCAGCTTTGGCTAGAGTCAGCAGTCAGTTAGAATAGCCATCTGGAGAGAGAGGGAGAAAAACATAGAAGTACCGGTTATAAAGGGCCAGTAACCGGTACCAGTAGCTGTAGCTACCTGTCCCTGGTGCCTCTGCTGCGCTAGGTCCTTCTTCTCGTAGCGCTGCTCCCATTCGTGAGGGTCCTCACACACATGTCCGAACTCGATCTGATCGGGGCCGGATTTCAGCATGTAGAAGTCCCTGGTGTCAGGGACATGACAAAATTGCGAGCAATTTCTGCCTTCCTCAGAACTACATCACTTCTGACATTATGTGTTGTGTTAGTTTAATCCTTGTAAGTGTCTGAACACTGTGGTAAGTACACGTAAAATTCACAGATAAAATAGGGAAGAATATATTGAATATTTTAGTGGACAGGAAATAAATTGGATAGACTGGTTGAAAAGAGTGCTTTGTAAATTAAGAGGATTTAGATTGGGGAATGAACGAGGAATGTATCATTTATTTTTAGGTAATTAAATCGTCAAAGCCGTGTTGCTGATTTGGCCGGAATTAAGAGAGTCACGAAAGAAAATTTTGTAAAAATCATTGTGTATGAATGAGGAATTTGTATACAGGAAAAGAGTAAATTATGTAAACTTTACAAATAAGGAATTTAGGAAGATGCTTAGACAAAGGGATCCATAAATGACAAATAAGCAAAGGGAAATTAATATTACAGTTGCACCATGATTGGGACTTCCAGGGAGGAAGTGAAATTTTATGTGGTTAGATAAACTTTAGGCTAGAAGGGATAATATTTATTACGCATAGGAATATTCTGTGCGGAAACATGCTACTGGGTCCACAGTGTTCTGCAGATATCTGCTTGTAATGCACGTGCTTTTTTCTTTCATGTTGCTGTTACTGCTAACGACACCATGTTCGAATCAAAAAGGATGAGAAGATTTTTGATGCGATTGTAAGAGATCACACGGGTTAGGCGAATCATAATATTAGATGGGATGTTCGAAATACAGGCTAAGAAGTAATTTGGATTAAACACACGGCTTACCCAAAACCAGTAAGTTGCATCTGGTGACTGCGGTTATGGTCACTGGAGTTACAAACAGCAGTGAACTTGATGGTCCGTTCAACATGTAACAGATTCTAAATACAGGACTTTTTCTAAGACTTTAATTAATATTTATTGACTGCTCTAGCGCCACGGTAGGCTTACGAAATAATATTTTCGGTAGTCATTTTACGTTTTGAAAGTGAAACTTGGGTTACATCTATGTGGGAAGAAGAGAAAGAAAAGGAACGAAATTTACAAAGGGGAGGTTTCTTAGGACATTGCTAGAAGTAAATTTACGATACAGAATACGAAAAACGAAAAAAACAGATATACTGAAAACTGAAAATACGAAAGAATTGAATAAATAATAATTAAATTTAAAACAAGTAGTAAAATGGCTGATTACTAAATTAACATATAAATGCGTAATCTAAAAAGACAACTGGGAAGACCCAGACCTGAGTCGAATTAGCAGCTTTAGACGTTCTGAACATATGAATGGGATTGTAGCACCTAATTTTTTATTTGAGATAAGAGTAAATGTAATAATAATAATAATAATAATAATAATGCCATCAGTAAGACCGACGTTTTTGTATACTGGCAAGGAATGCAGCATACTTTTTGTATGTCCAATACTATGAATATATGGTATTTAGCGCATTTCTGTGTAATCAGAAATGTGATGAAAAGTCAAAGAGAAACTGAAGTGGGGAAAGTGTGTGAAACTTATTCTGTAAAATGTTAGCGCTTAGCTTTAAAGGGTTCAAGCTTATGAAGAAAGGTCAGTATGAATTTCAAGTTAGTGGTCAAGTTCGTACTTGAACTGAGTATCCCACAGAACTGCGGGTGAAAATAGCAAATGTGTAAGGCTATAAATGCGTTCTATAAATATGATTTAAAATGTACAAGAGGAAAAGTTATTTATGTCTGATTTATGAAAATGCAGAGTACATTAACTGCAATTGAACGACATCTTAATCTAAGGAATGTTTTCTTAAATAAGATGAATATATAACACGGATTCGTAACAGTGACATATAGAACACATTATAATGAAAAATAAATTTTTATTTATTCAAAATTACTGTATATACTTTTGCACAGCTAATAAGTTTGAAATAACTTAGTGTGTTAAAAGAAAGGTCGAAGGCACGCGTGCTATGAAAAATATTCCGTTAAATTAAAAAGCTTCTCATTTTTGAAGTAATTTGCTTCGAGGAAAACTGGAAACTACTTTAAAACTGCCCCATCTAGAAAGCAGCATCCATGTTTGTACTGGCAGTGGATCTTTTTTGCACTCCAGTCAGTAATGTCTTCAACTACAAATTCCAAGTAAGTTTTATCCTTAACCATTTCTTATATAATTAAGTATTACAAAGAAAAAATATATTTCAACAAATATGAATGTAAATTTTAAGAGGGATAAATTTACTTTTGTGATTTCAGAAATTAACAGGTTCTATGTTAAGGAATATTAATTGATGTAAATTATTAACAAAATATTAGTAACAAAACACTAATCTTTATGCTGTAAGAGACGAAAGAATAAAGCATATTATAACGAAAGTTGTTGCAGTGACACAAATTAGCCCTAAAAGGCTTATGTGTGCTAACAAATATATCGCCCATGAAACAGCAATTTTTCGTAACCCAGCGATACACAATTTTACAAGAGACTGAAAAAACGTGACGGATATACCAACATGCAAGCGTGTTAAGCTTTTACAAAAATATAAGGGCAAGCAATTTTTGAATTTAACGGAAGAGAAATGCAACACCCTTTCTTCTTAACACTTGTTATACTCACTGGAAGTACTTCCCGTGTCCTCCGATTCCCGCTGCCCCGAATCCTGTCTCCGCGGTGTTGTGGTCAGATTGTGAATCCACCAAGACACCTGAAGAACAACAAGCAACTTTGAGATATGGCATGGGGATTATCAAAATTTGTGGTCAGCATGTCAAAATTATTTTAAAAAAGTGAAGAAGCGCAACTCAAAATGTCTCCCATTAAACCTCCCCAACATTAACCCTTTGAAGCAGTAGTTCTTGAAGCTTCTGGAACCGGGGACCCCTTACAAAGCCTAATTCTGTATAGACTCTCTCCCAAAATTTATCTGACACAAGAGAACCACTCGGACACAATTCGCAGTAACGTGTGATGCTCTGATAATTTCTTTGCCTTCTTGCTTATGGAAGGAAGGCAAAAGTAATCTCACCGACCCCCCGGATAGGCCCCGCCAAATTTTAATTCAAATTTATATTGTGACAAACGAGACTTTGAAATGAATTATGTGGTTACAATCATCCTATTTCTGATGATTTTTAACTACCTTTTATTTGAAGATTAAAGCCTTCTAGGACATAAGACCATGCCGATTTGTAATTTGTAACCTAATTTCGGAGACGTTTATTGCCTCCATTTTCAGGGTAGTATTTTAGTATTATTATATTAATTTAAATCTATCCCATTTTAGAATGGACCTTTACTTTATATCTGTGATATATATATATATTATCTACACCTAATTTAAAAACCCAATGTACGGAAGTAAGCAGAAAATATTGCAGTACAAAGTGGCATTGGTTTCCTGATCTCTTAAAAAGTGCGAATATTCAGGGGAGTTGAATCGACATATTTCGTGAAAACAAGAAATTAAATAACCAATTAATGGGTAAATCAAATTTTGCCTTAGAATCTGGCTCCTGGACTTCCCACTTATACTACTGTAATATAATTCTTTTGAAGATAGGTGTCATCTGTGTTATGGCAGATGAAATTATTTGCTGAAAGTTTACGGCAGGAGGTTTTACACTCTGAGGATCAAATCAGCAAGTACCTCTGGTATGTAGCTACCTGCGTAAGGCCATGTACAGCGTCACACCCTAAAAGAAATGATCACCGCTAGAAGAGCCTAAAATCTTGCATTTTTTTTATTTTAATGCGAATTGGGCATGGATTTTAATTTCAATCTTACTTTTCGTTTTGTCTTATTTTTAGAACATTCTTGATTATATAAAAGCTGCAATTAGCCATATACCTTAATCAAGAAATTTATAATCTGCGATGTTAAATGTTTGCCTATACTTTCAGTATCCAGCCGGATGTTTAACTCTTAAAGCCCTCTGGTTACTTGATGTGCCACAACAATTCTACGTTCTGCCCACACATTGCATTTTTGTGTTTTTTAATGGATCTCAGAACAAACAGCGTTTTTTTCTATAAACAATTATTAACTGACTGGTTCTTATAACTGGAGTGGGTGTGTTTCTGCGTGGTGTCAAATGATCCTTTAAATATAATTTAGTTTAATTTTAATTCTTATTATGCCTAGGGGCAGGTTACAATTATAATTTATGTGAAATGGATCGTTATAAGGCTGGGACGCTGGGCCTTACCAGCTGCACAGACAGTGTTTTGATTCCAGAAATATTCTTTAATTGGCCAGGCATGAATTCACACCGCCTTTCATACCAATGAAATGACGAAGCCTAATTTGTGGTGTAAACATACGATTCAGTAAGCTGAGCTCTCTCCTAGCTTTCTGCTTTACTGCTAAACTAATTTCTGTTTCTGAGGTAGCAGGTTCGAATACTGACTCGGTTACCGACTGCAATGACGGAGCAATTTTGTGCTTTAACCACTCTATGAGCGAATTCTGAAGTGGACGTAAAGGAAGTACTGAACCTGTGCGTAGTTAAACACTACCTTATGGAGACGTATTGGGGGAATGAAGGTATAGCTGTACGTGTTCTTAACGTTACCACTAGATGGAAATGAGTGGATATTATCACGCCTCGAGCGTTTTAAT
>BLKM01000184.1:236913-308433 GCA_013340265.1 Coptotermes formosanus
CCCCCCCCCCCCCCACCCCCCGCCGGTGACCATTATATAGGAGCCTGAGTGTACTGCCATCTTCCCCTTCCATTCGACGTCGTGTGACCTCTAAACATTTGAAACGTACGGTTAAGTAGCTTATAAGGAGAAATAAATGCGTCAGTCCCTGTCTAGAAGCCGTAAAAGCGTGCAGTGTGGAAGCCACAAATGTGGCGTCTTGTTAGGTTTGCGCAACTTAAAAATCAACAGGGCTCCAAATCTGGATCAATTTTTAACTGAGGTTTCCTGGCACATGAAGACCAATATGCTTCTAACATTTACGTTATTAATGCTTTCGTGAAATAGGAAATATTATGTAATGAAAGGCTTTATAAATATTTCTTGTTAGAAATATTGCAAGGGTAATAAATATGTGCTTAATGTAACAGTCTTCTGAAATATGACGCCGTGGAGGTACAAAAATTTTGGGAAAATGTGTGTGTCTCAAATTTCGGTATAAATTTGTTTAATCTTCCGACATTTATTGACCAATCTGGCTGGAATTCGATGCAGGGAACCTAAAATTAATATATTTTGTATTTATGTGTTTTGTGAATGTCGGTGCCGCGTGAGTTACTTCACGTACGGGCGTAAATGAAGTATTGTCATATTTTATATCCTTTTTAACCGCTTTTGATGAAATCCGTTGCAGTAGATTTCGACAAAAAATTATTGCGTATTTGTGAGTGTATTAAAAGTGGGCTCAGTGAAAGCCATGCTTTACTGAGGAGTGTGAAGAATTTTCTCTTCATACTTTCAACGTTTGAGTAAAACTCTGTGTAGCCGAAACATGTAGCTGCTTTTAATTTAATTTGTAAGAATAAAGTTATATTTAGACGGAACATATTGACATTATTTCTGTGATAATGTAAACAACGGGGTTGAATCACCCGAAGGTAAGAAATCTGCACGTAAATGTTGTTGAGCATTTACGAATTTTGCAAAAATCGTTGCAGGGAATGTGGTGCGTTTCTCGTAGGCATGAATGAAATAATGCGTGGTTTCAGGCTTCCGCAGCGATGCAAATGAGATCTGAGCTCTTCTGGAATTTTAGGCAGCGCAGAGTGATATTTCCCTATCGACGTTTCGGAACAACCTATCTATTCCTAGTGCTTGACCCTTGAAGATGGGACAGATAGGTTGTACCAAAACGTTGGTACGGAATTAAACTGTACTCTGAGTAGAATCCCTGAAGATCGCAGATCTCATGAATGAAATTACATTTATTCCTCTACTGCGAAGTGTTATGACACTGTACAAGCAAAGAACATTATGGTGATATGTGTACACCACGCCACGGATTATACCATTTGCTGTCTTGTAACTAATGCTTATTAACCAATACAGATATGCCAGCCTTACATATATCGATGCTGTAACGTGAAACCAGTTATCTCTTGGTAAGTTTATAGATGAGTTTCAACGTACGATATATGTTACTGCAAAGACATGTATAGCTTTAACCTTTATCCTGCTGATGTGGAATATATTGCGAGTTGTTAATAATGCCAGCACCACTCGGTAGCCCAGTAAGTGTGTGCACACAGATATGACATAGGACGTCTTTCACGATTGATTCAGTGTTGAGACATTGTGCAGAGAGAGAGAGAGAGAGAGAGAGAGACAAAGGGGCTCCTTTCAGCGTTGCCAAATGTAGGTCACCAAATATTACACATTAGTGGTGCTGGCATTATTAGCAGCTCACCATATATTCCACATTAGCAGGATAAAGGTTAACTGTTGGCGTTGTCGGGAGAGATTCTTACAATTATATCAAACACCAAACACTGGCTAGAAATGTCAGAGTTTCTTAACTCGATATTTTGCTTGACGTAGAAATAATCAAGCAGCTATACAGCCATAGGCATAATGTGACTAAAAACACGGTGGGCCCGGGGGGGGGGGGGGAATCGACCATGGCTATTAGAAACTTTAATTTAGCAGGGAATATAGTTAGAAAAATAAGGAAAATTTGTTTGAACGCAGGTTTTCATTTTTTTTCTGTTTGTGCGCCACCAAAATAATATTTCAGAAAATATTTCTATTTTTTTATTTGTCCCTTGTCAACGTAGTAGCTAAAAATTATACTTAGGTAGAAAAATATTGGAGGGGCATTTGCCCCTTCCCTCAAGTTACGCATATATATATATATATATGTGTATATATATATATATTACCCTTAAGGAGTATCATATCTTTCCGTCGTTTTCATTCCAAATTGACTGTAAATGTTATGCAAGGTTTGTTCTGTCACCAGGTTTATACTGCGTCAGTTGATTACCAGATCCAGTTACACTTCATTATAAAGAAAGCGGAGACAAGACAAGAACGCACTTTAGCAGTGTCTCGTGAAGTCAAATGAATCTTTGCATGACGCACGAAATTTTCACAAAGGACACTCTGACCACCGAGTTGTGTCGGAATAACATAGTGTGGAGGGAATACTGCTATTTAATTCGATGTGCTATATAGTGTCCAGTCCTGGTCTAGAAGGCAGGTCGTGCGGAAATGAAACAAGCAACTCGGAAGTAGAAACAAAGTGGCATTTTCTCCCGCTTTACAACAGCGACCAAACACAAAAGCATAGATCTGAGTCTTTATTGGAGTGCTGATTCTAGCCACTTTCTTGGCTTGTCGAATACGGTGCTAACAAACTAAGATATATAAGCTAGTTAATACATACAGGTGATTCAGAACAAAATATTTCACGCTGCATACTGTGAAGAGGAACACCTGCAATATGTACAGGGTTTTGTTTGTGAAGGAAGTGTCAGTGGTGTGAGGGAACTGGTTTTTGGTAATTACGTCAGATGGCGCCGATGAAAAACATGGAATCAAGCTTTGGCAAACGCAAAACCTAAATTCTACTTAATCGGATTATTTTGTTGATTTTTTTGTATATCTGAATTTGTTTGGATACCAGCTGACTGAACATTTGGGGTAACTGTTGTAATTAACGAATTATGGCACAAATGAAGCTAATATTTCTTCTATAACGTGTCACTGAAGTTTTGAAATGTGGTGCTGCAGAAGCAAGGAGAAGATCAGTTGGACCGATCCTGTGAGAAGTGAAGAATTATTACATAGGGTCAATGAGAGCAAGGATATCCTGCATGCAATAAAAAGAAGGAAGGCTAACTGGATAGGTCACATCTTGCGTGGGAACTGCCTTCTAAAACACGTTATTGAAGGAAGCATAGAGGGAAAGTTAGAAGAGACTGGAAGAAGTTGAAGAAGACGTAAGCAGCTACTGGATGATATTAAGGAAAGGGGAGGACACCGGAAGCTGCAAGAGGAAACACTAGATCGCACTCTGCATGGCGATATCCCAGCACGTTTAGTTCAAATTTGAGTTGCTAGATTCCTGACAGTCGTAAATAACTGTCACAAATGTCACGTCCCAATATAACTGCTCAGTAAGCGAATCGATGAATGAACGATTTGTGTAGCACAGTGCTAAATTCCTGTTGGCGGTTAACATTAGTTATTGCCACACTTTTAAATGACATTTTCAGATGTACTGATTAGGTCTGTATATAACCTATGATTCTGAGTTATGAATTATAAAGAATGTAGAAGGAAGTGTCCATAAAAACATTTTTCCATCAAAATTTTACTCCAGCCTATATTGCTCCTCCATCATCTTATTATCTTCAAAGGGTGCCATATTGCATTATGGCTAACAGACTTCGTGCAGCTACTGTTAATGTACGAGAAGGCGAATATAATGTGACATTGAGAAAGTGACACCAGATTCATAATTCGTTAACAGAAGCCACTTTTAAACCATGTACGTACTGTACTGTCCAAATGTTTGTTTATTTACTAGGACAGCAAGAAGCGACAAACTTTGTTTATAATAGCCGACCTTAAGACAGGGATGAGAATCCGGGACGTGATTTGCATCCACAATACCATGGCGTAAAATAGTTGTGAAAGTAGCTGTTTAAAAGTAAACAAACAACGATTTATATAGACACGTTATGTGCTACAAGGTGTGCTCTCTCCGCCTGGCAACGAGAATAATTTGATATATAATATGTATTATAAAATATGTAATTAACTTACTGCTATAATCATTCTTCGATATTGCACAGCTACGTTTAAATTCATCACCTGTATCCACTGACCTGTATATTTCAACATTTCTGTTACTGAGTTCTTAAAGTGTGAAATGATGATGTGTGTCTGAGACAAAGCTGTTTTTGGTACCTCTGTTATGTTGCAATAAGACAAATTGTGTTTCGAACTTTGATACTGCCATTTGATGAGCTAAATAATAAATTTCGTGCACTTAACTGAGTAACTTTTGTGAAAAGTGTTCACTAGACCTAACCCTAGCCATTGAACTAGCGTGTTGGTTGTGAGTTCTAATTTTTGTACGGACTTACAATCACAATACTAATGATAGGGCCTTCGACGATGGTGAATTGGTAATAGGAGGGATACCGTCTCTTGCGCTCTTGCGGGAAATACGTGAAGAACTCAGTTATGTTTCACAGACAGTGAAAATACTTTAACAGGACAATTGATTTATATCTTAACTGCAATAATGTGTTCATTTTTTTTAATTATTCTGATGTTTTTGACAGTGAAGCCATCTGGCATCTCAAAAGGGTGGTGTGTCTCCAGTTCTTTACTTACAACACGTAAATTCTGGTACCGATGTGTTTGAAATATTTCAATTTTTTGTCCCAAATGTACACTGTAATTATTAGACAATGCTGTAATACGAGTATGCGAAGTATCACTGATGCGTATTTTGACTTTCTCCATTGCCACTGATTACACAAACACAGCGTTTCAAAAACTGACTGCTTTCCTCTTCAAGTGAAATATAATTTAAAAATAAGGAACAATCTAGAAGAGGCAAATCCTACTAATTCATTTGTGAAAGAAAATAATCCAAACCTCTAAATGTAAGAGTAATGTGTACAAAACTCAGACTACAAATCGCAATAAAATGAAATGAATTATCTCTTAATGAAACTTAAAATCGCAGGACCTGAATAAGCAACAAAGTGAAAATTTTCGATAAATTAACGCCGTGTTTCTATAATCAGTGACAATGGTAAAAGTCCAAATATACGTCAATGATATTTCGCATTTCTTTATCCCGTCTTAAGTCAAGGTATGTCGCCTAAGTTGCGTCGTTTCCTGCCACCAGAAAATAAATCCTCATAGAAGTGAAACTTCGTTAATGGTTTTCATTGTAAGTTTAAATACATCCATGCTTATGAAGTCCGTTGGGTATGTACGTGGTACTCACCTTTGGTATGGACTTGCTTGGGAACTCTTTTCCCGCTTCCCGCTTCTCCAACTTTAGCCAGTACTGCTGGCAGCACCACAAGCAGCAGCACGGCCACCTGTTACCGGAGTTACCAATACCGTAAGTTCCAATTCAGGACATTACACAATACTGTAATTACCTTTGACCAGTGTTATTTTCTCTCCTCCGGCTGTCACTTCATGCGTTAAACAGTTGCCAAGCAAATAAACTCCAATAGGAACAAGTCTCTTATGCACTAAAACTGTGCCTATCCTGTATGATTTACTTCAGGTCTTACTTTAAATTTTTTCTACGACCGCACACAGACTTCGTCATGAAAATGACACACTGCCAAATCTGCACACATTGTTATCGAGATTTCTTGCTGAATTATTTCCATAATATCACTACGAATGTTGATTTAATATGGCGTTGCACCAATAGAAATCACCAAGGTTATAATATTCAAACCAACCTACTAACTAAATCACTGAATCCATTGAGCAGTGTTTCTTGAAAACTAAAAATACCCCAGCTAGTCAATAAATTTCCTGTATTTTATGCAACCTCTGCCTGTATTGCCTTCTTCCCAATATCCCTCTACTTGTGCCCATCCTAAGCCAGATCAATCCACTCCACGCCCACTCATCTTATATATTTCAAGATCAATTTCAATATTAACTTTCCGTCTATGCGTAGGTCTTCATAGTGGTCTCTTTCCTTCAGCTTTCCCCACCAAAACCCTGTATGCATTTCTCTTGCCTCTCATACGTGCCACATGCCCATCCCATCTCATCCTCCGTGATTTGATCATCTGAATAATATTTGTTGAGGAGCACAATTTACGAAGTTATTAATTATGTAATTTTCTTCCATCTCCTGAGACAACCTTCCTTTGGGCCTAAATATTTTCCTCAGCACTTCAGTACAATGTTTTTTGTTTGTGTATTATACGAAAACAAAAACACACTGTATGAAACTCAAAACGGGAAAGGAACAGAAGTTTTAAAGAACAAAACACATAAAGTGAGATAAATTTAGTTTGAAGTTATTTTTAACCATTTTGTATGGTGCGATGGGAATGATTTGTAAGTAAATGCGATGCCTTGGATTAGAGTCTGCATCCTTACCTGAGATATCAACTGTTCCCTCTTCATGTTGCTGTGTGAACTGTTGATGGTCTAGTTTGATCAGCTCCTGTTTATATAGCCCATTGAGTCTCCCCCCTCGAAAGAGGTACTTTTCGCTTCATCGGGCACGCGTCAGCTCAAGGTACGGCCACAACAAAAAGAAAACACCAGTGGCTCGCACCAGAACCGCAGACCTACATACTGAAGACGTACCATTCTCTGCGAAGTCCGTCACCAAAAATAGTAAAAATTCCTCATAATTTTTTGCTGTTTTCTGGTACATAAGACAGAAGAGTTTCTTACTCCTGTACTGGCATGAGTCTGCCGATGTAACGAGACCCGATAGAGGTGAATTCCACGTCATTGTTTTGATGACTGTCTAACATTTCGGCTTTACGGTTCTGATGTTACCGAAACGAATTTTGTTACCGACGCTTTAAGGTTACAAGTTCAATTCATTTTCCGGCTTCCTCCAGTTGCCATCTTGGAAAGTTATTTGTAAATATGAAACATTTATTGTGCAAAAATAATTGATTAAAAACCAACCCAGTACGCAAATTGAAATAAGATTCATTACAAATCAACGTTTCTTTACGCTCATCCATTTTTCGGGTTCGCAGTGCCATTTTTTGTAGAGAACAATTAATGTTAGTGGGAATTAATAAATATATGAAACGGCTATAACTAAGAGCCAGCTCATTTGTTGATATTATTAAAAAGAACTGTTTAGCATCCACCTATTTTCTTCCAATTGGAAACATTCCTCTGCCAATAATACCATCACAAATATGTACAACAGGCTCTATAACCGCGATAGTAATTTTGACGCAAATACTTCCATTACGGAATAACTACACGGAAGATGAAAGGCTTTTTAATACTGTGTACTGAAGGATATCAGTACTTTGTAAGTTCAGTAGTTTCTTCTAATGTGAAATATTCTTCATAAAGGCGAATCTCCAGGCCCAGAACATATAGACAACTGAAATAAATGGGATCGTATCCATATTTGCTTTATTGTATGTACTGTATTGTGTTTTAATCAATTACAACTTGAAATAATTACACCTTGATGATGTAACAATAAAAGGTTTGTTGTATGCTGCTTGTACAGGTGCATAAAGTGAACACTGGAGCTTAGAGTGAAGGCAGTGTCCTTCTGCCTGTCTTCCCTCTGATATTACTTAACCGTTTCCATATTGGGTTTTCTTAAATGTGCTGCATTCCGATATTATATTTCCATGGTAAGATATATTTATAACAAGACTGCAAATGGTGTACGCAGTGACATTGAACACAGGCTTTACCAGCGCTGTCTTTACTTTCAAACTGTCGTATTCTGTCATTGCAATCTCGTAAGTGTAATTTCATTTCCGTCCAAAAGAAAGGTATAACTTTACCAGCGGCGGTTTTCACGAAACTCACAAACCTTCAGCAGCCTTATATGTAGATTTGCTGTATCAGATGTCATCCAAATGTGCCGATAAACGTGGAAAATAGAATATAAATTTATTTACTATCTTAAATCCATGATTCTCGCTGAGCGATTTTCACGAAATTCAAGTATTCTAAACAACTTTTCGTAAAGGTTTCGTATACTGAATTTCATGAATATCCTGCAAAGGTTCTAATAGCTTATATTTTAACACGAACTAACGCAAGTGGCCTCCACATGAAGCTTTTCCTTCGTAAAGAGTGCCTAAAAGATCGGGATTTCTCTGTGATTAATTAAATAACCATCACCCGACGAAGGCGTAAGGGAAGTCGGGGTTCAGTTATAATTTTCATAAACTTGGAATTGTATGCAGGTTAAGTTGTAGCTTTAATTCGGAGAAACACCTCCTATGGTTTCTGTGTAGTAGACTGGTTGTGCCTCAGGGCCGAACTGGAGGCCGTGGAGAAGAGAGAGATCTCTCATTCAGTCGGTCATCCAACCAGCAGGATTGTCAGTATATCGACCAAGCTGTCCCTTCCTCCTATATCTGTTCGCATGCTGGTTTACTTAAATAAGTATTCTTTCTTAGTCTTGTAGATGTAATTTCTGATGTAAAGAAACAACAGACAGCTTCAATTATACAAAGATATCAGGAATTAATCCTCACAAGAAATTTCTCAGATATCAAATCAAAAAACCAGAAAGATGGAAGCCGACGTTCTAAGAAGGATATCTCTCAGGCATGGGTCTCCAACCGTCACCCGCCAAGCTGCATTATGCTGCCTGCGGGCACATTTGTAAATTATGTCTATGCTCTAAAAATTACATATACTTTAGGTGGTTATGTATATGACATATTTATTTTTCCACGTGCGGCCCGCGATCCGGCCCAAAATAGGTATGGTCCTTGGCCATAAAAAGTTTGGACATTCATGTTGTAAGGCAAAGTCAAAGGGACTGTAGTGTTTGTATAGACTTATAATACAATAAAATATTACTGCATTTTGAAACGTGAAGGAGTGTAGCCTACTAGAAATGTTTCGATATTTAGAGAACTTGCCGGCTGCATTGCAATCCGTCGTATAAGCGCCCTGCTTCACTTTAGACTCAGGCATTTAAAAAGCCGATATTACTTCGGCTTATAAAGAAATTTTCCCTGAGATCTTTGCTTTCGTGCGATGTTACCCAGCGTTGACTGGCAGTTAGTTACCGACGTTTCGCAACAACCTATCTCCCTCATCTTCAAGGGTCAAGCAGTCCAAGGAGAGTCCCTCTTTTATAAAATCCGAAGTTGCTTCGCAATGTCCATAAAACTCCATACTGTCCTGAACTAGCTGAATGCAGTCAGCATTCTTACGCTGTATTCTAGACCTCATTTCATATTTTACTGTCACATACTTTTTAACTTTCTTGAAAAGTGCCTGATCTTGTAATTAATTGATGTATGACGTAATTTAGGCCTATATACTTTGGTAATTCAGTGCATCGTCCGTGACTTACGGCATAAGGCGTCTAAAATTTTGTATATTATTTAACCCTTTAAAGACGAAGCCTATCTGTTTTATATAAGGACTCAGTGCGTACCGCGCTGTAAACGCTCCCCACTTCGGTTATAAAGACCAATCTGTCAATGTTTTATAAGGCAAAAGTTGCTGTTTGTTCTGAGATCCGTACAAAACACATAAACGCAATGTGGGCACCACGTAGAATTTTTTAATGTTAAACCTTGTGGTACGTAAAGTTACCGCTAGGCTTTAAAAGGTTAATTAAAGGCACTTGGTGCATAAGATTGCAGTCAATGAAAGCAATTTCTAAATAATTCTGAAGGAATTTAATAATAATAATAATAATAATAAACTACAGAAAACAGCTATATTGGGCACAGCACACATACTGCGGAAAGTGCTAATGTAGAAGCACAAAAGGGTTTAATATTGCAGACAGCGCTATAAACAGTACGCGCGGAATAGCTGCGACACTCTATGCCCTATAAACACGGTTTGTTTCAGGTATATAAGTGTGAATACCCTGCAGAAAGGAGATGATGTAAATAATATAATAATAATAATAATGATAATAATTAAAATTAGAATTATAATTGTAATTATAATTATAGTAATCTCCTCGAGACCCTTACATAAAGAGACTTAAGGTCAAATTTACCCTAGATCTCGGACAGGCTCTTTACGGTATGGTGGAAAAATGAAAAACAACGATGATGATGATTGTTGTTGTTGTTGTTGTTGTTGCTGTTGTTGTCTGAATAGAACATCCTTTGCGAAAAAACTTAGTAACTTCTCTTCTAACAGCTGATAAAACGTTTATTGCTTTTACACAAATAGTCACAATGGAATAACCTGTGATATATTATGTTAAACTCAACAGGACGAGTGACAGAGGAAACACAGGACTCTGCGTCACGAAGGGACTGGTCATTTTCTTGAAGTAACTAATAACAGTTGAAGGTAAAAGAACTTTACTAGAAGAAAAACGCAGTTAAATTACAGTGAAAGCGTCATTTATTCTATGTACATATTGGATATGTAACTTCTGGCTAGATGTTCGCTTTTGAGTTTCATTTCAAGTGTTAACTTAATTCTTAACGAAGTGTATTAGGGTGAATTCCAGACCTGGTATTCCTGCCGCCACAAAACATAGGCCCTCTCTTTACATTTTGCACAATGTTGTTTACCATGTTGTTTTATGTGAAAACTACTAACTTCCATGTTTTTTCAATCATGTTTACGGTAATTATAAAATTTATTCCGGATTCAGATTATTATATTAAACAAGGTCACTTTACGCTATATTAAAGTAAATTAAAATTATTTTATCATCTTTGTATGTGTGGCGGAGCTCTTTTGCTCAATATATAAACTTAATTCAATACTTCTGAGTTAATTCAGTTGCCACTTGTAAGAGAACTGTGGAACAGTTTTAGAGTGACGATTAAGAAGAATTTTAAAACAAAGTTAAAAGCACTCCCTGTACAGGCCTCGACAGGCCCTTAGACCTCCAGGAGGTTGAGGCTCCCAGATTTTGCATAAAATCGGCATAGGAAGGTGGTAAAGTTGTGAACCCTACGCACCGGCCGCCTTTACCCCTAGAAGATACCCCTGCTTCTCACTTCTGTTAGAGTTTGAGTCGATCTCAGGGCCCCAGTGCGGCAAGAACAATTAATTGAATTAAAAGTCCGAATGCCCACAGCGGGAATTGAACCCGCAACCTTCCGGCTCGCAGCGCAGTGCCTCAACTAAGTGCGCCACAGCGTAAAGGAAGAATGGCAATATGTTACTAATATTTTGTAGCATTTGTTACGGTTGTTCCAAATGTCACATATTGACTAAAATACTACAAGTTTATTTCATTACTGATGTAATTTAATGGTATTTTTATTGTATATTTTCATTTAACATTCTTTGTCTAATATCCTCTACTATTTTATTGCATAAATAAGGACAAGTTATAGCATTTTTCCTTACCTTTACATATTTTAAAACTGAAAGGAAGAAAATAATTTAATTTTACCAAGGAGACGAATAAGCCACAAAGTGCTGTAATTAATATATGACTTCTTAACTTCTACCAGCATAAAGTTTTATACACTTTTTTGGATCTACATGCTAGAGATACGTTTGTCGGGTTTACTCATTTCTTGTACGTGTTCTTCGTTTCAACACAATTTAGGATATATAATGCAGGTAGCTTCACGAAACACAACATTGCTTTGGGAGCCTGCAGGTCTTCTGGGAGACCAGTTTCTGAATATTTTATTTGAGACCAGCACATTTGTCTTATGTTTTTTAATGAGATGGCATATTTTAAAGGTTTAACGCCGTAAAGGTAACGCTTTATGTAGATGTTACACAGGGCCCCAAAACTCGATCTACCGTTCCGGGAAACACTCCTTTATTTACAACCAAGTTGAGAATTGAATACGCACCAATGATGAAACAGCTAATAGCGCCAAGAAATGTTTTAACCACAATGCTGCCAACAGCTACCAATAAAAACGTAAAGCGATGAGAATAATCAGAGTTAATTAATTTGAGAAAGCGACTTACAGGACATGCGGTATATGTTGCAGACAAGACAAAAGGGCTTTAAATATTAAAATCTCTTTTACATTTTAATATGGAAACAGGCGTCTGCATGTGATATTATAAACATATGCACCAAATATTTATTGCACGCATGCAAATTAAGTGAATATTTTTAACACGTGCGATTAAATATTGAAAGGAATTGACCTTTTCTAGAACGAATGTCATGTTGAACAAAGTGATGCTGATTCCATAAATGAAAATATTTTAAATTTTGCTAAGTTTGATGACCTTTGGAAGATGCCGGTTTGCTGGATTCGAATTTTTTCTTTTTTTGTTTTTAGAGCAACAAATAACCAAGGAAATGAATTATACATGCTAAGAGGTTACGTATAAATTAAGCCATAGTCAAGGAATCTAATCCTGAAAGCATTGACAGTTGCTATTCATGTTCGCTGAGGCGTGATCGTGTGAAGTCCTCGAAAACAATGTTGTCTTCCTCGTCGGAAACATAGCGGGAGTTCGCGTACCGCGATCGCTCGATACTCCTAGCCTTCTTGAGTGCCTGGGCCTTTTCATGCTCCACTGTGCCTGAAACGAAATGGCGGTTGTTAACCCCTTGTATAGTAAACCCCTTTTGCTAATAGTGTCAGTACATTTAGGAACAGTAGGCCTAACTCTCAGTGGTACACACGATGGTGTCTGGAATTTTCAGAATTCACAGAGACGGCTGTCTAGAGGGAAGAAAAGATGGCACAAGAGGTTGAAGAATGTAAGGACCGTATACAGGGAAGTTTAAAAAATAAGGTAAAGGACTCCGTATCTCGAAAACTTTAATCTTACTCCGATATGTGCATAGTGATCCAATTTTTTAAAAACGAACACTGGGAAACCTAATTTTTGACCCCTCAAGCGACGATAAAAGCCGAGGGTTTATTACTCATACTACTTTTGTTACCCCAGGTAAAAAAATAATTACACAAGATGTAAAATTTAAATCGGAAAAGCCCTGGGACCCACCCAGCTTCGTGTAAAATGGCTACCGCGTCTCATCCCCGGGGGTAAAGCGGGTGGGGCGTGGCGTTGACTCCCCCTCTCTAGTGGCGAGTTTCAAGAAAAAGCAAACCCACTACGGACCTTCATGCCCTGTTCTAGGCTGAACGTTACGTTTATCTTTATAACATTTAAATAATAATAATAATAATAATAATAATAACACTTATTATTATTATTATTATTATTATTATTGTTGTTGTTTCTGAGGCGCAACAGCCCAACTCGGGCCTAAGTCACCTCAGTGCTGGGGTTTCTGTATCACACACAGTTAGACACACACATCCGTTAGGACTACTTCGAACGTGAGATCAGCTAGTCGCATAAGCCGCTACCTACACAACAAATATATCTTTTGTAGAGATGAACATCAGTGCCCTCAGCGGGATTCGAACTGAGATCACAGCCACTGGGATCGGCAATAATAATAATAATAATAATAATAATAATAATAATAATCTCAGACACTCATATCGTTGACTGATTTTTCTTTACATACCCATTCATCATCCTTCGCAGTCTCAATCCAGTTATAATCACCAATCTTTCTGTCCGTGTCCTATTGCTTCATGTTAATAGTTGGTTGATGGCGGTAATATTCCTTTATATGTGTTTTCTGTCACAGTGGTGTAGTCAAAATATTCGGGTTTCAGAAACATATTTTTATGACCTGCAAATGCCGGTGCATTTGACATACTGTGATGAATTTTGTGCGACACCGGGATAAAGCACTTTCAAGCCCATAGAACTGGGAATGTGCCGGAAGAATCGGGAAGAATGTAATTTCTATGTACATGTGATGCAGGGGTAGCAGACGGTACATATCAGACATCTACGATGTTATAAATGACATTTATGTAGCTGTCCCGTCATAATGCGGAGGCCTTAAGGGAAAAGAGGACACTAGAAATTGAAAGAGGAAGCACTAAATCGCATTCTGTGGAGAACTCGCTATTGAAGAAGCTACGGATCTGTTGTAAGACAAACTACTGAATGAATAGCTCGGAGGCTCTTATCCCGACAGAGAAAAACTTGTGTGAAATACGTGTAGCCTGGAGATGTCAGCTTGCTTCACGTCGGTGTCTGTTGCAAATTGCTTACCAACGAGGTTCTTCTTAAAGAATCCAAAGAGATATAATCTCTACAAACTCATCAAATAACAGCGTATTTAAATAATCATCTTGAGGTTAAAATTTAATGTTTCAATTGCCCTTACAATTCGATTCAATTTAGAGATCGTTGTGAAAGTTGAACAGATTGTCAGCGATAATTTCTGTGTGAAGGAAGCCGAACAGACTAAGAAGCACAGAGTAATCTCATTCAAGATAACATATTAACAGACCGAGATTTCAACGGGGTACATCTAACGTAAAAGTTGTTAAGAAAAGTAGCTATACACATTGATACTGAATTCTTACGTTAACCAGTCATCTTGCTTTGTATGGTGCCTAGCGGGGTGATAACAGGTCATTTGCAGATGGGAATGGAAGCAGTTTTCGAGACATCGTGTGTGTTATGCAGCACATACATGTTCGACAATGTGTAACCCATCTGCCGTTGTCACAGATTTTTGAAAATAGCAAAAGAGTTTGCCGATCTTACATATTTACTAATGTCCAGTGAAACTAATAGGTGCGCAACCAGAATTTTTCCTTTGGGGAAGGGGGCCTGATCCTGAAGCAATATATAATTTATGTTTGATTGTAAAGATTATGTTATAAAAATCATGTTGTAATTATAACATAACAATGTCTACAGCTGCATTTATGTACGTACGAATATAATTGTATGTTCCATGACTCAGTCACAGTGTCCTAGCTTATTGTGTGTTCAAATCTATTAATTTATTTTTCAAAATTTTAGTGGCTGATTTCGGCTAAAGGAGAAATCACGTAAAACTTTTGATATAATAATATATACAAAACCTGTGTTATTTAAATTTCGGTTTTTGGGGGCTTGGTGGGGCTGCAGATCGGCTGTCCCCCTTGCGTTTCTGAAGGCTAATATATTACACTGAGTCAACCACTCTTACAAACGTGTACAAAATTGTGAAGAATTTGACGATATTATTTTAAGGCAAAGATTACCCTGTTTAACCTCCAGTAATTTTTATGAATAATCAGTAATTTTCTTTTTGGAAATTTCCTGCTCTTTTGAGGTTTTTGTTTCATATCATCTCAGTATTGACTGCCTACGTTACGCGGTGTTTTTGATCTGTGTTACATCGCTGTAAAGTTTCAAGTTCAAAGTGCGTTTCCGCTTAGCTTTCCACGTGTCTGTTGTACAGCGCTTTAAAAGTTAAATCAATAATGGTCTTTTCTCAACATTCTTTTACACTTAAAAATTATCCTTTTCAGGTAAGTATTCACAAAATACGTTTCTGATTCTTAATCCGGTGAAGAAAAATTTGAAACTGAATTATGTTTAGGGGTCAGTTAACTAACTAACTAACTAACTAACTAACTAACTAACTAACTAACTAACTAACTAACTAACTAACTAACTAACTAACTAACTAACTAACCAACCAACTAAACAACTAACTAACCAACCAAATAACTAACCAACCAACTAACTAACCAACCAACTAACCAACTAACTAACTAACTAAGTAACTAACTAACTAACACCACGGAGCAGAGGCCTTCTTGAGAAGCTAACAGTTTCTCAGCCAGTCAAGAAATTCCCCGCATTTTATGGAACCCGGAAGTTTATTACCCCATTTACAAGAGCCCGCCACCTGTCCCTATCCTGAGCCAGCTCAATCCATTCCATGCCCCCATGCCACTTCTTGAAGGTCCATTTTAGTATTATTCTCCCATCTACGCCTGGGTCTCCCAAGTGGTCGCCTTCCCTCAGGTCTCCCCACCAAAATCCTGCATGCACCTCTCTTTTCCCCATACGTGCTACATGCCCCGCCGATCTTATTCTTCTCGATTTGATTACCCGAATAATATTTGGTGATGAGTACAGGTAATGAAGTTCCTCGTTATGTAGTCTTCGATCAGCTACTAACGGGCAGTAAAAACACTTCTACATTGTAAAATCAAGCAGTTAATGCTGTATAGGGAAATAATAGCTGATTGCTCTCAGATCCATACAAAACACATAAATACACTGTGTGGGCAGAACGTAGAATTTTTGAAAGCTATATCTGGTGGTATATGAAGCAGCTACTGGGTATTGTAACGTTTTTCATCCAGTGCATTTTGACAAAAATGTCTTCTTTATAAAACCAACATCTGCACATCAAACACGTGTAATACAATCTTTTGTTTAGTCCATCATGTTTCGGCAGAACTCCGTCATCTTCAGGGAGTCTATGCACGAATATTTAAAATTCGCTAGAGTATTATACATTGTGGGGGCCGCGGTGGCGCAGTTGGTTGAGGCACTGCGCTACAAACCGGCAGGTCGCGGGTTCGATTCCCGATGGTGTCAGTGGATTTTTTTCATTGGCATAATCCTGTCGGTCGCACTATGGCCCTGGGGTCGACTCAGCCTCTAACAGAAATGAGTACCAGGAATATATCCTGCGGGGTAAACGCGGCCGGTTCGTATGGCTGACAACCTTACCACCTTCATGTGCAGATTGTCTAAAAATCTGGGAGCCTCGACCTCCTGGAACCATCAGGCCCTGTCCAGGCCTGTAATGGGACTGCTTTACCTTTATTATACATTGTAAGAGTAATACATATTGATTCACTTACATATTTAATATACATTCTGGATTCAGGTAAAGACATTACTAAGATTTAATGTATATATTTTTGCTGTAATGTGTCATACTTTAGTGAGTTTGAATATTGTTGTATAAACTCCCTGAAAATGGCGGACTTTCGCTGAAAAAAGTAGGAGTAAACAAGAGTTTGTACTTTTGTGTGTGTTAAATGCATATATGTTGGTTTGTAAAGGAAAAATCTAGCTAACTTTTAAAAGTTACATGTTATCCATGAATTTTTATGTGAAAACCACTACTGTAGCCGGTAATCACTCTGACAGTGGACAGTATCTGGCATAATTGCAAGGCAATAAATTGAGCACAATTCACAGATAGGCGTACACGTAACATCACGAAGTATTTGGCCATCTACCGTAATTATGGTGCTGTAGATACGTACCTGGTGCGGGGTACAGCAGCTGGAAGGGGACGTCTGTGACCAGTTCCCCTCCTAGAGTGCCGCAGTTAAGCTTCACGCGCAGAGAGTAAGAGACAATAATGCCAAGACCATCCGCTGGGGATTTGCCCTCTGCGATTGGCGTGGATGAGGCAAGGTTCACATCGTCATCCTAACGGCAAAAAGTAAATGACCACTGGAGCGTTAGAAAATGTGAAGAGCATCAGAGACACTCCACGTTACTTGTTAGATTAGCGTGCGGTCACTGTACACAGCTGCAAATGGCACGGCGTGGTCGCTGCTAGTCTCACCCTGGAAGGGCCAGGCAACGTTTTAACTCTTTCAAGAACATTTATTCTGCTTTGAGTGTATTTATAATTTCAGTCACCGTATTCTAACGAATCGAAACTCGATTCATGAAGAAATTAAAAGCAGATTGAAGTTGGGGAATGCTTGCTACCATTCGGTGCAGGATCTTTTGCCTTCAAGGTTGTTATCCAAAAACATAAAGATTAGGGTATAGAGAAGTATAATTTTACCTGTTGTTTTGTATGGGTGTGAAACTTGGTCTCTCACACTGAGGGAGGAACAAAGACTGAGGGTGTTCGAGAATAGGGTGCTGAGGAGGATATTTGGGCCTGAGAGGAACGAGGCGACAGATTCATAGAACACCATCGTTACATAAAAACCAACAACCCAAAATCTGCGTATGTTATACATATCCTAAAGAACAGACATCAGTTTGGCCCCTTGGAGGATACATGACAACTGCTTGAACCATGTAATAAAGGATCACGTATGAACCGTACAGAAAACTTTTATATACAGTTATATCAAAAACATGGCTTACTGGTTGATGAACAGACCACTCGTGAACATAATCCTCTGTAGGCAATACCGCGCCACGCACATAGCTCCTCACGCCACCACGCAACTCGAACATTGCACAGACAAGGACAACATCTCCCGGACTAGTACCACACTGACTCATACGCACACTGCACCCACATCAACCACCACAACACTACAGGTATGTATACAACTTCTACCATATAACTGTGAAATATTAAAAGCTTCCATTGGTGAAGAACTATATTGTTACAGACCATACCAGCTCCGCATAAAACTTTTAGACCTGTGGACTACGGGGACCCATATACATACACATCTCGACGCCCAGACACACTGTCTGGATATTGCTGATATATCCCTACGACATGTGCACAATCATAATATTATATGGATTGTTCTAAAAAAAGTGACGCTTGGTAATAGTGCTACTGTGTGCTGTTTCGTGTGTATATACAGGTTTTAAGATTTTAAAAAGTATGTTCTTTTTTATATATATTCAAATTCTACCCCTAATATTTTACCATATTATCTAATTATTAACATTGATACCTTGATGGTGGATACATGATTAAGTATTCTGCAACGTGACAGAAATTCTGTTTTGTGAAACCCATGGTGTACCCCTGATGACGATGTTGAATGCATCGAAACATGTCGGGTAAAGGAATGTAATAGTAATGTGATAGTGTTATATTACATTATAAATATAGTGCATTCGTTGGTGTTTTAACAATTATTATAAAAACGCACGGTGAAAGCAGCTTAAAATTAGTTAGTTAATTAGTTATTCAGCCAGTCAGTCAGTTAATTAATTAGTTGGTTGGTTGGTTGGTTGGTTGGTTGGTTGGTTTGTTGGTTGGTTGGTTGGTTAGTCAGTTAGTTAGTTAGTAGAATTTTCAACTAATGCCCTGTCTACCTATGAATTCGGAAAATTAGTCCCAGTTGTGGAACAGACATCATTAAATTTATACGGCAATTTACACTGTATAGGCGAGCCCCGCACCTGCGACCCAAATGGTTCCTTGAATCGTCATGAGTTGAAACCTTATTTCGCACAAGCACAGTGTTATATATTTTGTCTTCATTTCTGGAAACACATTTCATAACAAAAATAGAAACTGATTACTTGAATAAAGGAAAATAAAAAATAAAATTATAGTATATTCTGTTATAAATTTTACGTTATTCTTACTGTGCATATTCTTACAAGCATGGCATCAAACAAATCACTCACTGAGTAAAATACATTCGTAAGCTATCATAAAAAGACCCCTCCATATTTCAGCACCGATGTGCCACCATCAGGGGGACATTCAATACAAAGGAATGCAACATCAACAGGCCAATGTTAATACTTTTATCACTTCTGTAAAGGCGACATAACAAGACTGGTGCGTTGGATCTACATTCCTTTGTAAAGAACAACCCCCTGACGTTGGCACCTCGGTGCTGGAACTTGTAGGGGTTTTCTTATAATAGGTTAAGAATATATTTTATTCTGCGCGTGAATTGGTTGATGTAGCAGTTATTAAAATATGTATCGAGCGCATAAAGTCACTTAATACAACAGCCAAGCATAAAAAATATAATTGAAAATTCTTTAACCTATAGGGTCTATCATAAAAATTCCATTAACCAAAATCTGTCCTTTCAGTATATCGAGAGAAAGGAATTCCAATAGAGAGGGCGTTGGGTATTATCAGTTATCAAAATTTAATCTTATAATAAAAGCAGGGGTTGGGTTAGATCGGGGAAAAAGTGTTGAGACGTGGGGAGAACCAGTTGAAATTCGGGGGGCTCAGTTGAAATTTCACTGGAATGGGCTTAAGTGTAATTAGTTGGAATAAATACAAGTTAGCATATAGCTCCAAATTTCTAAGCAATCACGAGCACTGTAGCGGTGCAACAGTGCTTGCAAATGAAAACTTACACTGGTCAACACGGGCAACAAACCCGCAAATCCCTGCCCATTTATCGAGATGCACAATTTGAGCGCTTATAAGATGAATCATAAAAATAGCGGTCTGACTTGGTAACGAAGCTTTACCTTGATGTATCCGTCTAGAGCAATACCATGCTTGTCTTTGTTGCTGGAGGCGAGGGGCACCAAGTAGTACACCTTGGTGAAGGAGAAGCCGGGTGTTACGGGGCAGCCATCCCTGGACTCCAGACCGGCAATGCGTCGCGTGTACTGCGTGTTCACCATTGTCACAGTACAGTGCTGTTGTATGTACACCTGTAACGGGCGAAGTATTCTGTGAAGAAAGATAGTACATTGCGCCATTTCCTGCTGAGGGGCACAGCATATCTCCAAAAAATATTTCGAGTTCGAATTGGGGTGGGTCTTCGTTCTAGAAGACCAGGTGCGCAACCAGATTTTTTCCTTGGGGTGGGGTGGGGGGTGACTCTCAGACTATGTGCGATTTATGTTTGATTTTATAAACAGTGTTGTAAAAATCATGTTGTAAGTACAACATGACACCCCTTGCAATTGCATTTATATACATAAGAATATAACTACATGTTCCATAACTCAATCACAGTGTCGTATCTTCTTGTTTCTTCAATTTTACTAATTTATTTTTAAAAATTCTAATGTACGAGTCATCAGCCGATTTTGATGGCTGATTTCGGCTGAAGGGGAAATCACGTAAACCTTTTGATATGACAATGTGGTAAAAATCCGTGTTTTTTGAATTTCGGTTTTGGAGGTTTTCGGAGGGGCCGCAGCCCGACAGTCCACCTCCTTGGCTGTGCCCCTGTGGATGACTGTATAATTTTCTACTGCCCATGGAAGCTTCATTTTTTATTCAGACATTAGTTTGTTTGTACTTTGTTACAGAAAATCCGGGAAAGTTGCCGAACTTTTTTCTGCAACTTTTTATGTAACTCAATCCGAAAATCTTCAAAACGCCTGAAAATCCAGAAACCGTGTTTGTGAGTTTAATACTCTTCTAATTTGTAGGCAAAAGACCTGCTGAAGTGAAAGTCTCAGAAATAGAGGACGACAGAAGAATATTTTATAGCGGTGTACCTCCTAGTTTGCCGGTAAAAATGTCGCGTCTGTCAGTAAGCGGTACCACTTCTCGAAATTTTCTTGTGAATTCAAAAAGCATGACTGAACATTTTTAAACTTTATTCAGTGTAATGAACTATTATCAGCATAGAATAGAAGACGTATTTTACACATTACTGTAAAACAAGCCTGGTTCGATTCTGAGAATGTGTTGTGTAATCGAAGGGCTGCAGTGTGTAAACGGTACTAAAATGAACTGTTCATCCTAGAACAGGCAATGAAGGCCCAGGGTGAGTGTAGAGGTATAGATCTAATCTTTCTTCAACCTCAGCGCTAGATTGGGGTAGGTGGCCAAAGCCATGCTCCGGCTGCTTTACCTCCAGGAATGACCCGGTACTCCTTGTACAGGAGGCTGGGTGGGTTCCAATGCAGTTCTGGACGGACAGGGGAAATGTCGCCCCCACCCGGTTTCGATCCCCAGAGCGCCCACCCCGTAGCAAGTTGCTATACGGGCTGAGCTATCCCCTGCTCAGTGACTTAAAGAGGGTCTCACTCAGAATTTCATACCCATGAAGTATAATTGACCACTAGCGACAAACGTAGAGGGGGACTTTTATTTAATAAAATTTTGGTTATTTGTACGTCCTGCTTTTTAACATCCTTTTCGCTTACGTATCCTCTTTTTTATATGCGATGCGTGGGATCTGTCCTCATATATGTTGACCGTATTTCAGGGGCATTTGGAAATACAGTTTCACTTAATATGCATGTTATGAAGAGCTTACCAGCCAAGGACCGTACTGCAGAACTGACAGAGGCTTAGGTAGCTACTGTTTCCGCCTCATGAGAAGAGTTATGACCTTGGAAGTCTTTGCGGAGGAGAAAGACATACTGTTGACAATCAGAAAGCAAAGTACTCAACGTAAAGATAACTTGGGCTGAAGTACAGTTTTTTCTTTGTATATTATTCTCGTGTGTGAGTTAATTCTACTATATTCTGTTTTGTTCCGTCCAGTTAGGGCTATGCATAACTTTGAAGTTAGCCCTTATTATAAGCCCAATGCCTAGAAAATGGCGACAAGTGAAAAGTGGTATTTGGAGTGATAGACATTTATGTTTTTGACAGGAGGTGTGTGTGTTTTCTCCACCAGATTAGCCAGGATGTGTGAAACCCTGCCAATGCTGTCGAGGTCAGAACTGTTCTCTTTAGTCCAGGACAGTATTCCTCCCGTCTTTGTTTGTGTTACTGTGTTACCAGTGACCTGTATTCTGTGTACAGATATTATCCTGTTTCACGTATTCTTACCCTGATGCTTCGCACAGACTTGCGGGAACCATTTGAGACAACGACGTTGGCTGCGAGTCTCTCGCCGTGGTAGTATTCGTGTTTGTTGAGGGTGACTTCGAGGGTCAGCTGGCCCTGTGAGAAAGGGAAGCCCTTGCTGACGAGGGAGGTAGGCACACGCTGATTGCGGGTCGGTAGTGCAACCTGCAACTGCAAAGCAAACCGACAATTGCTGTACGGTAATTATGCAATAACATGCTAGCTGAGCTCCCTAACACTGTACACTGCTGCAGTCGGCAAGACGTGGCCGCTGCTAGGCTCACCTCGGAACTGCCAGGCAGCGTTAGACCTCTCTCAAAAACATTATTTTAATTGGACTACAGTGATCCTTGGTAACCCGTACTCTGGTAATCCGGATCTCCGGAGTATCCGGATAATTGTGGGCCAAATATAGCTCGGTAATGCTCATTGAAATTTTTATTAGAGTATATAATAATAATAATAATAATAATTATTATTATTATTATTATTATATGCTGTTAGGTACAGTATTTCCTTTTATCTAGTTTAAATCTTTCACGGTAATCGAATTCAGTAACCATTGCGCTCATTCATTTTCAGTCCTCTGTCTAAAATTTTGGAAATTACTGACGTGGATTATCTGAAAATTCTATACGTGTTTAAGACATTATCGAGAGACTGTCTNCTAGCTGAGCTCCCTAACACTGTACACTGCTGCAGTCGGCAAGACGTGGCCGCTGCTAGGCTCACCTCGGAACTGCCAGGCAGCGTTAGACCTCTCTCAAAAACATTATTTTAATTGGACTACAGTGATCCTTGGTAACCCGTACTCTGGTAATCCGGATCTCCGGAGTATCCGGATAATTGTGGGCCAAATATAGCTCGGTAATGCTCATTGAAATTTTTATTAGAGTATATAATAATAATAATAATAATAATTATTATTATTATTATTATTATATGCTGTTAGGTACAGTATTTCCTTTTATCTAGTTTAAATCTTTCACGGTAATCGAATTCAGTAACCATTGCGCTCATTCATTTTCAGTCCTCTGTCTAAAATTTTGGAAATTACTGACGTGGATTATCTGAAAATTCTATACGTGTTTAAGACATTATCGAGAGACTGTCTTAAAAAAGTGGTGCTTGAGACAGTTTTACAGGTATAGAGATAAAAAGAGGGATGTTTGCTGTGGGTGATAAATATTGTGAAACTGGTGACGTAGAAAAGGAAAGTGAGAAATACTGCTTCGCCGAGAGTGAAAGTAACGGTGGGCAAAAGAGTAAGAGAAAAAAAAATTCTGAGAAAAAAGAAGAACCTTTTTCTTAACCTAGGTATAATGGTAAGTAATTTACTGCCGCTTGACACTCGTCTAGTGGTAATATCAGACTGAGTAGGCAAACTTCCGCAATAAAAATCGTGCTGGGCCCTGGAAACGGACAGGCTTATTAAGATTATTCTGTTCTGTGATCATGACCGGACAGAGACACCTTGACGCCCCGGGCAGTTTAATAATTCAGTGTCCCAGAAAGGCTAATAATTTGTCACCGCTTAAAACCAATATTCTTCAACTAGGACAGGGCTGACGAATATCTTTGAGGGAGGTTGTCCAAATTGAGAATACTTTTAGGAATAAGTATTTTCCATGTCGAAATCCGAGTTTACTAGCTGCATGTTATGTATTATTCCACTGATACCTTAGCGTCCCTTATAGGTTGGCGCCCCGAGCAGCTGCCTGGCTGGTCCGCCCCTTAGTCCAGTAGTTTTTTGAATAAGAAATTTGGTAAGCCCCCAAGCCGGTATGGACTTTTTGGGGAAAATAAAAAGTCTTGCTTTTGCCGCAAATCGAATCCCGGATCGTCCGTTTCATAGCCCTGTCACCATACGCTATTCCATCTGCATCGTAGGACGATTACGGAATTACAAATTGGGGAAAATGTGGAAGGAAGATGTTATGACACGTTTAAAGATAAGACCTGGCCATGCTCATGAAGGTTATGAGGTTAGGCTCAGCCATTGTAGCTGGTATCCGACCCAAAATATACAATCCTGAAGGTCACAAGTGCAAGGCACAAACACTGACACTACGCCGTAACTGCAAGTCATACCTTTTTTACTGTTAGAGCGACAGAAGACCGCTTGTGACTCTCCTGTTCTTGGTTTCCAGCGACATAGGCCTTCACGGTGTACATGACACCGAGGGGTTTGTCGGTGTCTTCATTCCCGGATTGTAGTGTCACAGAGCTGGGCGCATTAGGAGGGAAATTGAAGGTGAAGGGGTATGCGTTGGGACCCAGCTTCTTCATCAACCGCACCTGGTAAAAGCGCCAAAAATATAGAGTGAATTAAAGAAATTAAGAATTACCTTTCTGGAATAATTTTAGGATGAATTTTTGGACCGGTATGTCGCTTTCTAGACCTTCCTGGTAGCGTGAACTTGCTAGATGTTTGTAAGAGCGAAACATATTTTGAGCACACGTTATAGACAAGAATTACACGTACCTACCTTTTACGCCCGGTGAGCTTAACGGTTCTTCTAAGAGCTGACCCTTTAAATCGCAGTGGTTACTGTGTGTATCACCAGTTTTAACATTCAAACAAGCTGTATCTTGCCCAGAAAATGTATTTTTTGTGTTTTATGTGGATCTCAGAACAAACGGAGATTATTCCACTACACAGCATGAGCAACGTGTGTTTTATAACAGACTGTTTTCAGCGCGGTACGAGCTAAATCTTTAAACTCGATTCAGTTTAATTTTCACTCCTAATAGGCAGGACACGCGGATAATAAACAAAGAGCTGAGAAATAACAAAAATGTTATTTCTCATTTGAAACTAAATGATAAACTTTCAATTACGGAGAAAAAGGAAGTAAATTTATTCGTCGATACGTTTCAAGATATATTTACGACAAATGCAGGCGCCAATCATGCACTGTCTAAAGCCAAGGAGGAGACTTCTTAAATTTTTGAGCCAATCTTTCACACTGTCGTTTAGAAAAACAAATCATCATGAAATAGGACGGCTCATATGACACCTTAAATATCGCAAAGCTGCGGGGTCGTGTGACATCCAAGATATTGTTTTAAAACTCCGTCCTTTATCCATCCTTAAATTCAAAGCCATAATTTTCAGTTTGTAACGGGTAATGAATAAAAGGGAACTAACAGGCGACAGATGTTTCGCTTTGCTTGAAGGTAAGAATAATACTTACCGAACAAGTCTAATATTTATATATTTATACATATTTACCAGCCTGCACGTCATCATATATCAGAAGATAGTTGTCTTCGCAGTGAGCACTAAGAGAATCTAAAATGTCCTGTCTTAATTTGTTGAATGTTGTCATCTCCACATTCCTTTGCTTTGTAAATCTCATCTGCCAAAATATTAATATCTTACTGCTTGCATGTAGGCGGGCTATGCTGCAAACTGTATTCAAATCAAAGGCTGAGATCTGCGCTCTTCTGGAGAATTACGCAGTGTCGAGTGATAATCCTTTACCGACGTTTCGGGACAACTTATTCGTCCCATCTTTAAGGGTCAAAAGTCCGAGAAGTCTTTTCTTTCCTCCTTGGGCGTTTGACCCTTGAAGATGGGACCGATACGTTGTCCCGAAACGTAGGTAAAGTACTACCACTCGACACTGCGTAATAACCAACAATGGTGCAGATCTTATCAACATCGCGGCGGAAGCCTGAAACCAAAATCAAAGGCTGACTGCACCTGCAAGGGCGTCAGCTCGTTCGCCTTTTCCTCGCTTGGCACAATCTGTTGGTGTGCCAGTACCAATTCTTTGCTGAACTTCAAACCCATCACTTCGTCCTCTTCACGTCCGTAACGATACGTCGTGATCACTTGTCCATAGACCTTCCTATCCTTGAGATAGTCATTGTCGACCACCACGACACCATCAATGGCGTCAACATGTTCCCCATCGTCTAGGAAGTCTCTCCTGCCGAGGTACACCGTCACGTTTCCTGCAGGAAGAAACGAAAGTCGGACTCGTATGACTAGTACTGTAGACTCTCGAATGAACGGACTAGTAGGATTGGGTAGTCCAAAAATACCGATTGTCCGGTAATTATATATATAGCCTAAAAAGCAGCCAAAACAATAATACAATACTCTATATGGAACACTACTGCGTATATATAATTCGTTTCGTAGTCCTTCCTTCTGCTACCTGTTCACAGCAGGTGTCGAGGTTGTTTATTTTCACTTGATCACACTCAGACACACACCACAGTCGGTAGGACGCCTCTGGACGAGGGATCGGCCCGTCGCAGAGACCTCTACCTGACAACACAAACACTTACAAGAGACAAACATCCATGCTCCCTGTGGGATTCGAACCCACGATCTCAGCAAGCGCTCGGCCGCAGACTTACGCCTTAGACCGCGCGGCCACTGGGATCGGCCCATATATATAATAATGCACACAAATACTGGGGTTGCGTCCGAGTCCGCCACCTAGCGGCCGCTTCGCTAATTAACAGTTAAGACCGCTAATTTCACATATTCCCACTGCGGAAGAACAGATTTCGTCCGTTATTTCCGAAACGCGTACATAAGAAGTCCATTAATTCGAGGGTCTACAGTTCTACAGTATATTTAATTTCATTGTCAATAGAGTACAGCTTCGAGACTTGTGAATGATTTGACCGATAAAACTGCCACGAACATTGAAATATACTCCGAATGTAAAATGCTTCTTTAGGGTCAATCAACACGTAGTTCGCTCAGCGACACAGCATTATTTTATCAGCGGACATTCGAGATGAGAAAATGTGTTTTTGCCCTTTTTCCTGGCAAGGCCAAAATAGAAAAACGAAGCAATTTTGAAAAATTAAGAGATGTTTGTTTGTGGAGATATATAGTACATTAAAAATTTGCCAAAAATAGCGACACCCTAGCCTAGGTTGCGAATTCTATTTCCTGTCAGTTTTCCTGTTATTGTCAGTATATTTTTATTACACGTGATGTATAGAAAAATACAAAGGTAAAATTGTACATATAGGCCCAATCGTGTGTATAAGATTACTTATTAATTCTTAATTCTGTGTACAGAATTTCATGTTGCACGCATGTAGACCAAATTTCGCAGGAGCTGCCGGCACCATATGAAAGGTTAAACAGGCGTGGCTTGCTGGGTTCAAAAACTTAAGAAACGTAATATTAAAAAAGAAACTAACCTTAAAGACCACAAAATGTATAAACATTTAATTTTAATAAATAAAACACGTTTGAAAGCATAAAATATATTAAATGTTTGAAAGATTTCATTCTCTACAGCAGAAATCAGTGAACCTCACTAAAGAAAGCCAGAGACTGACTAAGCTGAGACAGATCTGCGCAAAAGCATGAACGTGGCGCGCAGTGCCTCGCCAGCCAGCTGGGTCATCCCGATTCGTCGGAACCAGTTACACATTCTCGAAAGAATGTTATTAAAATCGGTGATCACGAAAGGCCGATTTTCCGAACATCGAGGTTCACAAACTTCGAGATACTAGCGTACTTGATAGCAACGATTATATTCGGTTGTAAGAAGTAAGTGTGTCAGGTAAACAAAAAAACAAATCCATTAACTTCCATACCCACTTAAATATATCGAACTTACCATTCGGTGATGTTTTCTTGAAGACTTTAATTGCAATCACGCAAACGAGAAAGAGTAGCGGAAACATTCGTTTTAGCTGTTACAGTCTTAACAACTTTTGAAACAATATGGTACTGTCTGTGGGATGTTAAAATTTTGACGAAACCACTGAGCCTTTTTGGCTAATAAACCTGGAATACGGTGTTAATATGGAGGTTGGTAAAGAGGGAAGTGACTTCTCAACACAGTAATGGTACAGGTGCCTGAGGAAGGGCACCTTTATACATGGGCTCTGTGGGGCTTCGTCAATAATAAGATCATCGTCTTAGTGGGCAAATTAGATTGAAGCGAGAAATGGTGCGAGGTAAGTGCAAGCATCTACGCAATAAGGATTTACGAAAATTGGAAACTAAAAGATAAGAACGGTAGGGTGACATTTCTGATACGCCATTCATCTACGCGAATAAGTGAACATTAGTTCTCTGCACCTGATTTTTGAGATAAAGTATGTGTACGGGAGGGGTATTGGTGTAAAACTTGGCTGTTATTTAAGACGTAATTTACTCAATATAAAAATTAGAAACGATTTTCTTAAAGACACATTAGTTTGTGTAGTCTCATTAACGTTACACTGCATTTAACATTTACACATTTCGCTCCAGGAATGGAAGTGAAATGTGGGACACAACGAAAGTGTATTTGTATAAAAGTTTTATTTAAAAATACATTTGCACGAAAAGAATTGGTTACGTGATCTGCTTTAAAAAACACTATCTTTTATTATGTCTAATTACATACCACATATAAAATGTGTGTTATGTTTGTTTCATTTAGTAATGTAAATTAATTCCAGAAAAATAGTGGTTAATTTATTCTAAATCATCATGAGTTCTATATTCTTAATTTTTCGGGCCGGGTTCATAAAGTGATAAAGTTAGACGCAACTGGCCAAGTAGCCATGAACGGTATAATATTGTGAAGGACTTAATGTGATTATTAAAATCCTTTCCTCTTTCGTACTAATTTGGACTGGGATGTGCTGAGCAAGTCATGCACTCTGATGTCGGAGTAAGAAGTTCTCAGCAAAGTTGGTAGTCATGTGGTCGAAACAGTAGGTAATCGATTGTAAACGTTTTGATGAATCGTTTTGAGGCTGACATTTGAAGTCGTAGATGTACGAAGTGAACATGTGATAACGAAAGTCATCGTTGTTAAGTCCTGCGTCCACGTAGACATTTAAAAGAAATAAGCCGTGATAATGGTATGAATGTCTAATAAGACTGGTTAGTATTGAAGTGAGGTGCATTATAACGCAGGAATATAAGAAGTTGCTACGTTGTATGTTTACATGGTACCCATCGGCTGTCATTAAATTCAGGTTCTGTCAACAACGCATAGACGTAGGAAATAAATAAAGAATGTGTATAATACGGAAGTAAGGAACTAAGGAGTAGTTCGAACCATGTTTTTATTGCACTTTTAGTTCCTTGTTTGAGTGAAATTTATAATTGAGGCCAGTCCTTCTATGGCTGCGTGCAGTCCTAGTTTATAATTTTTATGGTTTTGACTTTTTAGGAGTTACTGTCTTATGTCCTTAATCGATGTTGAAAATTGTAGTGACTAGTATCACACTACAAGTGGTAGCAACGCTGTGGGTATATAGATTAGTGTGTCTTTTGTAGTCTGGGTAATCATAAATATAATATGAATTCATATGTATCCAGTTTGGAGTGTTAGGTTAGGTACAACAATTTTAATAATTCTTCCTTACTGTTAAGATTAATTTACGTCATTTTGCTACACTGCGCGTAATTCTGTGCTTGAAGGACGTGTTGGTAGGTGCAGGTCCATGGAGATAAGTGGTGTTGTTTTAAATTGGTATCTTTCTTACTGAAAACAAATTTTTGTTTTGTTGCATCTGAGATCTGGAGATGGATGTTTAGAAAATAGTGCTACTGGGGATTTGAGTTATCTGCCATTTTATTATAAAATGGTGGGCGAAATTGGAATTTAGGTTTGATTCATTATTTTGTCATGCATATTCTTTACAGAATTTCCATCAAGTGTTTGGCATGGTTGGCTGTCTTGAAAGCAGCTATGAATTGCATCTAAAAGTATTGTAATTATCAGTATGGATATTCTCAAAAGGTTGGTTAATTTGTTCTTGCGTGTATTTATGGGACATGTTTGAGTAAGAAGCAGTAGGACCGGGCTTTTGCCTTTGGTTAGAAGGTTCAGCTGCTGAGAGTACAGATAGAAGACTTCAGGGACCGAAGGTTAAGTTCAATTAATGGAACACTTTTAAACAGGTGTAGACCTTAACATTCATATCATACATCACAATGACTTGCATTTTATCCATCTGGTTCAATCCTAAATGTCTTTGACCAATGTAGTGAATTGTGTGACTTAAAGGGGAAGATTACACTGAAATTGGATAATAAATTGTGGTACTTGTTTTACTAGGCTTTGCCGTGAAACAATGCCAACATTCCTCACACCAAACCGTCATGGCTACTCAGTTCGCTTCTCTCCCTTCCAGCCAGAAAGGATTGTTTGTGCAACATCTCAGTATTTTGGACTTGCTGGTAAATATTGAAACTTTAACATAAAAGAACAGTGCTTTCTTCTCACCCCATATTCTGTCATTTTGTATGTGATGAGTGTCGTAGTAAATAGTTATGAATACACCCAGAAGTTGGTGGAGCTGCTTTCTGTTCTGGTCATATGTGTATCAGTTACAAGGTGGTAGCAGGAGAGGGTGGAGTTGCAGCTGACATGCATAGGCGCAAAAGATGGTTGCAATAAGTGGCACTGTATGGTGTGTGACAGTTGTTAGTGTCGCAGAGAAAGTAAAGGCAAAGTTGTGCTTGAAATATCACACCATGAATACATATGGGGGAGTGGAGGTGTACTTCTGCATATTCTTAACTTTAGCACTAGATGAATGTGGGTGATCAACTTCATGCCCTGTTTCATTGTGTGTTGAATTTGTTGTGGTGGAATTGAAGGCTCTGTATCCTGAATGCTGTTTCTTTTTTCTGACAGTCTTCAGTGTGAAGATTGTTATTGTACACCCGATTAGCATGTCCACATTAAAAACCACATGGTTCAGATCTGGTGAACATGGAGGCTACAATTCCCTGCTTATTCTGTCAACAGAAATTCTCTAAACAATACTTATAATCATGATTTCAGGCTTCCTCCACGATGTTGATGAGATCTGCACTCTTCTGGGATATTACACAGCGTCGATTGGTATTCCTTTGCTTATGTTAAGGATTACCATTTTACACTGTGTAATACCCCAGAAAAGCACAGATATCTATGCATAGAATTGTCTCCTATGTGAACAGTAGCACTGTGTAGCTCAAAGAAAGATGGGGGATTGATTCTCTCATAATTTGACAGGTGATCGAAAAATGGTGACAGAATATGTTTAACATATTGGTGTGTATGTGTCGCTTAAAAAAAGGCCTAGTAATCATAGTAGCACTCATACCAGACCATGCACCAAACTTAATGTCATGAAATGACACTTCCTGTATTGGCATAGAGTTTTCTGCAGGACCAGTACCTGTTATTGTTAAGAGTTCTTGTATCCACAAAGGTGACAGCAAGCTTCATTGCTAAAGAGACTGAGTGCAGGGTTTAGTTCTTACATGTGAATTTACCACAACGCTTCTTGCAGGATTGGTATTTAGCATGTGCATCATGCAGAAACATGTGATGTTGCAATATCATTCCCATTGCAACTAAAGACTTATTGGCTTCATGGCTGTAGACATGTAACAGTCTGTCTACAGAACATCAGGTGTGGGCATGTCAGTGAGTCATCCAGTATTATACATAAAGCTCAGACATATTTTGGAGCTTTATGTATAATGCTCTTATGTGAATATTAAAGCTCATTTTTTAGTGTAATAAATAAAGCTCCCACATATTTCACAGCTTTATGTGTAACATTTATATGTGAATATTAAAGTGCATTTTGCTGGTTTAATAAATTGGCTGTGTTGATCAAGACAATGCACAGAGTGAACAGTTTGCAACTTTGACCTAGTCCAAGGAGTGCTATTTGGAAGCAGTTTGCTTCTCTTAACAATTTATTCTCACTGAAGTGTTTTATTTTGCAGGGGGTGGCACTCTGTTTTTGCTAGAGGTGGTCCCAGATAATGGTTTGGTGGAAGTTGCATGTACACAGTGGTCTGATGGTCTCTTTGATGTGGCATGGAGTGAAACTGATGCCAATATTGTAGTTAGTGCCAGTGGTGATGGTGGACTTCAGCTCTGGAACATGAGTTGCCCTCAGGTAGTAGACAGTAGGGTAGAGTACATTAGGGCAGGCACCGCAGTGACCCTTGCACCTTGACCATCCCGATCTTTTGTGCAACTCTTTGCTTAAGCATTCAGCAGCCCCACACTGTGAACACATTGTGGAGGTGTTAGTAAAGTCAGCCGTTTTCAAGAAATAATGGCCCAGGTAACTAAATCTTAATACTGCCAGTGCCTCACAGTCACAAACAATATGTAAGGCTGTTTCAGATGCCTGTTTGTAGCTATCACACCCAGAACTGTCTACCAGCCACAGTTTAAATGTATATCCTTTTAAATGACAGTGTCCTGTTAGCAGTCGTGTCTTTATTTTTAGCTGGTTTCTGCTTAAGCTGAGTAATTCCCCAGCTTGTTCAGCAGAGGGTCTTTTAAGGAAGCCCTTAGCCTCCAGTTGTCCACAAGTGGACTGCCAATACACCCCGTGTTTCTTGCTCATCCAGTCCCTGTTCACTCCCCTGGCAGCCTGTGCAGATATGCCAAGGGCAGGCTCAGGTCCTATAAGTGGAAGTGAGGAGCCTGCCAAATTGATCAGCTATTTAATTTCCATTTCATATCCAGTCTATCTGAAGACAGAAATAGAACTGATATCTGAAACACTGTAATTTTTACATGAATCGCTAGCTGAGCTCACAAGTTCGGACTAATAGCCTGACATGAAGTCCAAAGTGTAAAGGGATTCAGTGTTTTGCAGGATTATTATTTGTAGAAGAGAGAACTTTGCTGCTACAAAATATTAAGCAATGAAGATGACTTTATAAAGATTTTTTTGTGCTGTGAGCATTTTAACTTTCTGATACTTTGATGACCACATTGTTCATTGTTAGTGACACAGATGCTGTTTTGTATATATAAAAACTTATGTTTTTGTTATTATAGCCTTTTTATGTTCAATTAAAGAGATGGTGCGTAGAAAACATGCCAAGAATAATCACAATGGATTCAGTTGATCCCGTAATGTATGACACTGATTTTCCACTTCAGAAGTTTGTACAGCCATCTTGAGTCTGTTTGACAGTTGATGTTCAAGTGTGTCTTAATAGCACAGTTTTCACACTGACCTTTTATAATTGCTTGGGTGAGGTTTTCATATATTATTGCTTCGTACTACATGGCACAACTTGTGATCAAGTAATAATTTCACAATTTTCGCTTTTACTAATCAAGGCTTGCAGTTTCTTAACTGAGATTTTTATTAAAAATACCTCTCGGTGATGATACATTGAATGTTGGACAGAAAACTGTATAGGTGGCCATTTTGTATGAGGGTTACCTACTGAAAGCATGAAGTGTGTGGCCTCATATTGCAGCTGAAAGATACAGAATTTTAGAATTGTTTGAGTAGAAGCTAATTAACAACCCCCCCCACCCACCCATATTGCTGATAAAGAAATGGCTGTACAGAAATGAATGAACACAAAGCAGTCTACATTTTACAAGACTGGCATAAAGAATTTGTTTTATTCTATTATTAAGTTGAATATAGGTAGTGAGTGTTTCTTGAAATGCTTGTAAGAAAACAAGTGTCTTTAAAAAAAGTTGATAAATTTAGTTTCGATTTTATATGACATTTCCTTCGATATTATCAGCTTCCACCCCAGACATTTCGAGAACACAAGAAAGAGGTGTATTCCGTTGACTGGAGTCAGACCCGGCAGGAGCAGTTGGTGTTGTCAGCATCTTGGGACTGCAGTGTTAAGTTGGTGAGGCAAACACTCACTTGATGAATCTGAGTTTTAGCTATTCATGTATTAAGATTTAAATATATTGAAACTCACAGCATGTTTGAACACTAAACTGAGGAAAATCGTAAATGGAGGGATCTTATTTTGTTGCATTGTTTTTGTGTTTGCAGTATGTATTTTGAAAAATCAAGAACTGGCACATTGCACAAAATAAATATGAATGCAAATCAATTTGTTTGTCTCTCATATATGTTTTGGCCATATAGGGCCATCCACAGGGAGGCTGTGTAATATCAGTGGAGATTTTTCAGTTTACAAACCAACTGTACCCACGAAGTCTGCCGACCTGTTACAGGTTGGAGAATAATTTTAATGCGATTTTGCTTGCATTTGAACTGGAATGGTCAGTATTTATGAACCCAGTAATGAAGCTTCAGGATTTTTAAAAGACACAGACTGACAAATGAGAAACTGTTAGACATTCTGCTTCTTGAAGTTAATTTAATATGAAATGTTTGCAGATTCATGTAAAAGTAATATCTCTTGCTTTGATACTCATAGTTGGGAAAAGGAATACCTTTTGCTTTGATACTTATAGTTGGTAAGCTTGAAAGGCAGATGTTTTGGAGACCTAATTGTGGATGGGAGAATGATACTAAAATGGATCTTAAAGACCTTGTCTTTTTAATTATGACATCCTGTTTTTTCTGTCACAAATACACAAATACAACAGACTTTTCTGTTGGCACAGCTATGACTCAGCTCTCACGCTGTGTTTCAGCTATAAACAGGCATCATCAGGTAAGTCTCTTCAACACGTGCAAGTACCGTACCATTTGCGCATGATGAAGGGACTTGTCTGAGGATGACTATTTGTAGTTGAAATAAAGGTAAACAAAGACTGGCTGCCTCTTCCTGATTCATCCATGCCACATGTCTCAAAGTATGGATTCTCTCAAGTTTCTCATGGGCAGTCTGGATGATTGACTGACAGAATTGACTAGACTGTCCAGTGATCCAAATTGTTGAGGTCCAGACCACTGAGGGATTAGTGTATATGTATTTTACCACAGCCAAAAAAATTACTGTTTAATGTCCTGTGACTTCTCTGTTTGTTTGATGTTGACAATCAAATACAGACTGTATCTTTTTTGGTCTGAACTTGGCAGCTGTCGTGCCAGCTGTATTGCGTATGAAGCCTGCCTCCGCTGGGAACTTAGAGTCCCTTCTTCTTCTACAATTCAACTTAACCTTATTTCGTGGACCAGCCTCACATTGCTGACCTCCAGTGTCTGAGCAAGTCTTGCACGTATTAAAAATATTTCTCAATATATGACAGAACTCGTATCTTGAAATATTGGCAGTTTTTCTTTGAATATTTCAGCTCATGCAAAGAATTTAGATGGTCTATATTCTGTCTTCTACATCGTAGTCACATGGATTTAAATCTGTTAATCTAGGATGCCTCAATCTATGAGTTATAGTGATTTGCCAAATGCCTCTTCCAGGGAAGGCACTGGAAAATTTGCTGTGTGGGCCATGGCCTTGTCCTGCATGTTGTAAACTTACATTCTTTTCTTATGTTAATTTGTTGAAGACTGGTGCCAGAATTAACCAAAAATAGTGGTAAGAATTTATTATTTGTTTGAAAAAACGTGGGACTTATGATTTTGCGTGTACTCACAGCACACTAGCAGCTGAGTGTGTATCAGCTGTATGAATATTCTGTGCAATGTATTTTGATGTTTCTATGCAGATGTAATAGAGTTATAATGACCAAAGTTACATTTAGAATTCCTGCAGTTTTCTATGAAATTTGTGTCTGAAGTTCTCAAAAGCTGGTGACGTCTTGTCATATTCTGTGTCATTCAGTCATGTGCATGCAGCAGTACTGTGATACTTTATAATGCGCCATGATTTTATGTGGCTGAGCCATTGGTTGAGCACATAAAGGTAACTTTTTGCAGTGCATTTGAATTAAAATGTTATGCATGATTAGGAAAGTACTAAATGGAAATTAATAAATGCACCATGGTGGTCAGATATTTACTTCTTGTCGTGTTGTTACAGTGGGATCCAAACCGGCCTAACTCCTTAGTCACGTTTCTAGGCCACACTCAGCTTGTATACAGTGCCATGTGGTCTCCACATGTCCCATCCTGCTTTGCCTCAGTATCAGGTAATGTGATTGTTATGGTCGGTATGTGTGCAGTGTGTATTCAAGAAAAGGATTTATAATGGCTCAAGGAACATGCTATTGAGCAAGGTATCTGCCGTGTTAATGGATTTATTTTGTGGTTTGTGAGTGAATCGTGTGAGTGGTATAACTTTACATTTTGTTGCTATGGTTACCATGTTTCCACAAACAGGTGTCAGCAGTCTGAGGAATTAATGCTTACTTTGTGTCCATGGTTACAGGATTTTCATGGTTATGGCAGAGTTTGGTGTGTGTTCTGTAAGAATTTGAAAGGCTCATTTAAAGTATGTGTGTCTGAGAAGTGATGATGTTGAGGCATAACGCATCTCAAAATATAAAGGTTACCATATACAGTTGAACCTGGTTATAACGACATCAGTTTCTACGTCACCTTGTTCATAGTGTCAGATACTCTGTGGTACCAATTAATTCCTGACTGTTAACCACAACATAATATTACTTGGTTAGAACAACACTCGTTTATAACGACAAAATATTCAGTCCCTTTCATGATGTTACAGCCGAGTTTGACTGTATTTAATGAGACTTTTGTTGTTGAGTGAATATCACAGTTGCTTTAGTATGATGTAATGGAATATTTATGAAAAGTGTTGTAATGAAAAAATTATTGAACAACTAAAGTTAAATATGATTTTTTGTTTTATTATTTCTGGCTATTGGTTACTGTTACTGACATTTGGACTATTGATATATACCACCTATTACAAATTTTATCGTATAAAATGCTGCAAATCATCATGAATAAACGAACGCTTGATGAAACATGGGCTGGATTAGCATGCGAGTATGGTAGTGTGTTACTCCTGTTATCTGATGGGCACATTTCTAGTATAGTAGAAACAGCACACTTGTATTCACGAGGTGTCCATGAGATCTGAGGCCCTCACAGTAGTGAGTGTTAAGATCATGGTCTTGTGTGATGCGTTGCCATGTGGCTTGACAGATAGGTGTAGATACCTGTTTTTTGGAGGAACCGGATACCTTTGGCTTGAAAGATGGATGTTGAAACTGGCTGCAGGGCCTGCAAAGAAGTTGGTATGGACCTACCAAATTCCATATTGTCACGTCCAAGGAGACTGTGATCTTAAGACACATCTGGTTTTAAGTTTGGCCAGGTAACCAGTTATTTTTCAGTCTCACCAGGTGAATGTTGGGAGTATCTGTTAAAGAGTCATTATTTTATCTGATGAGTATCAGTTGTCACTTTCTGTTGGCTCAATTCATATTAATGTTGCTCATCCATCTGCCCCGCCCCCCCGCCACACACACACACACACACACACACACACACACACACACACACACACACACACACACACAGCAGAATAGTGACAGAAAGTGACAGACAGTGGTTGTCAGATAAATGAGGGAAGTTCAAAGAAGCCTCTTCTATAGTGTTTTTGAGCTGGAATTCAACTCTATTATACACACACTCCAGTGTTTTACCCGTTTAGTTTGGTGTCGTGTATGAGAATACCCAAGCAGAACTGATGGGATTTCTATTGTGTCCAGTCTACTATAATCATCACCATCATCACAGCCGCCGCTGCCGCCACCACCGCCACCACAACACCCCTCCTCCTCCTCCTCCTCCTCCTCCTCATCATCATCATCATCATCATCAAGATTTTTGGATATGATACCACATAATGTTGTGGAAGTTTGCCGACATTCTTGAGGAACATGAGTACATATTCATGAGACTACACAGTGTCATGTCCCATACTGCACTGCTTCATTAAATGCTGTTTTTTTTTTGCTCCTCTCAATAGAATACACTGTGTTTGGAGGTTTGATCAGGCTACTGGATAGGTTAACTGGTAATTTTGGTTCACAAAGACTGAATAAAGTCTGGGAAGATTTCCCATCCGACGTATCTTGCAAGTGCACCTTCATGTTGGTTGTGAGTTTTAATTTTTGTACAGACTTCCAACCGTTGTAGTGATAATGGGGCTTTTGATTCTGGCTTGTCAGTAACATGAGCTTTACCATCTCCTTCACTCCTGTGGGGAATGTATGAACAATGAAGAAATTGGCAGGTGAATGAAACTAGGAACAGCACTTATTTTTATAAATGTGTTTTGATGCTGTTTGTTGTTTTAAATAAGTGCTCTTTCTTGTAGGTGATGGAACTCTGAAGGTCTGGAACACTCACATGCCTCAGCATCCGTCTATGTCACTCCGAGCTCATGATGCTGAAGTGCTGAGCTGTGATTGGTGCAAATATGACCAAAATATCCTTGCCACAGGAGGCTCAGATGGACTCATTCGTGGCTGGGACCTGCGTAACATGACCAATCCTGTGTTTGAACAGAAGGTTGGTGTCACTCTTGTTTCGTGTACATCTTGTATTCTTTAAAACTGATGTCTGTGTTATGGACTGGACAGCTGAAGAATTGTGGTCCACTTACCAGTGGGTGTAGAGAGATTTTCTGTGTACCTAGACCCACCCAGTGTCTGGTTAAGTGGGTACTATGAGCTCCTTTGTGCTGGGTGTTCAGGCACCTGGGGCATGAAGCTGACCATGTAGCTGTACCTACTGCCAAAGTTGAAAGAGTGGAGCTGTACTTACACTCCTCCCTACCTGTCCAGGGTGTGATGCTTCATTAATTAAATAAAAGGACAAGTTTTAATGTTCAACATCCCTGTTGGCATGTGTTTCAATTTTCACACAAAAATCAGTCAGCAGCCAACACTGTTTATATCTCTTTATTTGGAGACTGAGCTACTAGTTTCGGCCTATTATGGCCATCATCAGGCTCCTGTAGAAAAACATGAATATAGAAGCTCTACTTTTCAGAAAGGGGAAGGCCTTCCACTTCGTAATGGGTTAAAGTATACAGTTTTGTATATATATATATAAAATAAGATAAAAATTAAATAAAATATATGTAACACATATGCAGGTATAAAAGGTAAATCCACAGTCGATAATAAGATGAAGACGTGTATAATAAATAATTTCAGCGCTAGCCGCTCCCATCAATGTTGTAACCGGAACTTTCATTTACGGTCATATCGTGTGCAATGCCTGATGTGCTTTTTACTTTCTTGGGCTATTTTGACCTCCGGATTTTGGTTTTGTTGTTAAGTCTGTGCAAAATTTTCATATTCCATGTGGAGTTAGTGTTTTCTCCTGTGGTCTGACCATAAGCCACGAAGACACCACAACACAGTACAGGTGTAATGGATGGGGGAGCATCCACTAGGTAGCTTGGCTGGCGTAGGCTCGAAATCGGAATATTTAAATTGCTGCCACCACTTGCACTAGGTGCGAAGCTATCAGGGAACGGATTTGGAGGGGGAGTAGGGGCTTACACTTGTAACCAACCCTGTCTAAAAAATTACGAACAAAAACATCAAGTACTAACACTGGTGCTCTAATTCTGATTTCTGTCAAGCCACACAAAATTGTACACTATACACACTGGTGCGGTCTCTGTTCCAAGTTGCACACCGAGTCGGCTCCCTTGCCTCTCTAACTTCGTACATCACTCTTTATAATTACAAATCACTAAAATTTGGCAAAATAGTGGTGGTTCCCAAGTCACAATAACACACAATTCTAAACCAAAATTACTCACTCTAATTTCGTTAAGTTAAAACACTAAGTAAAATTCCAAACACTTACTTCAACTTACCCATAATCAAATACAATAATCCAATCATTATTTTCAAAGTCGCACCAATTAAAATAATTTCAGTTTAAAATCACACAAATTAAAACAACTTTGTCCCCTACTCGTCGCACAATAACTAAGTTCTACAAGTTAATCCAAAGTGAGTGGTGAGTGAGTGTCCAACTGCCACAAATCCCTGTAGCAAGGGCTTAAATAACCTCGCCATCCCTTTGTCTGGCAATGCTGACGTTACAGCGTCTGTACGCTGCACCGCACCCAACCAGAGGACACAATTCCATACCATGACCATATAAGGAGGCGATCGAAAAGGGAACAAAGTTCATCAATCTAGTCAGCAAAGTTCCAACTCGTGTACTGCTTGGCTTCCTGGCCACTGCACATATTCTGTGCTACACAATATATACATGTAGAAAACCCAACTTGCAAAAGATCAACAAAACTAATAAAGCAATCCAAAATCCAACTTTCCCAACACCCCATCAATCACCCATTACACAGGGTTCACCCGAGGTCCTGTATACACAGCGTTGATGCATAGCATGCTCTGTTTCACAAGTGCACAGGAGAAAACACCAAAATTTGGAGGTCAAAAAAGCCAAAGAAAGTAAAAAGCACGTCACTCATCGCACACATGATACAACCATAAACAGAAGTTCTGGTTACAACATTGATGCAAACTGCCAGCGCTGAAATTATTAATTGTACACATCTTCATCTTATGGTCAACTGAGGATTCATCTTTTATACCTGCATATGTCTTACATATATTTTATTTCATTTTTATCTTGTTTTATATATATACAAACTGTATACTTTAACCCATTATGAAGTGGAGGCTTTCACCTTTCTGAAAAGTAGAGTTTCAGTATTCATGTTTTCGTAGAGGAGCCTTATGATGGCCATAACAGGCTGAAACTAGTTGCTCAGTCTCCAAATAAAGAGATATAAACAGTGGTGGCTGTTGAATGATTTTTTGTGTGAAAATTGCAAGGACAAAGTTTACGCTTTTATGTAATCCTTATAATGTTTGTTTTTTGGCCATTTGCCATAGTATTGAAATGCGTTTTATTCTCACAGTAATTACATAAGGAAGAGCTTTGTGGTTTATATTCTTCACAGAACGTTAGCAGTGTGATTAAAAATTGAGGATGAAGTGGGTAGGACGTGTAGCAAGATGGGGGAGATGAGAAATGATATAAAATTTTGGTTGGAGAACCTGAAGGGAACACCTAGACACAGATTGGATGATGATATTAAAGTATTTGTTTGAAAAAAGTATTTGTTTGTAATTGCTCAGGCTGGATTTAGTGCAGAAGAGGGAGTAATACTAGGCCTGTGTGAACTTGGTAATGAGCCTTTGGTTTTGTTTCATAAGAAAAGGAGTGTCTGTTAGCATTTCAAGGTAATCTTTACGGCATGGTGTTAGTAGGTTAGTCCTTGCATCCTCCAGATGCATAAACTTTACCTTATGTGTTCTTCTGGATGAATCATTTTTGTTTAGTTTCTGTGCTTATAATTTTTTTTGCCTGCTGACTTGTTTACTGCACCTACAGTTACTTTTAAGGTCTTATACACTATTAGACTTGGACCAGTATCTCAGTAGGCAGTTGTAGGATAAACAGTAAAAACACTGTACATGTGCTGTATAAATAAATAAAATTGTGTATAACATCAGGTGGGTAGTGGGGCAAATTTTTATATATATAAACATCAAGTTGTGTTTTACAGAAGAGAACCTGTACATAAGTTGGGGAATGTCTGTATTCTGACACTGACAGAACATATAATTTCACATTCTTTAAATCCTAATGCATTATGCCCAGTTTAAGAAATTATTTGGCTACCAAATACATTAAAATTTTTATTACATGTATAGTACTACGTATTAACAGAGTTTCTTATGCTGGTTGTGAGATATGTTATGCTTGTGCTTTGTAACCTTTGTGTGACTGAATGTCAGTAGGACTTAAACTTTGGCTTCCAAGTGTTCTGGAGGGGTTGTTACTTTGTCTTCCTTACATGCAGTTTCCATTCCCATCATTGACTTAAAGCAGAGCATGACAGATTTTCTTTGAATCTAGGAGCCAGCTCAGAAATTTAGAAGCCAGACTTTTTTTTTCACTTCTGTGTATGTTACAATGGCTAACAACCTTAAATCTCTTAGTACTGCTGATGTTGATGATTTGTTTTTGACAATATGCAGTGGATATTTGACACTGCTTCCCCATTTGAGTCCTGCTCGCTTTATCTTTGGATCAGTCTTCCATGCAAGTCATGGAAAGGACCCTTACAGTTTCTTCCACACATTTTCATATTACAGTAAACTGATTTTGTTAGTTAGACTATTTGTTGGTGGTAGTGAGCATGCTGTCTAGTAATGAAGTGCTTGCTGAACCAGGATTTACAAGCAGTACAAAATATACGTTAATTTACGACGTGTGTTTCTGACGTTTTAGGCACTGCAATGAATGACGTAAGTGCCATGGCAGCCTGACACCTGAGATTCGTCAAGGCCTGGTTTAAAGGGTGTGAGAAGTTAGTGCATTAATAATGTGTTTGGTGAATTGCAGGGCTGTGAGTATGCAGTGCGCAGAGTCCGTTTCTCTCCGCACAATCTCTCGGTTCTGGCCTCTGTTTCTTATGACTTCACAACAAGGTAGGTATTCATATAGAACGTTAACTTGTAGAACCAAAAACAACATGAGGAAGAACTAATAGCATTAGCACATGATTGCTGCATGGTACAGGTAGTGGATCATTTATCAAATGTTCAGGGCAGTTAGTATGTGTGAGTGAGACAGCATTGGGCCTGTGCTGTAGTGTTGGATGCGGTATAACAAATATTCATCTGAGATTCAAGCAATTTATGAGTAACATATATTTATCATTATATGTTGAGCATCCCTTATCTGAAATGCTTGGGACTGGAAGTGTCTCGGATTTCTGATTTTTTTGGATTTTGGAGTAGTTGCATCTTATAATGAGATAGCTTGGGGATGGGAACCAAATCTAATTGTGAAATCAATTTATGTTTCATATGCAGCTTATAAATATATAGGTTTTATTTGGGGTAAAAAAACAAACTAAGCATTGAATTTATTTACAAGTATGTACATCTGTGCAGCATTGTTTTCATCATTGTAAGATGCCAGCACGTAAAAAGTTCCAGATTTTGGAGGTTTTCGGATTTTGGAATTTCAGATAAGGGGTATTCAACCTTTATCATATTTTTGGCCTTCATTCTGTATCCAATGGCTGCACTGAAGAAACATATTTATGCTGTCTCAGTTTCTAAAGGTGCAGTTCTTTTTGGATGTAATGCTGTGTGTTGGGTGAGTAGTTTATGACATTTGGATGGATCCCAGTGCCTTAAAAGTGGTGGGAGCTTCACTGACACAACATGACATTCCAGAAGACTTGAATCTTCAGTGACTCTGTTGTCAGAATTTTAAATCCCATCCTCTTAGTTCTCACTTTTTCTTTTATTAATACCTAACATTTAGATCTGTATAATGAGCAAGCATATACTCCCAACTTTGGTAAATTTTAGGTTGTCATTTCATATGATGTTGTTTCAATTTAATTTTTGTGGTGAAGACTAAGAGATAATTAATTCATTTGTCTAGAATAAAAGAAAACATTCATGGAGGCAAATTTATAGTATTATCCATTTAAGGTGTAGTGGTCACTTTATATACCACCAGGTTTAACATTAAAAATTCCACATACTGCCCACATAGTGCAATCATATGTTTTGTATGGATCTCAGAAGAAACAGTGATTATTTCTCTATATACAGCTTTAAGTGACTGGTTTTTGTAACTGAGACATAGAGACAGAGTATTAATGTGCCATATTTGCCACATCATTAAATATAATTCAGGTTCAACTTTGTCTTTAAAGGGTTAAAGTTAATTTAAGTACCTATTCTGAATGAAAGTTAAAGTTGGTGTGAAGGGAAGTTATCACAGTTTTGATTTACGTGTCTGTTTCTGGGACCACAGCCGTTGCATAAGTTGTCAATACCCGTGTCTGTAAAATATGAGTACCATTATGTTGGTGTCACAGCACTATAACAGAGCGTCTGTTTACAGAATCTGGGACTTCAAGGCATCGCCAGATCCTCTGGAGACAGTGAAGCACCACTCTGAGTTTGTGTATGGACTGGATTTTAACAACCATGTAGCAGGTCAAATTGCAGACTGTGGCTGGGACTCCCTGGTGCATGTGTTCTCACCTCGCTCTCTAATGTCCTTCTCATCTGCATTAGTCCCGCCGGTCAAGTGATGTCCCCTTCTGGCTGCTAGTATTTGTGTTCCTGTGTCTATGACTGGGGTAAGTGGTTTGGTTGAAGTTGGCACTGAAAGTTTGAGCCGTTAAATCACTTGTAATCCTTTCCTATCCTCCAACATGAGGCTTTTGATGTTGTCGTTTACCCATACAGTTCCACTGTCAAAAGCCTTTCACCTTTACATTTTTTGACAACTTCTGTAGTAGTTCATATTTAGGAACAATGTAAGTGTCTTTTGTTTAATTTTTACAAAATTTATCTGCAGCTTGTAGGAGTGAGTTTGGAAATACAAATATAGAAAGGAGTTAACCTTACTGAAGGTAGTAACTTTTAGTCTGTCATGTCTAGTTTGTCATATTAAGTTACAGTAGTGGATTGCCTGGTATTTCTTTCACAGTCGGGTACTTGTATTGATGAGTAGGGCAGTCAGATCTGTCACGTTAGTTATTGTCGCAGTACTTGGAAAAATTATGGAAAGTGTATTAAATGGATTTTTAGGATTTTTTTACAAGGTTATTAAAATGCCTTATGCGGAGACCTTATCTGCCTGGTACCTTGCATCTGTGAAAAACCTGTGTCCAATTTTTGGGAAATTTATTATAGAAGATCTTTAAAAAAACTTGTCAAGCAAGCTTGAATTTCGTGAAAATGAGCTTAGTGACAGTTACATTTTACCTACAGGTATAAAGGAATTCTTATGCACCCTTTTCATATTTCTTGACTATTTGTGTGAAGTTTGGTGTAGAAGATCTCTGCCAAATAACGCTGTTGAGTAAACTTGAGTTGTATGAAAATCGGTGCAATGAAAGCCATACTTTGTTTAAGAGCACACATGAAATTTTTACCATGTTTTTACTGTTTTTACAAGTGGCATGCAATTCAGTACAAAAGATGCCAAAACAAATGTATTGAGTGGTAGTGAGTTCTGTGCAAATTGGCGTAGTGAAATTTGTCCTTTACTTAGGGGCATAAATGAATTTGTTTTCTACATTCCACATTCATTATCTGATTTGGATGGAGTGAGTATGGTATAAGCGACCAGCATATAATGCTGTCGATCATGTGGGGTTTGTGAAATTGGCAAAGAGAAGGTCACAATTTTCTTATGGCTATAAATGAAATTATGAATAAGTGCTTACCATGAGACTATATGACATTTTGATGGTAAATAGCAGCTTTGTAAATTCTCTGGAATACACGATTTGCATTCTTGTTATTAATGTTATATGACTTTTATTATTCAAAAAAGTTCTCCATTACTGCCAGCAGAGTAATATTACATCCTTCCTTTGAAGTCAAGGGGCAAACATGTTTACAGGAATGCCATTCATCCTGTCAGAAATGCTACACCCGCAGACTTGCACAAACCTTAAGCTTTGGAACTGTCAGCCTATACTGCCGATTCAGTCTAAGGGATAGTCATGCGTAGTTTTAGATTTTTACCACTTGTCTTTGTAATGTCTAAGAGGTGGGTGGGTAATTTTAGAATACTGCATACGCTTAATTGTGTTGTGACCTGTACGGAGTTGCTGCTTGAAAAAGTGTTTAAGTGTAGCTGGAAACATGATGTGGAAGTAATTGTTTGAAATCTTTCACTCTTTTCTTGGAATTTCTGTTTTGTGTGGCCATTATTGTAGCTGGATTAAATAGTATTTTACTAGCTATGCTAGTGTTGCTGGGATGTAACACTATGTCACTGGGTGAGTAGTTCCTGAGGTTTCGAAAATTCCGTGGTCTCTTCTTATTCACAACCCAGCAATCCAAGCGTTCTTCTTGGAGTGCTTGACCCTGCACAGGAAGGCATTATGATCTGTCAAAATGTGAGATGCCACTCACCCAGCGACACAGTGTCACATCCCAGAAGACTGCATCTACAGCAACACTGCTGTGAGATCATAAAATCTCATGGCATTTTGCTCGTCTTCATAATATTCCATTTTCTTCAGTTTGAAAGGGTTTTGATGTTAGTATACTACACATTGGTTTACCATGTTTCTGCTCTTTGTCCATTATCTATTTCTGTGTTTGAGATTAGCATATTCTAATTGACCCAACTGAGTGGGCATGCCCCTAGGTTTTTACTTTAGCGTGAAAAAAGCCCTTCGATTGTACCACACATGCATTCTGGGTGTAAAAGAAATCTGTACCATGAAATCTTGTACTGTGACATGTTGAAAAACTTCAGACTCTGGAAGCTTCTAAGTACTAACATATTCAGACTCAGGTACATGAACGTTGCACAATTCATGTAGCTTAACTACTTGGTAACATCATAGGTAGAATTCAATTTCTGGTACTTCAGCAACCTGTGTTGGTGAGGAAAAGAAAAACTGCCTGTGTGGCATCCAGAATAAGGTATGCCTAAGCATAACCCTACTGATCCTGGGGGCCGTGCGGTCTGAGGTGTAGGTCTGAGAGCCACTTGATTGCTGACATCACGGTTTTGAATTCTGCTGAGGGCATGGATATTCGTCTCGTCTGCTTGTTTTGTGTTGTGTAGGTAGTGGTGTCTGTGGTGAGCTGGTCACTCATTCAGAAAAGTTCTATCATGTGTATGTATCTAATTGTGTGTAATCTAGAAACCTCAAACATTGGGCAGTCTAGGCCCAAATTGATCTGTTATGTCAAAGGAAAAAAATGGTAACCCTACTGGTTTCATGTATCAATATGAAAAGTTCAAAAGTGAGCTGCATATTTAGGTGATATTACACTTATAATGCACTGGGACATGTTTACATGCATGGTGACATAGTGGTTCAAGGCCTCAGGCCACATTTTGTTCACACATTCCCTTTGAGGTGGTTAGGTGCTTTTCATTCCCTGTCAGCCTGTCATTTTACTGAAATTGTTTGCAGCTGAAGTAGAATTCAGGGATTTTTAGGATCTTATGCGCCTTTTATCAGCAAAGGCACTACCAGCACATATACCTCAAAGTGTGGAAAATAAATTTAGATAGGCTTTAGCACAGCACTAAAGCAGATATTTAAGTGGCAAGGAAGATGAAGTTGGAATATGTTAGTAATGGAAGTGTGTAATGGCCTGTCACATTGAGGATGCAGCAGCAATTATGGAAATACAGTGTTTCCAAGGTAAGGAATATCCAGATACAGTACTTTTCCTATATATGAGGTTAAGATTTTTTATATCCTACCAATATTTCCATAGGAATAATGTTAATTTTTCTGGAGTATAAAGTTCTGGTTTACAACACCTTCCTTCAATAGAAGTCCATTTTTAGGCGTGTTTGCAAAATTGTAAACAAAGACTATAACCTTCATCATGTTTGTCTCTCTGTTCATGCGCATGGAACGACTCAGCTCCCGCTGGACAGATTTTCATGCAATTTGATATTTGAGTATTCTTAGCAAATCTGTCAAGAAAATTCAAGTTCCATTAAAACCTGACAAGAATGACAGGCACGTTACATGAAGACAGGTGTACACTTATGGTAATGTCTCGCTGAATTCTTCTTAGAACAAGAAATGTTAAAGACAAAAGTTGTAGAGAAAATCAAAACACACATTTTACATTCAATATTTTTTTTTTCTGATAATCATGACATTTATGAGATAATGTGGAAGAAAATGGTAGAGCCAGACAGGCCACAGATGACAATATAATACGGTACATGCTCGGTGCATGCCCGTTTGCTAAAGCTACAGAAACACATTCAGAATATGTAATACTTATTGCTTTTCCATGGCAACATTGCTGATGCGAATATGCCTCTGTGTTCTTTTATACGTACATTGCGTGTCTTGTTGAGACTTTTACATAAGTATCTCCCATGTACCATGCTGAAAAGACTGTACAACAGATGTTTATTTCTTGATGATCAAACCCTACCATAGTCCATAATTGACCGTGGACCACTTTGCTGTTTCCATATGACCGCTGACTTCATTTCCGGTTCCATGATTTTTGTTATTAATTGTTCACAAACTGAAGCACGTGATGGAGATTTTGCAGTAAGGTTTGAACTTTGAGTGTAGTTTTGAAGATTGTGTTGCAGTAGATGATAAAGTGCGGTAACAGACATTGAACACTATGTAATGATAGTCCTGAGGTGGACAGAAGAGAGGTAAGTGAAGAAAGAGAAACTGTGCAAACTAGAAATGACTGTGGACTTCTGCTTTTTAGTGTTCTTTAAATGACTTGTGTTTTATGTTTTTTTTAGCAGTGAAGTAAATGTGTATCCAGCTCGCCCTGATAATATACAGTTGTGATTTTTGTATTTAAAATATTATGAAATAAATGCTTAGGGTACATACAAAACCTGAACCTGATTTTTTGCATTTCATTTATAAGAAGTTATTTTTTTCACTCATCTACTGGAAATCTTGTTATGCAGGAAACACTGTATCTGGAACTGGCAGAGAATCTGTTAACAGTGACAATTAGAATGGGAAGAGGCCTTAATTACTGTGGTCCTGTATTCTGCATTGCTGACATTTGCTGTTTCTTAACCCACTTTGTTATGCAGCTGATGGCAGCTATGTTTATGTTACATCACTTGTAATGCTAATATAAAATACTGACTTTGAAGAAAATCATGACTTACACAGTGCAATGCTTTCAGGGTGTGGCTTACCTTATGTGGTTCCTGATTTGTGCAACCCCATGGGGCGTGCAGTCGATTTGCTTCCATCATGATGTTGGTGAGCAGCTGTAAGTTGAAATGCTGTGAATCCCTCTTAAGACGTTCTTGGAAAATTCAACAAATTTGGTTTATTAATCAGAAAAGTGTCTTGGAAGGGTAAGCCTGAAAACATTATTTTGCAATTTTATACTGAATTTGATGCCTACATTATCAGATTATTATTCCATATAGATTCTGCCTTAAATTCTACATTTATTTTCACCATTAAACCACATTTTAAATTCTACCTTCCATAGGGATTTTGACACATTCTTGAGCACAGGAGTTTCTTATTACAAGCACAACTGGCAGATGAAGAACCGCTTTTTGCTGGAACTATTCCATAAATACCAATAATATGTTACTACATTTTGCTGCCTTCAGATCTTTTCTGGCTTTGGTGTTCATTGCCATGGGTAGGTTATTTTGTTTTGTATTTTAAATTGACACAGAAATGCCAAATTCCTCAGTAGTTTTTTTTTTGCAAGGAACGTTTTGAGTAGCATCCAACTTGTTTTAATGTTCAGGAGTTTTTAAATTGAGGGCAGCTTATGTTTTTTTTTGGTTTCTGATGTAGCAGCCATGCTGATCATGTGTTTAGTAATTATTGGCTCCACAGGATGGAAACTATGCACACATATGCAAGTTGAAGTGAATGCGCAAGGTGTATAAATTTTACACAGAATACTTAAAATTTTTGAAATTAAAGTAAAGCAGTTACAGTTATAACATATTTTATTAAATCCATGTTTTTTTATGTTGTGTTATGCTGTGTGAAATGCCCAGTTTTAAGGCAGCCTCATTTCCTGCCAAGTTTCCATGGATTAACATTAACTTGCTGACCAATACCTCTGACTGATGGCAGAAACGACCTTGGAGGTTAACCTTTATGAACTGAGGGCGTTATTGCTTCGCTATATGTCAGGAACCAGATGAATGAATGATAACTTTGGGAAATCAAGATTTTTATGTGGAAAATACATTAAAATGGTGAAATATTCATTGCTTTGTGAACATTTCATGCTTATTAGGTGGGAAATCTTTTTTTTAAGTTGGAACGTATTAAAGTGGCAACACATTTGTTAACTGCATGGGAGAATGTTGCTACAAAATTATTCTAACATCTCTGGTGGAAAAATGTCTTCAGCGGGGTCATCTTAAGCAGGTTTCACTCTATTTCTGAGCTCAGAATTCACTCGCATTTCGTTCTCTTTGCTAAGACATGTGAAGAAATGTGTAATTCAGTTTACTATACCATGTCACAATGTCTTTGACTTGACGATATTGTTTTCTGGCATTGCGTTCTAAACCAAATTACAATCTTCTGGAATGTTAAAGTAACATGGTTTGGTACTAATGAACCAATATTTCTAAGGTACTTGCTGTCTCCATTTTCATGGTAGAAGACTGAGACAACAGGTTTCTCCAGAATATTGTATCTGCTTACCAATTATGCAGCATCATATTCCAGAACACAAGAATCTCAAGTTTCATGTAGGTTAAAAATGTTGTGCAGAGTTTATCATGCTGAGTAAACTGGAGATACATCTGTTTCCCCAAGTGTGAGATGACCGCTTTCAAAATATTCAGTTTTCAGGAAAATAACCACACAGACTATGTGCAGCTTTGTGTGCAATTATAAAGTGAACCCTGATTCTTTAGACAATGAAATAGGAAGAAACTTGATGGTCTTTTTTCGGTTTTGGCACTGAGTAATGCATGTTTGTTCTGACATTTTGAAAGAATGTACCACCTCTGTCTTCAGTGTTTCTGAAGCTGGTTTGGGTGGATGATGAAGCAGGTGAGGGGAAGCAGTGTATTTGTTGTATAGGACAATTTGAGTGAAATTTATGCCAGTCGGGTTGTATGTGACCAGCACATTGTTTCCACTTACTTCAGCATTTGCTGCACTAGATTCAGTCACCTTGAATGTGAAGGCAGTACTCCCTTCCAAAACCTTGGAACAGACCTTCACTGCACAATGTAAAAACCAAACAAGCAACCACAATTTCAACAACAGCCACTGTGGAAACCAGAAAACCCATAGGAAGAAATTTTTGACTTACATATGGATAAATAAGATGTATATGGTTCTGTATAATTTGTTCCATGTAAGGAATTACTCTCTTTGTAGTTCCATAGCAGTAAAGCCATATTTTATGTGAATAAGTTGAAAGTGGAATGAGTAAATGATATGGGAGTTCTGTTTTTTTGTGGGCTCATATTTTAGCATGTATGGAACCGTAACCTTGATTTGTTAGGCTGTGGGAATGCCAACCACATTGATTCTGACATAACATAGATGGTGCAAAAGTAGACCCTCAGTTTCACTTGACTCAACTTGTCTCCCACCATCTGACAGGAATTTATGCAAGAATAATGTGTCCGCCTTTGCAACATCTGAATGAGTCCAACACAGTTTCATGTCATTGAGTTTGGTGAACATGCTGGAATTCTTAATTTTTCAGTATGGGAAATGGTGACTAAAATATGCTGGCCTTATTGTATATTGTATTACAAGAGTACATTTATATTTGTTTTTGTCATAATTGTAACAGTTTGGATAAACATGCCACTTCCTTCTTTGCCATCAAAGGGCTGGAAATATAGTGCTAGTGGGGACATGCTTTGTTTGTGACTGGACAGGAGTGAAGTTTAAGCTCACAAATTGTTGTCACTCAGGATGGCTGAAATATAACTGTGATGTGATCCCAAATACTTATCCATCCTAGTCACATCGTGACTGACACTGACCCTGAAGAAGGAGGCAGCAAGTTACTCTGAGAAGTTGGTAATTTTTAACATTTTTTGCTTGGAGAGATACCCAGGCTACTGCACAGTGTGACTGTACTTATAGAATGTATATCTGTTGATTGTATTCCAACTTACAGCAGCCATGTCAAGCAAATATCCGAGCACTTTAGAAAGGTGTGACGTAATGGATCAGAAATTGGATTGTTTGCGTGAAGATGTCACATAATATCAAAATGTCTTTGTATAACTTAGCCAGTGTTATAGTGTTATGTGTCAGAATAATTATGTAAATACTGAAATGTTTGTTCCAAAAGGGATAAATTTGTGATGTTGTGTACAAGTGAAATTGTGGTCCTTAAAGTTGTAGAAGCTGACAGGAAGCATTACGATGGCTGTGTCAGGCTGAAGCAGATACTGCATGTAAATATATGCATTTTGTCTGCAAAGTGGTGGTACGGGTTTCCCCCATCTCATGCAGATTTTACAGTTTTTTTGTAGTGAAGATTAAAATGTAATTAAATTACTTGCCTAAAGCAAAAAAATTGTAATAAACAGCTAAAATGAATTGCATTGAGGTTAGTTCATTTGTTTCATTTTTCAGCGAAAATTAAAAGTGGTGAAACAAAAATGAGTAACAAATATTTTGACTTATGCTGTTTTAAGAATACAGTCACTCTCAGAATTTAGTTATTCCATGAGAAGGAGGATGCCTGTACTTTGGGTTCTTCATATCTTCACCATAATCCTTTGCAGCAGACAATTCCTAATCTCCTGAATTATAGTGTAAAGTTGTTTCAAGGATCTGTGCATCTTTTCATTTAAATTTGCCATATTCCAGCAAAGCCATTCTCTTCTCTGATCATTTCTGAATACCTTATTCCTTGGTTTATATGGGTTTGTACATGGCTCACTTTCACGTTTTCTTGCCTACAATATTTCGTAGGGTACATATCATTTTCTGCATTACACACGTGCTGACATTGCTTGTGATAATATTTGTTGTTGCTTCTTTTAAAGGTGTAGTATGTAAAATTGATCATTTCTAATCCTGTTTGTTCATGTCTAATATGTTTTTCTTAAACATTTCATTTTAGGTCCTTCCTGAGAATCTAACGGGTCCTCAGCTAGACAAGAAATTCCCTGCATTTTATGGAACCCAAAGGTTCATTACCACATTCACAAGCACCCAACACCTGTCCCTATCCTGACCCAGAGCAATCAAAAAATTTGGTTAAAATTGGTTAAAAATATCAGACACTTTATATGTAGACCTAAGTACATTTTATTGTTGCTGGTGACAGTAAGTGGCCATAAAAGTGCTTTCGTTGAATGAAATGGTGTCAGGCTGTTAGGATGTCTGAGGAGGTATAAACATTACGCTAACAAGCCGCAATGTTGCGTTATACATACGTTTCTGGTCTCTATATTTTTATCACCATGCATTGTGCAGGATATACATAAAAGCACCAACTTTGCTGCTACAGAATCTACATATTCTTTGTTAATTTTACCTACAAATGGAAGTTTTTAAAAAACTTTTAAAGACAAGTGCACATGATTTTATAAGATTTAAAACATTTTAATCCAGTTTGGGTGATGTGTATTATGTAAGACTTTTGTTATAAACCACATGGACATTGAGCAACCTTCACAATAAGTGACCCCTGATGATGGCAACATTAGACGCAGAAACATGTCGGGAAACACTAGTTGATAATAGTAAAGAAAAGTGCATTAGTTGGTACTTTTACGTAGTTTCTGTTCTTGTTTAATTATATCATGATCCACCATGTTCCTAACTTACAATGTTGAAAGTAAGACTCATGCAAGCGCACACGTAGGAGTGTTAATGACATAAATATGTCTTTGTTTGTGTACTGTGGCGAAGTTGACCGTGTGGTACAATCTGCATCTTCAGATACATTCATGATTATAGAAATCACATGCATCTCGAAGATGCTGCAACTGGCCAGCTCGACCAAGGTTTTCCTTGGTTTTCCTCCGTCCTAGGGTATCCAAAATCCACGTTGCGCTGCATGCATCTCATGCTGCCCTCCAAAGAATTAACTTCAAAATTTTTGTCAAAACACAGCTGTCCCAACGTGATCAAAATTTTGTCACAGTGATGCACTCTTAAACCCAAACTCAGTGCAAGTACTCAAGTTCTTTCCCGTTCCGCATTCTCCCAACCCTCCCTTTCACATCACACTATTTTCTTCACTTCCCAATGCTTGGCCTTTTTGAAGCTACCCTACCAGAAGGAAGAGCAGGCATTGCCTGGGAACCTCCAGAGCAGTAAAGTTTCATCTTCACCGTAATAATAATAATAATAATAATAATAATAGTAAATGTAGTGCCTCTCACTGGATCCTCCATTTCTTTCTTCTCTTTGTAAACTTCTGACAGCCGACACACCTGCCTTGTCATCAGAGAGGGCACCCCAGGATATTAACTATAATGGCTAAGACGGGGGGTTTGGACGGCTCCAAGTCGCTCGGGCGACAAAATTTTGTGTGCTATCTCCTAACGTTTGTGTATGCTGAGTATGTAACTTGCTTTATGTTAACCTAGGGGCACCTGCAGAATTTTGAGGTGACTCCTAGATTTTTGGACAATTTTTGGACCCTTGGTCCAAGATACGGTCACGAGCACCAGGAGGGTTTCGACATCAGGATGGGTAGACTGACCGCGCAGTCGTAAAACGTGACTTTGATGTGACTTAGTCTTTAAGGGCTTAACAGAACTTAATCACATCTCTTCAGATGGGGCTGATCGCATGTGAATGCATTGTACTGCAGGTTAAACAATGGTAAAATTTAGAGCTAGTGGTCAGAGTTGCATCATGTAAGAGCCGGTTACCAGAGTTCGGAGGAAGGTGGTGCCTCTATCTTCATGTAGCATTTGACACCACGTAGTATGTTAGATGGTTACAGACACTTCGGACAAACATGCTGCCTCCATCTTCGGGGTAGAGAATGGAGGCAGCAAGCTCTTGAAGGTTGGCAAACGTGCCAAAATACACTGTGTCATAAAGATCCCAATCCAAGTAACACATGGGTCGTGCTGACTGATTTTTTAAACCATTCCATACCCTACAGTGAAAGTGCACTGAACTGATAAAGAATGCAGTCAAGGTTGTCCAGCATTTCGGTCAAGAATCGAGTCCATGAAATCCTGAATAAAAGTGAGAGGCGTTGACACTGTGCCAAATTGTTTTGTACCTTACCTATGAATCTCAATGCGGGTATTCCCCAAGGTGTGTGTATTTAAGCTTTTCGTCAACAATACTTAAGAGCCCCCATCTGCTGTCCATAGTTAAATAACAGTATACGCGTGCGTGCGAGCGTCTGTGGGAGAGAGCCAGGATAGGCCATTCGATATAGTGATTGGGCCATGGGCTGCACGATTTGGGTTTCGATTTCCCGCAGTGGGAGATTTAGCACCGCTCCCGTCGGGCCCAGACACGCACTGGGGCCCAGCCAGCCGTCCATTCGATGAATACCGGGGGTTTCTTCGCCTGCGGTAAAGCGGCCGGTTCTTGACCGTCACGTACGGCCATTCAGTAAATGTAAAGCTATCCCATTACAGGCCTGGACAGGCCGTGAGGGTTCCAGGAGTTTTAGGCTTCCAGAATTTCTAGACATTCGGCACATTAAGGTGGTAAGTTTGTAGCCCCACTCACCGGCCGCCCTTATCCCCCAGGAAATATTCCTGGTACTCATTTATGTTAGAGGCTAAGTCGACCCCAGGGCCACAGTGCCGCCGGAAGGATTATGTCAATGAAAAATTCCAATGAATCGAACCCGCGAGCTTCCGGCTTGCAGCGCAGTGCCTCAACCAACTGCGCCACCGCGTGCCCCACCGTCTTCCAGTATGGAGGTTAAGAATGAGTGAAGCCATGATTCTACTCCCCGTATCTGCCTTCGTGGCGTGGGCAGGGACAGTTTTACCTACGTTAATTTCATAGTCAGTCTTGAGAGAGATCCACAGCCTCTTCCAAAGCAAGTTATCCACAGAGTGCGATCTAGTGCTTCCTCTTTCAATTTACAGTGCCTTCTCGTTTCCTTAACGTCATCCAGTAGCTACTTACGTCTTGTTCCTCGTCTTCCCGCGACTCGTTCGTTCTAGCTTTCCTTCAATAACGTGTTTTATAAGGCAGCTGCAACGCAAGATGTGAAATTCTATATATATATATATATAGTCGTTATGTGTGTGTGTGTATACACACACACACATAACGGCAGTTCCTTTCTGTTTGTATAAGGGAAGCACATCAGCAAAGTATAATGAAATGTGTGGGAACTGGGGCGTGAATTAAGGGGACAGTTTGGTATATCGATGAAAAAATTCGTGTCTTGTACAGGAGTTTTTAGGATACTGAAATAAAGGAGGGCAAGACAGTCGGACATATAGTTCGGTCGACGGAAATAAGAAGTGCATACAATATTTTTGACGAGGAAGCCCCCTAAACAGTTATTAGTTTTAACACGGGCAGTGGTAATAGGTTGTGTGTTAATGATAGACGAATGGGGCTGTTAAGATCGTGTCGAGTTGGGGTGTTAGTGGTGGCGAAACATCGGCTTCTCTTAACGGAGATTAACTTGGCTACTTCTGACGATACTAGGCCAACAAAATACACGATACTGTTGCTTAGGTATTTATATTACAATGTAATATTTAAACACAATGTCTATACACACACGTATCGCAGTCAACCCCCACGACTGCGCAGCACATACTAGCAAAGTGGAAGCCCCACAGCAATGCATCCATGAAACATCCGTCGGGTCGGCCAACTGGGATGAATTCGGAGACCCAGGTGTCGCTGCCAGCCTCGGCGCTGACGGGATCGTTGTTTCCGCCAGCCTGCACTCCGCGGAGAAAGTCCTCCCGCGAAGAGGCACGGTACTGCAAAGTAGCAACAGCCGGTTACAAAGTGTCTTTCCAAAGGGAGTGAATGCGTGTTCCTTTTGTTGCAGGTGCCGTGGTATATCAACTTTTAATTTGAGCGTCTCACTGTTCGTAGCGTAGATATCACTGTCGCTGAATACGTCGGTTAGCAACAATATATATGAACACCGGTGCGCTGGTACACCATCTTCAGGGGGGAAACACATTTAACACTTAAAACACACAAGCCCAGATGTCTGTGTTCTTGTATTGATACATTTTTCTTGCCTGTTTGGCATTGACGAAGTTAACATTGCCTATATCATGTCATACACGCACGTACACGGTATGGGCAATGTTACATACGTCACTATAGCGTTTTGGAAGAAACACGCACGGCATTTACAGTGGCAGTGAGGAGGGTGGATGCTGTAATATTTATCTGCACCCTCTCGGCCTTAATGACAGGATACCAGGGGAACACCCAGGGGGGAGGGGCTGCCGGGGTGCAGCCCCCTCAAACCCCCGAAACCGAAATTTAAAAAACACAGGTTTTGTAGTTATTGTGATATGAAAGTTTTACGTGATTTACCCTTCAACTTAAATCAGCCACTGAAATCGCCTGATGACTAGTACATTAAATTTTTGAAAAATACATAAATGAAATTAAAGAAAGAAGATAGGACACTGATTTAGTCGCGGAACATGTAGTTATATTTGTATGTATATAAACGCAGTTGCAAGCTGTTAAGTTACGACATGATTTTTATAACATAATTTTTAAAATTAAACCTAAATTATATATAGCCTCAGGGTGAGCCTCCCCCCCCCCCACCCCACTCCCCGCCGGAATGGAAAATTCTGCATGCGCAGCTGCAGGGTACTCTTTGTTCTTCTCCAAGGAACCGTTAAGTACAGAACGGCTGGATGTTGCCTCCTTAAACCTGCTGAGTAGTTCGTACATCTGTAAAAATATTGTGCCTGTTGCATTTGGGGGGGGGGGGGGGCTGCGCGGCTAGTATGCAGCAAGTGTGCCACGCAATGCTGATGTACGCTTACTCAGGGATGTTATCTCGCAGATGTAGCTGCAGTAGCGGCAGCCAATGACGCCAGATTTTGCTCACAGCAGGGAGAAGGCGGCGGCAGGCAAGTGTCGTAACGATGCAAGTGGCAGCGAATGTTTGGTTATCAACGGATGTCGCTCGGCGGCAGATGTTGCGGTGCTGCCGAAGACAGAATGTGGTGGTTCGACAGCAACAGCACTAGCAAGTGTAGACCCTGGGACTCGGACACACGCCGGTAAATAGGAAAATCAGAACGTGACATCTGCGTAAAGTACATATTGTCACGTAGAGGAACGTGTCAGATTACACTAATCCGTGACAGCCGCGTTAATTGCACTAAAATCGTATGCATTGGATCCTGGCAGGTACGCACCCCAATTTTTCGCTGGGGGATGGGGGGCTGACTCTGAGGCTGTACGTAATTTATGCCGGATTTTAAAAATTGTGTTATAAAATCATGCTGTAAGTACAACATAACACTGCCTGCAACCGCATTTATATACACACGAATATAACTACATGTTCCATGACTCAATCACAGTGTCCTGTCTTCTTCTTTTTTTTCTAAATTTTATTAACTTAGTTTTCAAAATTCTAATGCACCAATCGTCAGCCGATTTCACTCGCTGATTTCCGCTGAAGGGTAAATCACATGAAACATTTGATATCGTAATATCTACAAAACCTGTATTTTTTACATTTCCTTTTTGGGGGTTTTGGGGGGCTGCAGCCTGGCAGTCCCCCTTGGGTGCGTCCCTGTATCCTGGTATATATATGTAAATATATATGTAAATATATACCAGGATCCACTACGCGTTACAACTATACTACAAAAAGTACCTGCATTTTAAGTGTTTAACTTTTTACGTCTTTCTACCGTATGCAAAGGTTGCTAGCTTGCTTTCGTGGGGCGTTACTTTGGTTAGTTCCTGATGATGATCCCTTGGGGATCGAAACATGTAGGAATGTTCGATGTGATATTGTAATATAAATATCTAAGGAACAGTACAGTGCATTTTGTTGCTTGAGTGCTGTGATATGGTTTTCGACAGTGCACGGAATGAACAGTATAAAGTTGGTTAGTTTTGGTACAAGGCAAATTGCATGCTTTCTTGCGAGATCTGATGCAGTTTGCCTTCTACCACAGATTTTTTCTATGTAGCACACCTGAAAACGGTAGTAAGACCGAAATATATCGTGTGTATTGGCCTTTAAAGGCCTAGCGGTAACTTTACGTACCACCAGGTTTAACGTTAAAAAATTCTACGTGGTGCCCACATTGCGTTTATGTGTTTTGTACGGGTTAATGGAACGCATATAAGTAAATATATCAAATCTGTGTTGTGCTGTACTGATATCATTATTTACTATGCTATTACAGTGAATGCACAACGGAATGGACCATATTAACCCTTTAAAGACGAAGCGTATCTGTTTTATATAAGAACTAAGTGCGTACCGCGCTGTAAACACTCTCCACTTCGGTTATAAAAACCAGTCACTTAATGCTTTATAAGGCAAAAGTTGCTGTTTGTTCTGAGATCCGTACAAAACACATAAACGCAATGTGGGCACCACGTAGAATTTTTTAATGTTAAACCTGGTGGTGTGTAAAGTTACCGTGATATTTTCGTGTTATTAAACGAGTCGACATTAAGTCAGTATTTACTTCCTGAATTCAACCGTGAACTTATAAAGCCGACTGCCTTGTTACGTCTAATTTCCCACAATTCAAGTGACAAGCATGTCTGTCACCGTACACCATATGACTTTCTGATTTTAACATTTTTCTAAGCCCAGAGCATTGGCGGATTCGAGTAGTTTGGACCTTGATTTTTATACAGGGTGTTTCTTTTATGTCCTTGAGCACCCCAAGTTTATCGCGTAGAAAGCCTATATCCACCGGGATATCCCGTGAGAGCTGCCACATTCAGGGACACGATAAAAGCAACGCTGTGTTGTATATGCCGCCGGTCGCACTGTCTTGTCGGATATTCAATGTGACTGCAATATGAAAGGATTTGGAAGCCAGCGTAGCTCAGTCAGTCTGACTATTGGCTGCGGGCTGGAGTTTCTTTTTCAGAACGGGGAAGTGGGTTATTTTCCTTTTTTCAACGACGTGCAGACTGGCCTAACCAGCCCCCAGGAGTTCCTACGATAAAGCGGTCTGGTCGTGTTTTGACTGCTGCAGCTGAGTCCCCTTACATCGTACGTACCTGCAGTCGGCACGGCGTGGTCGCTGCTAGGCTGGGAAGGGCCCAAACAACTTTATAGCTCTTCGAGACAGATTTATTGTGTTGTGAATCCAGTTACGTATTCAGTCACTGTGAACGTTGTTGAAAAGGACAGAAAACGCTTGGTGGTGCGTGCTCAGTGGTTCCCCTCTTTAAAAACATGCCTGTTCACACCTGCGCCAAAAAGTAGCAAGTCATCTGGTCACTACTATGCACGTACTGCCTTCAACCTACACACAGTGCCGAGGTTAAGAATTCGTGGATCTATGCCTCCACTCCACCTTACATCATCATGGTGTGTTGTTTGATAAAGCACATGGAGAATTTTACTCAAGTACAAATTCATACGCGCCGATCCCAGTGGCCGCGCAGTCTAAGGCGTAGGTCTGCGGCCGAGCGCTTGCTGGGATCGTGGGTTCGAATCCCACCGCAGGCATGGATTTTTTTTTCTTGTACAGTGCTTGTGTTGTCAGGTAGAGGTCTCTGCGACGGGCCGATCCCTCGTCCAGAGGAGTCCTACCGACTGTGGCGTGTGTCTGAGTGTGATCAAGTGAAAATAAACAACCTCTACACCTGCTGTGAGTAGGTAGAAGAGGGAAGGACTACGAAACGAAACAAATTCATACCAACTAATGCACTCTTCTTATTCAATTTGTTCTTATATTACAGTACTATGTTCCAACATGTTTCGATCCCTATTGGAATCATCGTTAGGGATACGTTTAAAAGCTAAAATTACACAAACAGAATGAGAATATTTAATAACTTAATTAGTTAATAACTATGCACGGTATCAATAATATAAACGAGAATTTTACCGTGCCTTTCACGAGATGAGTGGAGGTTGAATTAAAATATGAAGTTTATGTATACTTTTTTTTTTAAAGACCGCCGAGCCCTAGGGCAACTGCCCCACTACGCCACGTTTTGACCTTACTCGTGAATGAAATACTCTGTAGCTGCGTCATATGCCGTTTAACTTCCTCCTTGTTGGAAGTCCTAACTGATTAATGCTAATGACAAGTATTAGTTGATTCATTCCTTCCTGGGATTCAAGCAGTAACAAGGCTGCAAATGTGTGCTTTGTGACGTAGGACACGCAGCCTATGGTCCATTATGTTCAAAATGGCATATGGTTTCACAGTACGGATGTAAATGTTATCTAATCTGGGCTCGTGAGAAGAGTACGGCCTTCCCTGTGTTGATTTTCGCGAAACGTAGAAACCTCTAACAACATTATGTGCAGAGGTGTTATGCTGAATTTTACCCAAATTGGATAATAAATGTGGAAAATATTGATATATATTAACCTTTTAAAGCCTAGCGGTAACTTTACATACGACCAGGTTTAACATTAAAAAATTCTACGTGGTGCCCACATTGCGTTTATGTGTTTTGTACGGATCTCAGAACAAACAGCAACTTTTGCCTTATAAAACATTAAGAGATTGGTTTTTATAACCGAAGTGGAGAGTGTTTACAGCGCGGTACGCACTGAGTCCTTATACTCGTATAAAACAGATACGCTTCGTTTCTAAAGCGTTAATTTGTGTCCGTAAGTAAAGTATGGCTTTCACTACTGCGGTCTTCTTGGAACTCAAACCAGTCAATTTTTATGGGCATTTTCTGTACCGAACACTGTCCGATTCGGATGAAAAATGTAGACAATACGAATAAAATTTTACTTACGCCGTCAAGTAAAGTATAAAGAAGGTAAATTTCACCCCACGACAGTCCATGAAAGCCCAGAGGGGCAGTAGATGTATAGCTGTACACTTTCCTAAACTTCGGCGCAAGAGGGAGGGAGGGAGGGATGGTCAACGTCATGTCCCGGCCGCTTTACCCCCAGGAAAGAGACCATTCATCCATTGTACAGGAGGCTGGGTGGGCCCCAAGGCCGGCCCGGACGAGTGCAGAAAATCTCGTCCCCACCGGGATTCGATCCCCGGACTGTCCAGCCCGTAGCGAGTCGCTATACCGACTGAGCTATCCCGGCCAGCCAAGTAAAGTACATGGCTCTAATTTCACTGATTTTCAAGCAAACTGACAATTTCAGCAGCATTAAGTGTTTAGCTGCTGTATAGAATTTTTCCGAAATCGGCCAAGAAAAGTGAAAAGTAGGGGTAGAAATTCTTTTACGCCTGTAAGTGACGTATAACTGTCAGGGGCCGTGGCCATGGCTCAGGCGGTGAGCCGCCGGCCTCCCACCGGGGAGGCCCGGGTTCGATCCCGGGGTCAGTCCAAGTGGGATTTGTGGTGGACGAAGTGGCACTGGGACAGGTTTCTCTCCGAGTACTTCGGTTTTCCCCTGTCAATTTCATTCCACCGGTGCTGCATTACTAGGAAAAGACAAAAAATAATCATCATTATCGTCATCTTCATCACAGGGTTGCACAAGAAGCCTCAAGGCTGCGGTGGGTCCGTGGCGTTTGCTGCGGGGCCCTTCACCACTAGGGGAAAAAACGTATAACTGTCAGGGTCCGAATTGCACGACACTCATGTTTGTACCACGACGTTTTGTATAGAACTACTGGCTGTCTTGAAGATACTAGTTCACAGCGGGATGCACTGACGTCATGTTCACAAAAGACTGTGTTTTCTTGCTTGAAAAACCGCCTCAAAAGCTGGTTTAAAATTGTCGAGGTTAAATGCATCCCATGTTTTGCAAATTATCACATTCACCGTCCGTTAGTAGCCTTGGGGGGATTACGAATTCAGCTAAATAAAAAACGAAGTGAACATACTGCTTTAAATATTTTGACAGGGCAATTTTAACCATTATCTTCTTATTCAGATAGCCTTATTACGCGGGCCGGTTGTGTCAGATATTTAAACGATTTCAGACATTGAAGTAAATGAATGGGTGGGTCGGCGTGATACCATCAGTTTTGCATTATTAATGAGTCTGGCGGTTGTTCACCGACCAGGTACGTCACCATCTTCCTGATTGCGTTCGTTTCTTAATATATGAAACCGGTCCTGAAAATGACCCACCGACCTTCATTCGTCATATCTACGCGCATGCGTGCAATTGAAACGACACAATATGGACACTGATCCCGGGAAAGCACTCGTGTATTTGGTGTGCGACCTTAGAGGGTAGCGTACAGCAAGACGCTGCATTCTACTGCTAGCACCAGCCATCGTCCCCGCACGTCATAGCAATGCATGTAAGTACCACGTCTGACCCACCGTGTTTTGTCCGAATAGACTTCTTTCATTCCCGCGAATCGTGTGTTCGCACATTTCTTCATGTTGTCTGTTCTACAACAGGAAATGTCCATATTTTGTTCAAATTTAATTTTCTTTCTTCTTTTTTGCGACAACAATGAAAAATATTTTACTCTTTTGAATAGGAGGTTCGAACGAAATTTATCTTTCGGCTTGACATTACCCTTTCACAATGATAACCTTATAAATATATTTGTTATGAATGGTAATAGAACCTAAACATCCAAAATATCTATCAGAAATTTTAATATTTTGGGAATGTCTTGCTGTATTTATAAAACACGGAGTAGATTTAAATGTCAGGATGAGTTTTTTTTGACTGCCCATTCCGGCGGAAGAGTCGGACGTACCTCCGCTGACGTCGGGCAGGTCGGTGACGTAAGGTACTCTTTCACCGGGACACAAACCGCGGGAAAAAGAAAACAAGTTAGGTAATGTACGTATAATGTAACATTGTGGCGCTGTCGCTTAATCATTTTTGCCGTGGAAACGCAACAATGTGTTCCTCTTGAATCATTATTGACTTACATATAGTTGCCAACAATATAAAACCATTGAATATAGCCGTGGAAACGCAAGACTGGGTAACCTTTGCTCTGTTGCCGAGCTACGGAATAATTCGTACTGCTCTAAACAGTATAAATGTACTTAGTTTTTCATGTAAAGCGTCTGATATTTTTGTCCGTTCTTAACAAAACTTGGAGTTTCTCGACAGATTTTCATAAAGTCCCCAGTGTCAAATTTCATGAAAATCCGTCCAGTAGGAACCCCGCTGATACCTGCGGATAGACAGTCGGACGGACGGACAGATATGACGAAGCTAACAGGCGCTTTTTGTTGTTTATGCGAATTCGCCTGAGAAGTAGAGTAAAATTAATATGCAGTAGACCTCTTTATCCAGTTTAGCCTTTCAAATATCGGGTGCGTGCATGCTCGGGAGGGCATTCATATTGAACCTTAAGATGGTCCCATGCAATAAATATCAAAGTAAGGATTTTGGATTGATAATTAACGCATTGCGATTAAATCCTAAAGTCATTTTGACGAATCATATTCATTAATAATATTGCTATTTCCGTATGGAAATAAAGTTACACTTATTGCTTCTTCTCTGTTTGTCTACGGTTTGTTTAGTATATGCATACTAAATTGCGTAGGCATGTCTAATATTTAATTGGTTACCGCTATGAGGCACAAAGCTAAGCACAGAATTAGGCGCTTTCGTTGGGCAACTAGCGACTACGAATCTGGTCATGATGATTCGCCTATCCATGTGTCAACATTGAACAACGTGACTGCCACAGGATTGATTTTCGTGAAGTTTCGTATTTGAGATTTGTACTGAAACTTGTGAGTAAAATCCAGTTTTTCTTAAAATCGGATCAAACAGCAGACACTTCATACGATATAAATATGCACTTTCTTTTATGTGCTCGTCGTTTAATGGAGCAGTGTTCTGTGTGCGGTAAGAAATGTGGCGTGAGAAACAATTGGCAGTCTAAACATCTCGCCCTTTACGAGACAAGTACAGGAAGTAGGATATCTCGCCCTTTACGAGAACTGAATAAGAAATGCGATATCTCTCCATTTAAGAAAGAGATGTTCAAGAATAAGTTGTAGGTCGACATTTAAGATATAAGTGGAAGAAATAAGGCAGAACGAAAGAGACAGGAGAAGCATTTGACGGTGTAGGTTTGTCATCCCGAGAGGAAAGGAAAAGAAAGTAGTCCTTGCATTTAGACTGCATTGAAAGTACTTAAGGTTGACAGGGACACTAAGAAAGCGAATGCAATAGAAATGTTATTCTCTGCGTACTGTTCCTATCTTCTATTGTTCCACACGTTACAAAAACTGCTTCGAAATTGCATGTTCTTTTGAAAATCTTAACCTTTACCAAACATCATTACAGAAATTTCAGGATAGTTTTCGCGTCTGGCGATGGCGAGGCCGCCATATTACTATTATTTGTAGGAATTTTGAAAGGTTGGGGGTGAGGCTGGTTTCCAGGTGCATGATTTTCGTAATAAATTTCGAGAAAATGCGTTCATTTTTTTTTTAAATTCCTAGGTAGAATCGACGCATGGGTTACATTCCGTGCAGCATTTTTAACTGGAGTAAGTATACGGGTGTTAAACGGAAACCTCTATGAAACGGCAGGAAGTCAAGATACATATGGGTTTTGTTACAAGCAAGTTCTTTAGGAAGCAGATGCAGGTTGGGTGTGTACTGATCATAAAGAGAGATTATGCGGGTTTGTGAACGTAGTTACCTGAACAGAAGATAAGCTAATTGTATTTCATGCTGCAAGTCTGAGCTAAAGATCGCGTTGTTAAACATGCAGTACATAAATTAGGACGGATAAAGCCGTCTCGAGCACTGGAATCACCAACACCGGACTCCATTTTTCAGTGTAAAATGCTCATTTGTTTCCAAGGATTTACGAAATAACAGAAATAGGAGTATGCAATATCTTCAAGAAGGATATAAAGGATGAAAGTTTATTTAAATAATAATATTGATTACAATAAAAAGGTAAAGTTTTCCCTGTTCACGGCATGAAGGTATATGGTGGGATTAGAGGTACAGCTCCATTTGTTCTTGACCTCGGCACTAGATCGAGGTGAATGGTTAACTTCACGTCCCGGCCGCTTTAGCTCCGGGAAAGAACCCCGGTACCCATTGCATAGGAGGGGTGGGCCCCAGAGCCAGTCTCGACATTTTGGATAAAAGAAAAATCTCTTGCCCATAGCGGGATTCGAACCCCGGACCGTTCAGCCCGTAGCCTAGTCGCTATGCAGACTACGCTACCCCAGTATACAAGTACTGTTTGGTGTAGTAGTAGTAGTAGTAGTAGTAGTAGTAGTAGTAGTAGCAGCAGCAGCAGCAGCAGTAACAGTACCACACGGTACTTGTACACTGAAGCTATGGAGGACGAAAGCAATCAGCCTCACTTTGAAAGACTAAGAAATTTGATTGAGCTAAGGGTGATTTGCACAGTAGCAGGGGAGTGGGGAATCCGGTTCGCCAGACACAGGGATGGTCTCATCCCGATTCGTTGGGATCAGTCACGAGAGGCCGAGAAATTTTATTAAAATGTGTGATAACGAAAGGTAGAAATCCCGAACATTGGGTTTCACGAACCTTGAGACTGTCTAAATTAATAAATGAAGTAAAACTCGCCCATATGTATTATGAGAACCAAAACGTACATACTGCGTATCCCATATCACAGGAAACAAACTTACTTTTGACACCGCTGAATCCAAAGGGTATGTACACTGTGGTCTTCTGGGATGTAACGCGATGCAGTTAGTGTACCAAACCACACGGTGTTACATTCCACAAGAGTGTAATCTTAATATTGATCTTCAGTCTCTTACAGTAATGAACCTTCCACTTCCATGACTAACTGGGATTAACCTGAATTATATGTATTAATTCCGTACCGCGCAGTAAACACACTCCGTCTCGGATACAAAACCAGTCAGTTAATGCTGTATAGGGAAATAATCGCTGTTTGTTCTGATATCCATACAAAACACATAAATATACTGTGTGGGCAAAACATTGAATTTGTGAATGTTAACCTAGCCTAGTTGTATGGGTGTGAAACTCGGTTTTTCACACTGAGGGAGGAACAAAGACTGAAGGTGTTCGAGAATAGGGTGCTGAGGAGGATATTTGGGCCTAAGAGGGACAAGGCGACAGGGGAGTGGAGAAGACTGCATAACGAGGAACTTAATGACCTGTACTCATCGCCAAATATTATTCGGGTAATCAAATCGAGAAGAATGAGATAGGCGGGGCATGTAGCACGTATGGGTGAAAAGAGAGATGCATACAGGATTCTGGTGGGGAGACCTGAGGGAAGGCGACCACTTGGGAGACCTAGGCGTAGATGGGAGGATAATATTAAAATAGACCTTCAAGAAGTGGGATGGGGCATGGATTGGATTGAGCTGGCTCAGGATAGGGACAGGTGGCGGTCTCTTGTGAATGCGGTAATGAACCTCCGGGTTCCATAAAATGCGGGGAATTTCTTGACTAGCTGAGAAACTGTTAGCTTCTCAAGAAGACCTCTGCTCAATTGAGTTAGCTAGTTAGTTAGTCAGTCAGTTAGTTAACCTAGCCTAGTGTTACATATACTAACCATTGGAATTTAAAGGGTTATGTAGGAGAATATAAGAGTGACATCTTCATTAGGTTGGTCTGAACGGACACTTGCTAACGGTTGTCTAACGAGTCTTAAGTATATTTTGTTAGATTCTAAGAAGAATCTTGCAGCCCGTTATGAATTTTCATGCAATTATGCAAAGATGGAATAGAATTGTATTTGTTTACAAGGAAACTGAGACGCGGCCTTGGTGTGTGTGTTCCATTTGCTAATTCTGAGTCAACTTGTGTGATTGGTTTTGTTGTTTTTGTTGGTTAATTTGCGTCGTTCTCTCCAATTTATAGCTTGGCGCTGAACCTGCATATTTGCTTCATCAGCATTTCATCAATTGTTCTGGATGGAGCCAAAAGGACGTGGCTCTATCCAGCTTAACGCACGTGTTTTGTATCTGTCTCCATGTTTCATCGCATCTCGTGTACTAAAACCGACTCAACGAAAACAGAGGGGACGTCAGACAATACGTTCAAAGTTCGATTTACATTATGCGGCACGACACGACACGACACGACACGACACTGCATGACAAAATATTCTTGTATGGTTTTGATATGCTCGAATTCACACTATCAGGTCAGCGACAGGTAAGGACAAAGACAGAAAAAGACAGTGTCACTGGGATTGACAGAAGAGAATGTTTCGCCTGTCTGTTAACTGCCGGTAGATGTGAATGCACGCTGGTTTTTTCGTGTCGTACCGTATAATGTGAATCGACCCGACAAAAACCAGCGTGCATTCATATCTACCGTCAGTTAACAGACAGGCAAAATATTCTCTTCTGTCAATCCCAGTGACACCGTCTTTGTCTTTAGCTGTCGTTGACGGACTAATGTGAATTCGAGCATGTGAAAACCATAAAAGGATATTTTGTCGTGTCGTGTCGTGTCGTTTCTTGCCGTGCCGTATAAAGTGAATCGACCCTAATACTTTGCGTTTGTCTGATACTTGAATGGTTAATAAAAATCGGGCAATCATAGGATTAGTTTTTAAGTGGCCCTTGCCAACCTTTTAATGCCCAGTGGTTACTTATGTAACACGAGTTTCATACTAAAAATTGTACTTTCTGCTCACACAGCGAATTTATGTGTTTGTGTGGGTCTCAGAATAAACAGCCATTATTTTCGTATGCATCAATCACTGTATAATCGAGAAGGAAAGTGTTTACTGCGCGTTGCGAACTGCTTCTGTAAATGTAGGGTTGGTTAATAGTAAATGGCAATGGATTGTACGTACCATTGCAAGCCTTGATGTTTTTGTGGAGAGATAAGTCGGTGTTATAACATTTCTCACTAGATGGAGATGAGTTCTTAGATTCACGTCCCCGCCGCCTTACCCCTAGGGAGATATCTCCCGGTGCCCATTAAGTACAAGGTTGAATGGACCCACAGACCTGGTAAACGATGATCGCTACCCTCACTGGGGATCGAACATCGATTCGTCTGTCACCCAACCCATACCTTAGTGACTGAGCTCTTGATAATGATGTAACAATATAATTGTATTAATAAGTCAGTAAATGAAATTTAAATTTTTTTGTATCATAAATTTTTCCAACAAATTTTCTTACTGTATCCGGACTTCTCGTATTTTATAACAAACAAAAACTTTTCAGATTAACCAAAGTGAGGAAATGTGGTCGACAACGAGATAAAGAAAAACAGAAAAGGAAATAAAAAGTGAAAGTGACAAAGAATAAATGTGAACTAACATGACACGAATATTCTATATTGGAATTGTGCACATTCACGTAATTTCCCCTTAACTTTATGCACGATGGTTTTTACGCATAGCAGTCGACGCATAGCCGTGGTGGTATTCCTGATATCCGTGAAAAAATAAGCTCCATATTGTTCCAGGTATTTGGAACCACGCTGCAAATTCCAAAGAAAATTTAAATTTCTTTACAGCAGACCCCCCTCCCCTCCTCGAATTAAGACGGCTGGCCTTACGACACATCCAGCCAGTTATTACTACCTTTCTAATTAATACAAATGGTACCCGAGAGTGTCTATTAAAACAAATTGCATTCACAAACAGAACACGCAGAAACTCCCCCCAAAACGTAGTCGTTCCAACTGAGACATCACAGTCTCAATCGAGTCCCACCACTCTATTTCCCCTTCGCTACTGCTGTAATAAATTTACATTTTGGTTACTCAGAGACCCAGTGCCCTAGTCATCAGAAATTCTTCAGTGAAACTTTCCCTTCTGAAGTTCTTGTGTTTGGATTTTGTATGATACGTGTTTAAAAATTTCTGTGTGTATTTTCTACGCTTTACATTTGGAGTAGGCCTCTGCACAGAGTGCGCCAGTAGAATGTGACGGTTTCCATAACGGTTGACTGCAGGAAACACAAAAATTAGGGTATGTCAGTCGTAAAATGCCATTTAATATATGCACTATATTTTTTTAAAAATTACGTCTCGTAAGTGTTCTCCCATGCAATAAATTCCTATCTTCGTGTTTGGAAATTAACCATAACCTTTAGTGTGTATTGTATTTAGTTCTACAATCGGATGCAACAAGTCGTTCAACACGCGTTTTATTGGCAACTATTTTTGGCCCATGAAAGAGCCATCATTGTGCTATAAAAAACTGTAAGCTGGAAACCCCATATGTCGCAGGTAGGAGATCTGCTGCTTTTATATTAGTGAATACGTTGCAAGTGTATATCAAAATTAAGGGGTTTTGTATATGTATGTAGCCTAAGTAAAATGTTAAAACTAGAGTAAATGTTAAAATGTTGCCAATATGTTATAAAAAAATAGAAAGAAAAAATATTTTTTAAAATGAATTAAGAAGTAATGTTTTAAAAAACCGTTAGCATCGAAATTTTATCAATGTGTCTAATAACATCCTCGTCGTGGTATTTTTAACTGCCCAAGCGTGCGAGGTTTTTCCGAGTACACTTTGACTTTCAAGCGTCCCCAGAGAAAGTAGTCCGGCACAAGGAGGTCAGGAGACCTGGCTGGCCAGGTAGTGTTACCAAAAAGTGAAAATATGCGCCCGGGAAACATGGCCGTCAAAACAGTCCATTTATTTACGTGATCTGTACGTTGTGACACTTGCTGAAGCCAGAACTACCCACTGACGTTATAAGCATCCACTTCTAGCGTTTCTAGGATTGACATCTTCACTCTTCTGGGTTGTTACGCAGCGTAGATTTGTAGTTAGTTACCTACGTTTCGGGACAACCTGTCGGTCTCACCTTCAAGGGTCCCACTTTTGGACCGCTGAAGATGAGACCGATATGTTGTCCCGAAACGTTGGTAACTATCTACCAATCTACGCTGTATAATACCCCAGAAGAGCGAAGATCTCATTTACACAGCGTCGGTATCCTGAAATCACGTGTGCAGCATCGATACCACGCTGAGGTTATTGGTCACTCTACAGTTGCCTCTTGCGCATGCCAGAGAGACTGCTTCCGAGATGTAATTTTTAAAAACGGAAAAGCAGGCATTAAATGACATTTCACTGCTTATTCTCCATAATTTTTCTGTTCCTTACATTCTACCTGATTCATCACAACAGCTCTCTGAATATCGTAATCTTTTAGGGCGCATCCTCTACATAAGTGTTAACTTTTACTACCAAAATTTTTAAAAGCATAGGCCTATAAAAGATTTTGAGTAGTCTTTTCTTTTCTTTCATGTTCGTGATAAATTGCTACTTTTATCATATGAAATGCGTTTTCAGGAACGAAACGCATTTTGTAACACTGCGCTCGTGGGAAATACTGGTGTCAGTTACGACGGCTCGCTTTATGGCCGTCGCCCGGGAACCATTTGGGTTCCAGGTGTGGGGCGCGACTGAATCTGGTAGCATTATAAGGTAAACATGCCATAACTTATCGGTGCTTGTTCTTCGTATGTGGACACGTTAAGTTCCTTAGTTGGCATCAGGTATAAATTGTTACATATTTTATTGCCCTCATATCACAAATACACAAGGATTGTTAATAAAATTAGTACTTTTATACATAAGGCTTCAATGTTTAAATTCTGTCTTTTAGCTGACTTCACTAGGCGCCGAAATAATTTATCATCCGGGCGTCCTTGAGGTCATTTTTTAATGAGATCTCACAGTATTTTCGCAGGCCGATCCAAGAGGCCTGCGGCATTCATTTCTTTTGAGGTCATGTTTTGACTAGGCAAGAGTTGTTTGTGATAGTGCCTCATTAATTGGGCGCGCTGTGATTTTTGTGTCATAGACGTTGCTGCATTAAATATATTTGCCTAGCTGAAAATTACGTTAAGTATATCAGGTTTCTGCCGCGTTGTAGATGAGGTCCTCACTCTTCAGGGTTGTTACGCAGCATATGGGCCAACATAAAACGTAACATCCCTTAAGAGCGAGAACCTGACTAATACCGCCCATACAAGGTACAGTTTATCTATTTTAGGTTGACCTCTGTTATGCGCATTCATAATGTGCTGCCGGAGAGTCGGCGACTTGCCCTTCCCTAACCACAGAACTGTGACTGGAAGGAGGTTGCGATGCATCCGGGATCAAAATTCCGTTGGT
>BLKM01000184.1:314615-339408 GCA_013340265.1 Coptotermes formosanus
TGTGACTTACATTTTGTGTTCTTGACAAGTCACGGATTGTTTTAACTGCTAACAAGACAGTCAATGTAAATATGACGTAACATTGAGTCGCATTCACATAAAGCAATAAGTATTACATATTCTGAGTGTGTGTGTGTGTGTTTGTGTGTGTCTGTAGCCTTAGTTATGCAGCATGCAAAGCGCATGCGCCATGTTGTATTGTCATATGTGGCTTGTCTGGCTGTACCATATTTTTCCACATGGTCTCATAAACGATACGATTTTCGGAAAAAGTTATGTAACATACGAGTAAAATGTGTGTTTTGATTCTCTCTACAACTTTTGTTTGAAACATTTCTCATTCTAAGAAGTATTCAGCGGGAAATTGTCACAAATGTACGTAGTCTTTATGTAAAGTACAGGTTATTCTTGTCGGATTTTAATAAAACTTGAATTTTCTCGACAATTTTCTATAAATACTGAAATATCCAATTCCATGAAAATCTGTCCTGAAGGAGCCAAGTTGTTCCGTGCGGACGCACGGACGGACAGACAGACGTTACGAAGCTAATAATCGCTTTTCGCAGTTTTGTGAAGGCACCTGGAAACTACAGTGTTGCCCCTCACAGTGTGTATGTCACTTCCTTATGTCCGTCAAAAGGCGATAATTTGCCGAGCTGCTGTTTTCGGGGTACCAGCTGCAGTGACCAGGGTCTGTAACACAAAGAGACACCTTCCGGGGCCCTTTTACAACATCTGACTCGGGGCCCTCAATATCAGTCACAAATCACCACGAAAGCTTAACATCTAACTAACTAACTAACTAACTAACTAACTCCATGGAGCAGAGGCCTTCTTGAGAAGCTAACAGTTCCTCAGCTAGTCAAGAAATTCCCCGCATTTTATGGAACCCGAAGGTTCATTACCGCATTCACAAGAGCCCGCCACCTGTCCCTATCCTGAGCCAGATCAATCCAGTTCATGTCCTCCCATCCCACTTCCCGAATATCCATCTTAATATTATCCTCCCATCTACGCCTAGGTCTCCCAAGTGGTCGCCTTCCCTCGGGTCTCCCCACCAAAATCCGGTATGCACCTCTCTCCTCCCCCATACGTGCAACATGCCCCGCCCATCTCAGTCTTCTCGATTTGATTACCCGAATAATATTTGGTGATGAGTACAGGTCATTAAGTTCCTCGTTATGTAGTCTTCTCCACTCCCCTGTCGCCTCGTCCTTCTTAGGCCCAAATATCCTTCTCAGCACCCTATTCTCGAACACCCTCAGACTTTGTTCCTCCCTCAGTGTGAGAGACCAAGTTTCGCATCCATACAGAACAACAGGTAAAATTATAGTTCTGTATACCCTAATCTTTGTGTTTTTGGATAGCAACCTGGAAGACAAAAGATTCTGCACCGAATGATAGCAAGCATTCCCCGACTTCAATCTGCTCTTAATTTCTTCATGAATGGAGTTTCGATTCGTTAGGGTTGCTCCCAAATATTTGAATTCTTCCACCCTTTCAAAGGATTTATTATCTACCTTTATGTTGTGATTGTGTCTTGCACTCTGATTTCGAGACATGACCATGTACTTAGTTTTCTCAGCATTTACTTCTAGACCAATCTCCTTACTAGCAATCATTAAATCTTCTGCATTTTTCTTTATGCTATGTACGCTTCCGCCCAATATATTAACATCATCAGCATAAACCAGAAGCTGATGTGTACCATTCAATTCCAAGCCCTCCTGGTTTGCCTGAACCCTCCTAATGGCATATTCTAAAGCAAAGTTGAAAAGCAAAAGCTTAACATCGGCTGTAAATTTACTGTATTAAATATCTGAACTTTGATTGTTCAATTTTCGTTAACATAAATAATTCCTGTAACGTCCTTCAAGTAAGCAGCATTCCATGCATGACTTCAGGCTTCCGCCACGGTCTAATGAGGCCGTCGCTTTACGGGGATGTTATGCAGCGTTGATTTCGTAATCCGTTACCGACATTTCGGGACAGACTGTCAGTCCCATCTGCAAGGGTCAAGCAGCCCAGACTGCTTGGAGACTGCTTGACCCTTGAAGATGGGACTGCTACTCTGTCCCGAAACTTCAGTATCCAACTACCAATCAAGGATAAGGCAGACTTCTTAAGCAATTTGACTCTTGAAGGAGGGACCGATACTCTGTCCCGAAACGTCGGCAATAACTACAAATCAACGCTGTTGCGTAAATCCCCAGAAGAACGAAGGCCGCAAGTAGCATTCCACATTACAGCCGTCACCTCAACTGTATCGCGTGACACTGTATCAGAATATATTAGGATTTATGATCAAAGAATAATTTCTCACAAGGCCACTTTTTATTACGAGCGTACACTAATTAAAATGCTGCTTTGAAATTATGATGCCTATAAAAGGAGTCTCAAAACAAGCAAGCGGCACTTCTTATGTATACACACTGTTGTTGTGATCTCTTAAGGGCCAGCTGCACTATAAAACACATTACTCATATGCAAGTTTCTAAGTTTTTACATCCGTGTATTCGAGGATCCGGTCTCTCTGCGCGTGACCGTGCGTCGCTGATAGGTGCTCCCCGGCGGTGCGAAGGGAGATGCTGCCTTCATCTGCAAGGGTTCAGTCTTCATGAAGAACAGACTTTGAATCAGCGGCACACCCAAGTGAGATTGCCGGAATGCAGCCCGCCCAAACCCCAAAAACCGAAATTCAAAAAACACGGATTTTGTAGATATTATGATATCAAATATTTTACGTCATTTACCCTTCAGCCGAAATCAGCTACTGAAATCGGCTGATGACTAGTACATTAGAATTTTGAAAAGTAAATTAGTAGAAATAAAAAAAACAAGAAGATAGGACACTGTAATTGAGTCATGGAACATGCGTATGTATATAAGGACAGTTGCAGACAGTGTTATGTTGCACTTACAACATGGTTTTTATAATATAATTTTAAAAATAAAACATAAATTATATATAGCCTCAGGGTCAGCCCCCCGCCCCCAAAGAAAAACTCTGGGTGCGTGCCTGCTTTGAATCTTCATGGACCTTAAACCTTGAAGATGAAGGTACAATATTCCTTCGAAACGTCGGAGACCACTTACAAAACCAAAACCGGAATCCAAATTGTTCTTAGCCTATGAGGGCTGATTTGTACCGACGTACTTAGCTGGAAGACCTTCGAATGTTCGCGACATTTAAGGTTCTCACAGCACTGCTGGTGACGATTTCGGTGTTGTGGTATAGGACGCCATATAGATGGTGTATACATTTCTATGCTTCGGAGGAGCTTAATGCCTCCATCTTCAGGGTAATCTAAGAAGAAGCACTTCACTTATTCTTATTAAAATGTCTGGGAATCGTAAGAAAACCGATATTATTAGCAGTAACTCTCAGCTACTGTGGCACACAAACGAGATGAACATTCTGTTATTGATTCTTAGTTTATTTAATGAGTCTGTTTGAGACGAACAGGTTTCATAGTGTGAGACGAGATGGCAAGATGACCATGAATGATAAATAGTTACAGATTTCAAGTGAGTCGGTCGTGGTCTATTAGTTTCGTCATGTCTGTCCAGTTATCTGTCCGTTCTTCCACATGTGACAACTCAGGAACTGCTGGACGGATTTTCATTATATTTGATATCGAAAAATTTTGTCAAAACCTGTAAATGTATTCCAGCTTCTTAAAACACTAACAGACAGTTTACATGCAAACATACTTCAGTGTCTTAGCGCACTTGGAGACGAGCTCACTACTCGTAAGTACAGGGGTCATTATTTTGTCTGACAACTATTATTTGTCTCTTTCATCTACTCCGCCGCGAGTGTAGTCGGTCGGCTAAGTGGGTAAGGTTAATAGGATAAAGCGTCCCGACAAGAAGCGGCAAGCAATAGTTGTCAGATAAAATGATTACCCTCTCTGTATCCGGGAAGTGGGGGGGGGGACATCTTGCTAACAGAAGTTACGGAGAAGAAACGATGAAATACAATATCTTATGTCCACTATACCTTTGTGATAGGTGTTGCAGTGCTGCATATATTTACATAAGGTGAAGCGAACATCACGGATTCGTTGTCGTGGGCGTAGATCTCGTAATTTTTAAGAAAAGACATATACATCATCTGTTGAAAAGTTCTTGTAATAATTGTCACACAACGTACCAGACTAATAATATTACAGATTTCCTCTTTAAAGTAGTCTTCCCCCTATATTAATACAGTGATTACAACGTTTCCATTTTTCCTCGGCGTTCCATATACGATTATGAAGGGATCTTGGTTAGCCGTTTTAGCGTTTTTCACGAATTTCCTGTGCGTGTTAAAATCGGCGTCTTTTGGAAAGAACTTTCAATTTCGGGAACAGGAAGAAATCTGCCGGAAAGAGATCAGGACCCTAGGGTGGCTGTGAAGCAACTGCAGCAGAGAGACCAGGGAGTACGGTGACTGTGGAACGACTGCAGTAGAGAAATCAGGGCTGTAGGTTGACTATGGGGCCTCTGTAGGAGAGATACGGGTGTAGGTTGGTTGTGGAGCCACTGCGCGAGAGAGATCAGGACTGGAGAACTTATGTGGATCCACTGCAGGAGAGAAATCACGGCTATAGGGTGACTCGAGCCACTGTAGGAAAGATAAGGATGGGGTGTCTGTGGAGCCACCGCAGGAGAGAAATCAGGGCTGTATAATGTATGTAGAGCGACTACAGGAGAGAGATCAGGGCTGTATAATGTGTGTGGGTCCACTGCAGGAGAGAAATCAGAGCTATAGGGTGACTCGAGCCACTGTAGGAGAGATAAGGATGTAGCGTGTCTGTGGAGCCACTGCAGGAGAGAAATCAGGGCTGCAGAATATATGTAGAGCCACTGCAGGAGAGAGATCAGGGCTGTAGAATGTATGTGGAGCCACTACAGGAGATCAGGACTGTAGAGTGGCTGGCGAACCACTGCAGTTTTTATTGCAGAATACAACTAGTCATGCGTTTGTGGCAGTAAGTCACGGTAATAAAGTCATGGTTCTGATGGCGGTAGACTTTATTATGCTTTGAATTTTTCCTTTGCCCGGTATCGTTCATCCTGAAGTATTCGGCAAACAGTAGCGAGTATCAGAAACTGCGTCTCCCCCTGGCCAGAAACTGACTGTAGATGCGTACCTACTCTTTTACGTGAGGACGGGATCAGATCCAGTGGTTCCTTTCTGGAACACTAGACGATGGACAGTGTCACATGCCAACAGACAGCAATTTTAATGTTATAACAAATAGAGTAGGCCTATACCTACTGCGCTAAGCTCATATGACTGAGAAATCTGGGTTGTTTGTATATAAGGCAAAATATAAATGGCAATACCAGACAAATAAAAGCAATATAGCACAAAGTTTAGCAGTGGAGAATGAAGGACTCTCGAAATTTTTCCTTCCTTGGCACAACAGCCCCTAGTGGGTAAGGCCCTCATTATCTAGGCTTCGCGATCACACTCAGGTACACCGCACTCGGTAGCTCTCCTCTGGACAGTGATCAGTCTGACACAGAGACCTCTACCTGATAATACAAAGCAATCACAAGAGACAAACATCCATACCCCTGGCGGGATTCGAACCTACAATCCCAGCAAGCGTTCGACCGCAGATCCACACCTTAGACCGCACAGCCACTGGGATCGGCATATTGTAATAAGCACTGATAGATTAAATGTCGTGCAATAAAGAATATGGAACATAAGATTTGGTGCAAGGGATGTGCGGTGCAGAAAGTATGGTGTCAGGAGTCGCAGACCTAGTTAATGGCAGGCCTACTTGAGACTCAACAAATATATTATATTATATTATATATATTATATTATATTTTATTTTATTTTATTATATTATATTATATGACATGTGGTCTGCTGCAGTACACGTTTCCTCTTGTTCAGAGACGATGAATGGAAAACGAATATTCTGGAATTGCAGTACTGCAGGAATTCCCAACGCCTCAATAAACTATTTCCGGATGCGCGCGCAGAGGTTGGCCGGATACTTCCGTCGGGCGTTGAAGAACTTTACAGTGTAGTAGCTTCAGATGAGACAAGTGTCTGCCTGTTGAGGACAGGCGTCTCTTTGGAAGCAATGAGTGCGTGGTGATTTGTTAGTTGGGTTTGTTCATTTGACCCCCGAAATTTGGGATGGGTTTTATATGTGAACATGCCTTAATATCAGTTACACAGATATATGGAACAAAATATTAGATCCTTTACCGCAAGTGTTGAATAGTGTGACACACGTGGGCATTTGCAACGTCGTAATATATGGCACGTGTCCTAAAGGGCTTAAGTCGGTGTTTTATATACGCTTAATATAAGTGCAAACATTTATGTGGGATAGGATAGCGTAGTTTGTATAGCGACTAGGGTAGGGGATGGACAGTTCGGAGATTGGATTCCGGTGGGGGACGAGATTTTCCGCACCTGTCCGTACCGGCCCTGGGGCCCACCCAGCCTCCTGTACAATGGGCATCGGGTCTCTTTCCCGGGATCAAAGCGGCCGTGGCGTGGCCTTAACCATCCACCTCATCTAGCGCGAAAGTTGAAGGAAGAGAAGATTTACACCTCTACGCCTCTTTGCTCCTTTGTAGCATCCTGTAGGGTGAAATTTATCTTAATCTTGCGAACATTTCTACCGAACTTCTGAATAATTAAATATTAGTGTTACAAATTATTGGATAGGGCGGGAAAGAATGTCCAGACGCACGAAGTAGAAGACCATGAAGGTGGAGATAGTAGTTTCTTCCGAAAAGTTCTTAAATTTTTTACCAGAATACACGACACCATATTCCACCAGAAAATATGCTGGCAATGCCGAATAATGTTAACAAGCTAGAAAGTTAGAGTTCCGAAATTCTTGCGGCGTAGACCATGAAATATAAATGACACCATGTGGTCTGATAGCGTCACATCCCAGAATGCGTTAATATTTATGGCATATGTTCTCATATTTATTTAACGAATTCGCAAACCATACAACGTACGGCAATACTACTCTGATACACGTATGTGTTTCGTTATTCTCTACAGGATTTATTAAGCGTATTTTATGTTCCCGTAAGTATTTAGCGAGATGCGCACGAGTTACTGTCAAGACACGCGCAGAAACCTGCGTGCTTCTTAACGCAAACTTCCGTTTATTTAGCGAGATGCATAGGAGTTACTGTCAAGGCGTGAGCAGAAATCTGCTTGGTTCTTAATGTAAGCCGCCGTTTATTTAGCGAGATGTTCACGAATTATTCTCCAGGTGTGCGTAGAAACCTGCGTGGTTCTTAATGAAAAGCCCTGTTTATTTAGCGAGGTGCGCAAGAGTTACTGTCCAGGTGTGCGCAGAAACCTGCTTGGTTCTTAATATAAGCCGCCATTTATTTAGCGAGATGTTAACGAGTTGCTGTCAAGGTGTGCGCAGGAACCTCCATGGTTATTAATGAAAAGTGCTGTTCATTTAGCAAGATGCGCGCGAGCTAGTGTCAAGGCGTGCACAGAAACCTGCTTGGTTCTTAATGTAAGCCGCCGCGTGTTTAACGAGATGCGCACGAGTTACTGTCAAGGTGTGCGCAGAACCCTGCGTGGTTCTTAACGCAAACTGCCCTTTATTATGTTTCTATAACAACTCCGCAATGTAAAACGTTACGAAAAACCGCTTTCATTTATGCTCGAGTTCTTAGATACGGACAAGGCGTACCCTGACACCTGTGGACTTACACACGGCAGACAGGTGTTAAAACCACCAGCCTTTTTCAGTTATCGCAGCTGTGTTTGTTATGTCTCCCCTGTCACGCTGACAACTATAACTTCTCCATTTTACGTACATTTCGAAATTCTGTACCTGAGATTTATTATTTGGTACAGTATGTCTTTCTTCCCTTTTGCTACTCGAAAACAGAACTGTAATTTTCCTATAATTTTTTATGAGTGTGAAACCTGGTCTCTCATATTACGGGAAGAACATAGGTTCAGAGTGTTCGAGGGTAGGCTGTTGAGGCAAATATATGGGCCTAAGAGGAGGAAGTAATATGAGAATGGAGAAAACTGCTTAATGAGGAGCTTTATCACATCAAGGATGATAAGATGGGCAGGATGCGTGGCACGTGTGGCTTGGCACGTTTAGGGGAGAAGAGACCACGTGGAATCATAGGAATAGATGGGAGGATAGTATAAAATAGGATGGAAAGAGTGGATTTATCTGACTCGGACAGGTGCAAATGGCATGCTGTCGGTGAACGTTTCACATTGATGTTGTTGGCACTGTCCGTTTTCCCAGTTTGTAAGCCGCAGCTTTGTGATCTGGTTGTTCCCTTCATCAACTGACAGGATAAAGTAGAGGCACAAACACTGGATTAAAAATAGCTCTGCCAAGGGAAATATTGGATTAAGGCTTCTTAATTCTAACACTCGTATCTGATGGAATAATAGAAGGGGTTTGTGAAAAGTTGTGGTTTAAGTATGTGGGACTAAAGACAGTGTTCAAAATCGCGGAGTCTTTTTTATCATTTTACCAATCACGGTGCTGACCCCAGTGGCCGCGCGGTCTAAGGTGTAGGTCTGCGGCCGAGCACTTGCTGGGATCGTGGGTTCGAATCCCACCGGGGGCATGGATGTTTGTCTCTTGTGTGTGTGTTTGTGTTGTCAGGTAGGGGTCTCTGCGACGGGACGATCCCTCGTCCAGAGGAGTCCTACCGACTGTGGCGTGTGTCTGAGTGTGATCAAGTGACAGACAAAAAACCTCGACACCTGCTGTGAGTAGGCAGAAGAAGGAAGGACTACAAACGAACTATCAAGGCAGCTTTATCGTAAAGCAAGCCCGCATCTGCCGGGACAGCCTGTGACAGCTGCAGTGCTCAGGTGGCTATTGCTATAAAAGAGACGCACCGTGTAATTTATGAAGGTAGCCGTGCAATATCGTCAGCAAACTTTCAGATATAATGTCTGCTGATTTCAGACGGAATACTCGAAAATGGATAAATGATAGGCGTGCTCAGCGAGTAAATTATTACTAATATCACCATGAAACTTCGAACAAACATTACAGCTGTAAATATAGGCGTAGCTGCATGCGTTATAATGTGGTAAGTGCTTGCCGGTGTATAATCAAGTAATCTAGTTTCTGTAGTATGTCATTAGACACACAGACGCGCGCGCACACACAAACACACACACACACACACACTCTCGACGTTTTTACGTGCGTTCGCAAAATTGCGAAAAACGACTGCTAGTTTCGTCATGTCCTTGTGTCCTTCTTTCTGTCCGCCTGCCTGTCCGCCTGTCTGTCTGTCTGTCTGTCTGTCTGTCTGGCTGGCTGGCTGTCTGTCCGCAGGGAATGACTCGGCTCCCACTGGACGGATTTTCATGAAATGTAAGTATTTTTCGAAAATCTGTCCAGAAAATTCAAGCTTTAATAAATCTGACGAGAATAACGGGTGCTTTACATGACGACTTATATGCATTTATCTCGCTGAATTCTTCTTAGAATGAGAAATGTTTCAGACAAAAGTTGTAGAGAAAATCAAAACCTCCATTTTATGCTCAGTAAATTTTTCCCCAAAATCGTGCTGTTTATGAGATAATATGGAAAAATATGGTAGAACCAGACAGGTCACAGGCGACAATGTAATACGGTGCATGCGCTTTGCATGCTGGATAACTAAGGCTCCAGAAACACATTCCTAATATAGAATACTTATTGCTTTTCGACGATAACAGTGGTTACGCGAACGCGTCTCAATATTACGTTATACGTACGTTGCCTGTGTTGTTTAAAAATGAAATTAGCTTTTCTCGTGCATATGTTTTGTGGAAACACTAAGAAATTCCGCGACACGGACAGTAAATAGTGGGTGTATATTCGCACACAACAGGCCTTGTGTCCCGTTTCTAGTACGCAAATTCGGCAGCCTCAAATTCCATCTGCGTTGACCAGTTTAATTTCGTCAACACCCAAAAAGTCTTCATGCCCTCAATGTAAAAGGCGGGTTTATTGTGTAAGGTTCCCTAGCCTGTAATATCTATGTTAATTGCATGTTTTCTTCGGTCGGAGGTAGCAGTTGTAGTAGCCTTAACTAGTGACAGATGGCGCAGCAGTCGGTCAGTAAGATGTTATTCAAGGGACAAGTTGATGTGCAATAGCAGCACTGGAAACACGATCCCGCAAAAAGTCCCTGCTGTGAGTCGGTTTTGCGGAAGAAATATTTATTCCCTCGCCGAAATTCACGGCCATTTAACAGACGTTTATGACGATGGTGTACAGTGACTGTGCAGTGTCTGCAAATGTTGCTGAGAGCTCGAAAATTGTCGAACGGACATCCGTGACGATGATCACACCGGTCGGTTGACATCAGGGACGGCTATGAACAGAGCACGAGTGGAAGGAACTGATTTGGAAAAACCGACTGCTCACAATTCGAGATTTGTCCTCCGAATTGCAGTCGCCCATCGGAACTGTACACATTGGCCGTGATGTCCGACTGCCACCACGACGAAAATTTTAACCTTGTACAAAGGTGGGACAACTGCATCAATGTGCCCGGGGATTTTTTTCATGGCGCGACAGCCCCTAGTGGGCCAGGGCGTCCTCATTATCAAGGCTTCACGATCACACCCAAGACACACCACACTCGGCAGGGCTCCTCTGGACGAGTGATCAGACCGACGCAGAGGCCTCTACCTACACAACAAACATCCATACCATCAGCGGGATTCGAACCCGCAATCCTAACAATAAAGGGGCTGCAATAAAAGGCCTTGGACAGCACGGACACCGGGATTGGCGAATTACATGTTTATTCCACATAATGCCACATTTTACTCACGTTTTAACTCGACAGTGGTTCAATCTGCAATCACATTTCGCTCATCGTCCACCCACGCTCAAATGGCACCCACACATGGGGTGACGACAAGTCGAAAGTTACAAATTGTAAATTTTATTCACGGATTGGCTCACAACCACACAGGTTGTAAGCCTCATAGTTGTGCGAAGGACCTGATTATAACGTGACTTGCTACAGTTCATGTCGTATGATCCGGTTGCCACGTTAACGATGTTTACACATGCACAAATTTATTTCGCTACTTGGTTCTTTGCGTCTGTTTTTGCAATTATATACTTAGCAGAGGAATCGGCGACTGGCAGACTGAACATATGTGCAATGCGCAGCGTTTTCAACTCCAAACAAAAATTACACCCCCTTTGTACTAAACAAGATGGGCATACTTCCATGTTACTACATAAAATGGGCTTACTGCGATGTTACTACATAAACTAGACTTACTGCGATGTTACTACATAAAACGGACTTACTGCCATGTTACTACATAAAACGGACTTACTACGTTTTTACTACATAAAATAGACTTACTGCAATGTAACTATATAAAACGGACTTACTGCCATATTACAATATCAGAGGGACTTAATGCTATGTTACCCAGTATTTTATCCAGTCCAAGGGCCTGTCTGAGAATCGGACTGAGATCTATGTACGGTTACAGTGGTAAAATTAATAACCACAGTGTTTCAGAAAATAAAATTGTTCATGGAAATGTCTTGCGTTTTTCAAGCTTCTGATAAGAATGGTGATTTATTTGGGTGTTATTAGCCGTAAGAAGGGTATTATTTAAGACAGGGGAGCTGAATATTGATGGTCTCTGACTTAAGAATCGGAGAAAAATGCCAACTTTCACCTTGGAAAATTCTCCTCATTCAAACTTCTAATGAACAGGAAGCCGTCAGTTTGAACAAAATTTGGGTTTGACATTCGCTTGACATCTTTTCGTTCGTGTGTTGCAGACATTTCAAGGAAAAAATTCTTGTCTTTTCTGATGGACCTTTTTAATGAACAGAAAGCTTTAACATTCTGTTTTGTTGACAAGCAAGAATAGTACTTAATCCAGTCACAGTGTGACGACTTCGGTTGGCTACTTTTTTTAGTGGGGATGGGTGTGAAACGTCATACACTATAATACAAGCCGAAATAGTTTCCTCCGTGAAGAACAGATGTGGCAACTAGGCCTGTAAACATGTGGAAGGTGTGTGGTAGTAATGGAGCACTTGAATTAATTTTACATAAATGTTTTGAGTAGACACATTCACACTCCTCTATGCAGTAGAGTAGTTTCAACACATCTTGTGTCCATGTCGTTTTTATATTAGTATTTAACAGATGGGGTTCTGCAAAGTGAAAATGAGGATTCCGCAAGAAAATTCCATTATGTCATTTGCGAAATCTCTAAAAATTTATATTTTTACCTTGAGTTTTATGTTTTTGTATAACTTAAACACCTGTTGATGATCGGCTTAATCGAAACAGGTAGTGTTTGAAAAAAAGGAGTAACAAGTACAGGTTGTGTCAGACGGAATGCATAGTGTTATGTGTATAAATTCCATTAAAATATAGAAACAGCCTTAGTATTGTTCTTGTTGTCTTTGATACACGTGCTTTCTTGTGCTGTTCTGTGTTTCGTGTTATGTGTTTGTGTTGTATTTGTGTTTTTTTGCTGACTTTGTAATTGGCACTTCTGGTGTTGAGACAGCACGTTAGTAAACACGAATTGAATGGAACTGAATTGAATAGAACGGAATTGAATAGAACTGAATTGAATCGAACTGAATAGAACTGAATAGTACGCTTCACTCAAAGTATTTTACCACTCTTGACATGACAGTGATTGATTTCTTCAAATATTTCAGAATGTTTGCGGTACTACAATAAGTATAATAAAAACAACATAAAATATGTATTTTTCCTTATGTAACGGCATTAGTAATTTGATATCAGATATGCCGTTGTGTTTTCAATCAAGGACCAAGTGGAAATATTTTGTTTTGTTTAAGAAGTTTTGTAAGATTTATGTACCCTTGCATTTGAACAGCACAGTTTTATTTTTTATTTTTCTTATTAATAAAACGTGGTTCTTGTTTTTAAATATGTGAAATTAAATAATGCCGATATCATATCATTTTTAATATTCACTTATTTATTTGTGGTTGGGCTGGAATAGCGTCGACAGTATAGCGACTTGCTACGGCCTGGACAGTCCGGGAATCGAATTCCAGTGTGGACGAGATTTTCCGCACCCGTTCAGACCGGCACGTGGGCCCACCCAGCTTCCTGTACAATGGGTACGGGCTCTCTTTCCGGGGGTAAAGCGGCCGGGTTGTGGAGTTGACCACACACCCCCTCTAGCGCTGAGGTTAAAGAAAGAGTAGAGCTGTACCTCTACTCCCCTTCTGGGCCTTCGTGGCCTCTTCTAGGATGAAATTTAGCTTTATTGTTTACTTTTATTATTTGTTTGTGTTCTAAAAATTTTATTCGTTTATCTGAAAACTTTTTCCGGTGCGAAAGGGCTTTGTGGCCAGATTAAATCAATTGAAGAATTATACAATGTTGGATCCAACAAACACCACAATCTATAATAAATAATCATTTGTCACTTATGTCTCTTCTAAATGTTTCAACCTCTACAAGGTAATCATCAGGGAGGCGTCTACAAAGTCTTAAAAGTACAGCAAATTCCGTTAAAGATGTGCGCGTGTAGAGTAAGAATATCTATAATATTAAAGCTTGCAGGCCCCGAGAAGCGATATACGTCCTGTATACTACAGTAAAGTTTAGCTTGCGTGCTGTTGTGAGTGTTGCATATACTTGGTACTCTGCTGTGCTTTTGTTTGATAACGTAGCAGCGACTTAAAGAGAGTAAACATTTTTGAGAGCTGCACTCTTCTGGGATATTACGCAGCGTTGAATAGTATTTCTGTACCGACTTTTCGGAACAACCTTTCGGTCCCATCTTCAAGCGTCAAGAAGACTAAGGCAGTCTGCTTTCGAAACGTCGTGTTTTTGTAATAAGTAACGAAGGAAAAATCCAAATACACATATCATGTTACACCATTGTCTAAGAATTGCAGTGTATAGTTGAAGGGGTCATGGCTAAACTTAAGGCACTGCCCTGGCGTTTGTCTGGAGAGATTAAATAAAACCACGACAAACCTCATACAGTATAGCCGGTCTGTGTGGCAAGATTTGAACCGGGTGCCTCCCATATGCGACGTCTGAGGTTCTTTAGCCCGCTGTTGCTTCGAAATAGACCACTTTCGCGCTCGAGAGAAAGTTACTGTTAACTACTGCTGTAGGGGGTGCTGGTTGGAATGCTGGATCCTGTGATTTGGTTCACTTTTGTCTAACAGCGTGTAAGAAGACAAACAAATCACCTGTCTTCCACTTTGCACTTGTGCTATGGAATACCTGCGAGCTCATTTATCTCTCGCGAAGCGCTGTGTCATGTAGGATACGTTGTTCAATGCACGTCAGTTAAAGAATGAAACGCCGCAGTGACGTAATGAGTTTGAAGGTGGTGTTTGATCATCAGATAGGGCTGTCGCGGTGTCGAAACGCGTGCAGTCTGTGTGCTCCGGCAGTTTATCATTCTGTCTTGTAGTTCGACTCAGCTGGAGGTCTTAAATTGCAGTTGTGTGAAAGACTGCAACTGCGTGCTTGGCGTCCGCACGGAGTGCAAACTAAAAATCCCTGCGGATAGAAGATGTATGGAAACTCCGGACGGATATTTATGAAAATCTGCGCTGGTACTGGGGAGTTACGCGAAAATGTGCTAATCGCTTCCAGTTTTGGTTCTGGGTTAGAACAGGAAAGACGACGACGACGATGATGATGATGATGATGATAACTTTTTTCCCATGGCGCAACAGCCTCCTCACTATCGAGGCTTCACATTCAGACACACCACACTCGGTTGTATTTCTCCTGGACGAGTGATCGGCCCGTCGCACAGACCTCTACCTGACAACACAAACACTCACAAGAGACAAACATCCATGCTCCCTGTGGGATTCGAACCCACGATCCCAGCAAACGAACGGCCGCAGACTCAAGCCTTAGACCGCGCGGCCACTGGGATCGGCAATGATTATTATTATTATTATTATTATTATTATAGTACTACTGCTACTACTGCTACTACTGCTACTAATAATAATAATAAAATTAATAATAATAAAACTGTGCGGAAGGGGGCAGAAAACAGAGGAAATCTGAGGAGGATGACAGTATTTGAAGAAGTAGAAGGAGGCGAGGTGTGAAAAGAGAAGTAGCAACTAGGAAGACAGATAATGAGAAAAATAAGAGAGTAACCAAGTATAAAGAACAGAAAAGCCAAAGAGAAGAAAATAAAGGAATTGAAGGAAAAGGAGAGAAGAAAGAAAAAATTACGAGAAGTTTATTGACATGTCGTTTTCATATTTTTATTATCCATAAAAGCAATTTATGATTTTAGTAAAAAGGCAAAGTTGTGCCTGTGCTTAAATAAGCACGACGTGTTGGAAGTCGTATTGATGGAGTGGAAGTAGGCATACATTACTAGATGGAGCTGAGTGGTCAACATCGCGCTCAGTTGGGTTCGACACCAGCAAAGGAGCCCCAGGTAAAGGCTGGGTGGGACTCAAAGCCGCTCTGGACGCTGCAGAAAAAGAAAATCTCTACCCTAAGATCGTGGCATGCACAACGCAGTAGCGGAGATATTCGGGCTTGTACGATTGTGTCCGAAAAGGACGCAACTACAGAATGTCGTTTTATGCACTTTCCCAAAATTGGGAAAAGAGACTCTTAGCCTTCAAATACTAAAATTCTGCAGAACTTTTTTCCATCGTCAGACCTACAAATATCACAAGGTTTTCGGAAGAAAACTTCTTCCGTCCTCAGGTGATAACCACTGATTTTTATTGGTTTGACGGCGGAAGAAACCCTGCAAAATGTTAGTGATCTGGGTGTTGTGAAGCCGTTGTCCAGAACTTACATGCTGCGACTATTAGCTTCGTCACGTCTGTCTGTCCGTCCGTCCGTCCGTCCGACCATATGGAACAACTAGGCTCCCAATGGACGGATTTTAATGAAATTTGATATTTGAGGATTCTTCTAAAATCTGTCGAGAAAAATCAAGTTTCATTAAAATCTGACAAGAATAAAAGGTACTTTACATGAAGACATATGTACGTTTATGATAATATCTCGTTGCAGTCGTCTTAGAATGAGAAACTGTTCAGACAAAAGTTGTAGGGAAAGTCAAAACACATTTTTTATGTTTAATAACTTTTTCCCGCAAATTATGCCGTTTGTGAGATTATGTGGGAAAATATGGTAGAGTCGGACAGGCCAAAGATGGCAATATACAAACTCGGTTATAACGTCATGAAAGGAATTACGAACGGGTGTTTTTATAACCGAGGAGTATAATGTTATGGTTAGCAGTGAGGAATTAATTGGTACCACAGAATATCTGACGCTATAAACAAGCTTTCGCATCAACCGATGTCGTTATAAATGGGTTCAACTGTAATACGGCGCATGCGCCTTTCATGTTGGACAAGTAAAGCAACAGACACACATTCAGAATATATAAAACTCACTGCATGTCCAACGGCAGCAATGGTTACGCGAAAAGGCCTCAATGTTACGTTATACGTACATTGCCTCTCTTATTATCCTATCCCTCATCAAGGTACTTTATCACACAGGAAACCTGCATCCAGCAGGAATTTAGAACACTTCGAGGTCGTTCTATGAAGTAAGGTTAAGTTTAATTGAAGGGTAAAACAGACTCTAATTTTCCAGAATATACACGCTTCTTATGCGGTAATGTGCGCGTTACAACTGACCTGCAAGGACACGATAAATTAGACGCGCTGTAGTCTCTATGGTCCCACGCATGTCATATTTAGGCGATGTTGGAGATTTTAACGACAGTGAATATGAACATTATGGGTCTTGTAGCGTATCGTGGCACGTCTTACAAGACCACAGTTGGTGCCAAATTACAAGACTACAGGGTGTTACAAACATCATTACAGTATGAAGGTTTTGTTTCCATCGCAGTCCGACGCCATGCCTGTTACCCTGGGCCTGACCTATTTAGATCATGAAACACGATCTCTTTGAAAAGCAAATCGCTCGTATTCCAATAGCAACCTGTTGCACACCTGTTACTGTCTACACGACTTCGCTTTCCCCATCTCCCACTAACAAGGTTTCATACGGCGATGCAGATTATAATACATTGTTTTGCTTTAGTGCCTTTCTGTGTTATGTTTATTTAGGCTGCTTGGATATGATCTTTTACCTGTGTTTGGTCTGCAGACATGATCAATCATGTTGTGTGGCACTCTGTTGTGTTTTGACAACAGGGTGATATATCTCAGGCTGCTGAAAATGGCGCTACCCTTATTCCTGACAGCTGAAAGTGTTGACACGACAGACGCACGTGTTATGTGTTACTAGTGTAATGCCTATTGACGACAAATTTATCTTTTAAAGCTTGGTAGTTTTCTCTTGGCCGATCCCAGTGGCAGTGCGGTCTAAGGCGTAGGTCTGTGGCCCTTCGCTTGCTGGGATTGTGGGTTCGAATCCCACCGGGGGCATGGATGTGTTTCTCTTGTGTTTGTTGTGTGTTGTGTAGGTAGCGGCCTCTGCGACGAGCTGATCCCTCGTCCAGAGGAGTCCTACCGACTGTGGTGTGTGTGTGTGTGTGATCTAGAAACCTGAACACTGAGGCGGCCTAGGCCCGATTTGGATTGTTGCTTCAAAGACGCAGAAGAAGTTTTCACTTGAGCCACTTGCTTTGACATTAGAAAGACACTGCCTTTTGCTCCAGCGCTGTAGACCTTCTTTCCAATGGGGCGACAGCCCCTCGTGGGCCAAGGCCTCCTCATTGTCGAGGCTTCATGATCACACTCAGACACGCAACACTCGTTAGGACTCCTCTGGACGGGTGATGAGCCCAACGCAGAGACCTCTACCTGACAACACACAACACTCGCAAGAGACAGATATTCATAGGCCTGGCGGGATTCGAACCCGAAATCCCAGCAAGCGAACAGTCCGTGTCCCACACCTTAGACCGCGATGCCGCTGGGATCGGCACGGTATTGTCCTAGGCTATGCATATACAGTCGAACCCGCTTATAACGACATCGGCTTATGCGACACCTCGTCTGTAGCGTCGGATATTCTGTGGTACCAGTTAGTTTCCCGCTGTTAACCATAGCATTATATTCCTAAGTTAGAACAACACTCGTTTATATCGACACTAAATATTCAGTCCCTTTCATGACGTTATAACCGAGTTCCACTCTATGTGTCTCGTGTTATTATGGCACCGTTTTCAGTTATTAGGCTTGTTTACGAAGTAAAGGAAAAAACGTGTTATGCGGAAATCACGTGCGATCTAGCATCAGCGGCTAAACCGTCTAACGGATTTTTGTGAAATTCAGTAGAAGTTATTCACCAAAAATAGTCAAGCAAGCGTGAATTTCGTGAAAATCGGCTCAGTCACAGTCATGCTTTAAGCTTTTAAAGCCTAGCGGTAACTTTACGTACCACCAGGTTTAACATTAAAAAATTCTACGTGGTGACCACATTGCGTTTATGTGTTTTGTACGGATCTCAGAACAAACAGCAACTTTTGCCTTATAAAACATTAAGAGACTGGTTTTTATAACCGAAGTGGAGAGTGTTTACAGCGCGGTACGCACTGAGTCCTTATATAAAACAGATAAGCTTCGTCTTTAAACGGTTAACTTAACCACGCATTTCCATCCGTACTTTCCACATTTCTTGACCGATTTTGATGAAATTAGGTATAGGAGATTTCCACACAATACCGTTAAGAAATTGAGTTTAATGGCGTTGGTACATTGAAAGCTGTACGTAACGGCGCAAGTAGAAAATTTTTCCGAATTTTCTATGATTTTATATCCGATTTGGATAAAATTTGGTGCAGGCGATCTCCGCAAAATGTTAGTGTATGACCAACCGCGTGGTCGGTCTGCGCCCAGGTTGGCATTGAACCAGCCTTTCCGTAGCCCCATAGTTGTCTTCCATAAACATCCGCGATTACCAAGGGCTTTTCTGCGTAGATTCCCTTCTAGCGTCTCAGCAGCTCTTAACCTTGCTGTGTCAGTTCTGTTAGAGGATCTTCTGGTATCGGGTCACATGTGACTGGTGTATTACAGTTAAAATTACTTGGTTTCTGGACGTATGCGGCGTCTCGAATTAAAAACGAACACAACATTTCTGAAACTCGACTTGCCCCCTCCTCAGGCTGGGGAGTCACTTACTGGAACGAGTTTTATAGTTCCACTAGCACGTCACCAGGTGCCTCCGCATGCTTTCGCTTTATGACGGTCACGGATTGAATTTCATTAACGTGTTATTTTTTGCGTGATCTAAGGCTTCTGGTGCAATTTATGTATCTGCGTTCTTCTGGGATATTACGCAACTTAGAGTGGTAATTTTGTACCTACGTTTCGGGAAAACCTATCGGTCCCATCTTCAAGCGTCAGGAAGTCCAAGAAGCCGACTTGTTACACACAACCACGCAGACAAGCGAAATGACCACAAGGAAACCTGTCGGAATTCTAGCACAACGATCTTTTGTCACTTTGGTTATGTTTTTGTGCCGTCCAGGGTGGCGGGGGGAGGCATTTAACCATTACGTATCTAACGCCAACGTAGGCACGGGTCGGCTGTCCTTACAAATTATTATTGTGGTAATCCTCAGCTCTTTAAGACCTATGCTGGGTCGTGATTTAAAGTATAGCGGTAGTAATTCCACAAGGTCTCCAGCTTCAGACGCAGTTAACGCTAGCGAGTCCAGGCTGATGTCACAAGACGGGAGAGTGCGCGAAGTCGTGTACGCGTAGATCAGTGTGTTTCTGCAGTCAGAGCGGCGGAAGTGCCAATATTCGTCTGTTTACATAGCAGCTGCAATCATGTGACTGAGGTAGGGGGACCGTAAGGCATGTGTGACTCGCGCTGAAGGTTTTCGTGCAAACTGACGGGGACTTTGTGGATGTAACCGTGCTATAAATGTGTAGCCACTCCTAAACTAATCAGACGCACGCTTTTCGACCCATGAAGCCTGCCCTCATTTACATCAGTTAACATTGGGACGTTGCCAGTTCCTTGAAATATGAGGCGAGACTGAAACAACTTCATTATAACTGATTCAACTGATTGTCCCATCTTCCATTTTGAACACGTACAAAGAACGAAGGCGCGACGAACGGTTTATGGAAACATGGAGGGGAGAAGTCTATAGACAATGGACTGCCCTGAAAATGACCTATGAAGTGGTCAAGTGTTTCTGTGTATTGGCGTGCACTGTAACACGTGATAGTTCAGTTGAAAATGTAAAGCTGACACTGTGCATGCCATGCAGATTTACAGGGCGAGAAGGGTCTATGTCACAACCCATTCTTGGCCTCGGCTCTAGATGGAGATGAGCGAGTAAAGTCACGCTTCGCCTGCTTTACCTCCAGGGAAAGAGTTACCGGTACCCGTTGAATATGCGGCTGGATCTGGACGTTTCGGAGAACAGAAAACTTCTCGCCCCTGCCATGAATCGACCCCCGGCTCGTCCAACCCATAAGGCACCATATCGATTATATTATGCCGATTTCCCTCTGTTTATTGTATCTTGCGCCACTGATAGTTTCCGTGTTATGAAAGCGATATCTGGTTTTGAATTCAAGTTCCCGCCGCGGTGTAAATGAGATCTTCGCTCTTCTGAGTTGTTAAGGCAGCCTTGATTTGTATTTAATTACCGACGTTTCGGATAACCTGTCGGTCCCATCTTCAAGAAGAAGTAATAATATTATTTTTACTCCTCCGACGTGTTTCGGATAGTAATGTTTGGATGCAAAGCAATACATACAGGAACTAATACAAATATCGCACAATTTTCACTTAATTTTAGTAACTGTTTAATATCAAATATTGTTATTTTAACTATCTGATTTTATAATGTGTCATTTACCAAGTACAACTGACTACAATATATTTTAGCATCTTATGTCCCTTTGTGTCAACGACCTCCTTGAAGATGGCTATTATTGTTAGCCGAAACATGTCGGAGGACTGATGCATATGTATGTACAGTCCTGGACAGGACCTTAGGGGTCCAGGACGTTGAGGCCTCCAGATAGATTTATAGACAGTCGGCACGTAAAGGTGGTAATGTTGTCAGCCCTATACACCTACCGCCTTTACCCCCCAGGAAATATTCCTGGTAGTCATTTCTGTTAGAGGCTGAGTATACCCCAGGGCCATAGTTGGACCGAAAGGATTATGCCAATGAAAAATTCCAATGACACCATCGGGAATCGAACCCGCGACCTTCCGGTTTGTAGCGCGGTGCCTCAACCGACTGCGCCACCGCGGCCCCAGATGTGCAATTAGTAGGGCATAAATACAGTAGAACTCGGTTATAACGACATCGGTTTATTCGAAACCTCCTCTTAACGTCAGATTTTGTGTGGTACCAATTAATTCCTTACTGTTAAACATGACATTATAGCCCTCAGTTATAACAGTACTCGTTTATAACGACACAAAAGTCCAGTCGCTTTCATGACGTTATAAATGAGTTGCATCTGTATATTCTTAGTCGTGTGTTTATGTGTTCTGTGTGGATTTAAAAATGAACAGCGATTGTTTTCTCCATACAGCACTGATTGGTTCTTGTAGCGGTAAAGCAATGTGTTTACTGCGCGGTGCGAACTGAATATTTTAATACAATTTAGATTAATCCTGGTTCTTAGTAGTTGTGCCATGACTCAGGCTGTTAGTCCCCTGTCTATCACCGCGGGGGACTCGGGTTCGATCCCAGGTTATTCCATGTGCGATTTGTGGTGGACGAAGTGGCACAGAGACAGGGTTTTCTCCGAGTACATCGGTTTTCCCGTGTCAATATCATTCCACAAATGCTTGATCCTCATTTTCATCTACACGTTGCTCTTACCAGAAGGACAAACGGGCGAAACCGAGGTACCTCCCTGAATGGAATGCTCTTTCGGAAATGGGGGGGCGTTGCCTAGAAGAGAGCTTTCACTTTTTTACTTAGTTCTTAAAGCCGTGGCACGGCTTAGGCGCTTAGTGGCCGTCATCTCACCAAGGATTCCTGGGTTCAATTCCAGGTCAGTCTGTTTAAGATTAGTGATGGAAAAAGTGGAAAAAATTTTGTCTCCAAATACGTCAATTTTCGCCTGTCTATATCATTCCACCAATGCTCCACACTCATCTTCATCTACACATTGTTATCACCAGAAATATAAACGGGCGAAGCCTGGGAACCTCCCAAGAAGCAATGCTCTTTCAGAAATCGGGGAGCAGGGGATGGGAAAACACTTTTCACTCTTCTTATAGAGACAAAAACATAGGCCTACGCGTAGTGCGTTGCTTTGGATTCCGTTCTAACAGATTTGTCATTAGTTCTCATATGATAAGGTGACCCATCTGTCTCATTTTGTACAGATCCATTACCACGACTGCCCGCGGCTCTGTAACAGGATATGCGTACCGGCTCACCTTCGTGGAGGATTGAAACCGTTTCCGTACGTGTTTCGTCGTTAGGGGTCAATACAACTGTGGAGATCCCAAACCTGTAATCAAGGATTAGGAGGACGGGCATGCGGGCGTTCCTCCTGTTTGGCAGCCTTGTCTGGTCTTGGAGGTCCTTTATTCTTCGCCTGGCCTAAGGCCAGTTCTTACAAGCCATTGTTCTAGCCTGATGATGTTTCTGGGAACTCAGGAACGGCGTAAGAGTTTCCATCCCCACCCCACACGATTATATCTCACACCTCATCATATCAATCAGTGACAACCCAAATAAACCTCAATAGCTCACACTTCCTTTATCAATAAATTTATTTAAGAACCTTCGTTTTTATAAAATCACTGTTTGGCAATGTAAAGATGTATTTGTTATTTACAGAAACTGTCAGTTGCTGACATTATATAGCGCCGGTGATAGGTGAATAAATACGGAGCATTAGTGGAATGATGTTGACAAGGGAAACCGAAGTACTTGAAAAAAGTCAGTCTCAGTGCCAGTTTGTCTACCATAAATCTCATATGGAATAATGTAGGATCCAACCCGGGTCTCCGCGGTGGCAGGCCGGCGACTACCCGCCAGAGCCATGGCACGGCTTCTGCAAACATGCAAAGATACGTGAGTAACTTTAGCAGACACGTGCTCTAATATGGACATAGGACGAAGTCTGTGAAACACACACATAAGCTTCTAATGAAGTAATATTTGCTGCCTAATTTTTGGGCTGCATGAGGCAGAAAGGGCCCTGTGTCATTGTTACCTATGCGTCAGTAGTATGAATGTTCTTGAAGATAGGTGGGACCTGGGGCCCCCTTCCGGCTTCCCCTCCTCTCTCATCGGCACTGTGTAATCACTTAATAAATTATAATTATATTAATATCCATTCCGTGTATCATGTATAATAATATCTCTGCTATTTAGCCTAGTAGTATTCCAGTACTATTGTATTGTTAATATTCCTGTCTTGGAGTTGAAAATTATTTGTGTAAATTTTATGTGTCAGGATCATGTACAAATGTTATGGTTGTTAAAACTATAAATATTACATCTACCCTTCTTTAATGTTTTTGAAGCGTGTATAGAGAACAATAAATAAATAAATAAATAAATAAGTAAACACGCAAATAAATAAATACATATTACCATTACAACAACGACCACGAAGGGTAAATATATGAATAAGTCAGGAAGGTACCATACGCCATATATTGTACAGCCAGATATAAACTGCATGTAAATGAGACCAGCCATAATCCGACCATGATGTATGACACGGCCGTCCCATGGATCAGCAGGTTAGCCATCAACTTCTAACCGCGGAGGCTCGGGTTCGATCCTAGTCCAGTCCAGGTGACATTTGCGGTGCACAAAGTAATTCGGCTTTACATTGCAAGTACCATCCGACCAGAGCTCCATACTCGCTCGTTCATGAACCATCGATGTTATATGCTTTTAGCAATTGGCAGCACCGTTAAGTAAAGCACCCTCGATGTAACACAGCAACACGGTAGACAGACAGAAGCTTAGGTGCAGTAATACCGCAACACGCAAAACGTAAGGGGACATCGACACAGGTCCACATAGCAAATAGGCCTAAGTACTATTATCTAAGTAACTCCATGGAGCAGAGGCCTTCTTGAGAAGCTAACAGTTTCTCAGCTAGTCAAGAAATTCCCCGCATTTTATGGAAACTGGAGTTTCATTGCCGCATTCACAAGAGCCCGCCACCTGCCCCTATCCTGAGCCAGCTCAATCCTGTCCATGCCCCCCATCCCACTTCTTGAAGATCCATTTTAATCTTATCAATAGGCCTAAGTACTCAAAAAATATACCGCTGTTAATTTTAATATTGTCCATACCGTGCTTGGTTCTAATCTTTATGTCTTTAAATGAAAATATTCTAAAGAAATAATTTTTTTTAATTTGAAGAATTTTAGTGGCAGTGTTTTAGTTATTACCTTTAAAACTGAATTTCACGAACCGGAAACATGGATACCAGCATGGTGGCAAACGCCTGATAGAGTGCTGAAATGTAAAGACGATCCTGACACGTACATTGTGTCTTATGCTCGTCGTATATTGGAGATGTTTCTGACGACGATGACACAGTTCATCGAAGCATGTCGAACACATACCTTATAATAGTTTAAACACAATAAGATAGTGACAAGTGCTGGGGTTGGTCCTGTGTATATTTTTATATTTCTCTTACTTATTGATAATAATACGAAAAAAAGTCTTAACCATTTAAAGCCTAGCGGTAACTTTACGTACCACCAGGTTTAACATTAAAAAATTCTACGTGGTGCCCACATTGCGTTTATGTGTTTTGTACGGATCTCAGAACAAACAGCAACTTTTGCCTTATAAAACATTAAGAGA
>BLKM01000184.1:339636-381441 GCA_013340265.1 Coptotermes formosanus
CCGTACAAAACACATAAACGCAATGTGGGCACCACGTAGAATTTTTTAGCGTTAAACCTGGTGGTACGTAAAGTTACCGCTAGGCCTTTAAAGGCCAATACACACGATATATTTCGGTCTTACTACCGTTTTCAGGTGTGCTACATAGAAAAAAATCTGTGGTAGAAGGCAAACTGCATCAGATCTCGCAAGAAAGCATGCAATTTGCCTTGTGCCACAGCTTTTTGCTGTGTAATACACCTGAAGATGTTCACTAAGGCAGAAATATGTCGTGTGTGCTAATGGACAATATATAAATAAATATATTGAATCCATGTTGTGCTGTACTGACATCATTATTTACTACTGTATTAGCGTAGCGTATGTACAGTAGGTATATTTTATAGTGTTATTGTCGATAAAATTCTTTTTCGACTGAAATATATTTTCTGTAGTAGAGTTCTATACAGTCTGAAGGTCAAGGTACGTCAACTGAACTCTGTAAATACAAAGCAAATGCCGATGTCTGGAACGAAAGAAAATAGTCCATGAAATAAAATGTATGATTTTGTATTTGTCTTTCGCATTTGAGATGCGGTTGAGGTCTCTGTTCTTCTAAATGTGGCTTTGCGTCGCTGGGTGACATTCTGACCCTCAAGGATGAGACCACTACGTTCTTTCGAAACGTCGGGCACCAGCCAGCCAGTGACGCTGCATCGCTGGGTGACATATTGACCCTGAAGGATAAGACAACTACGTTCTTTCGAAACGTCGGACACCAACCAGCCAGTGACGCTGCATCGCTGGGTGACATATTGACCCTGAAGGATGAGACCACTACGTTCTTTCGAAACGGCAGGTGCCAATCAACCAGTGACGCACCGTCGCTGAGTGACATTTTGATCCTCAAGGTTGAGACCGATACGTTCTTGAGAAACGTCAGTCGCCAGTCAGCCAGTGACGCAGCACTACGTACGATAATAACGGCGGCCCCAAGTGAAGGGTAGTCATGATTAGGATCGATGCCTGCATTCGACTCTCAATGTTCATGATTAATTGGACCGATAAAACTGGTACGAACATTGGGACCGATCCCAGTGGCCGCGCGGTCTAAGGCGTAGGTCTGCGGCCGAGCACTTGCTGGGATCGTGGGTTCAAATCCCACCGGGGGCATGACTGTTTGTCTTGTACAGTGTTTGTGTTGTCAGGTAGAGGTCTCTGCGACGGGTCGATCCCTCGTCCAGAGGAGTCCTACCGACTGTGGTGTGTGTTTGAGTGTGATCAAGTGAAAATAACCTCGACACCTGCTGTGAACAAGTAGGTAGAAGAGGGAAGGACTGCGAACATTGGGGATAATTTTCAACACAGACGCCTATTTGGTTCCAAGTGCCAGTGATGGAAATATGAAATAATTCCAAAAAGCTTAAAAACCTCGAAATTTATTTTAATAATAATAATAATAATAATAATAACCACAACAATAACACGAAACAGTTCTTATTAACCAGCGTTCCATAGCAAGAAAACGATCAACTTCATTTGATGAAAGGAGGAGCTTAAAGGAGCTTAGAGTGATTTGCGAAACAGCAGGAAAGCCAATTAGCCAGACGCTTGGTCTCATCCCCATTCGTCGGAACCAGTCACGAAAGGTCGAAAAAATGGTATTGAAATGTTTGGTCTTGAAAGTTTGAAATCGCGAACGTCGAAATGCACGAAGTCTGGCATTCTACAGTAAAAATTTAATGTGAAATCGTGTCTGGTATAATGAATATTTAACGAAAACAAGGTAAGTTAATTTTTACCCTCTTAAACGTGCTGTTTGTAGTGACATCATGTTTGCAGCAGATTTTATATCTGCGGGAAATAAAGATCAACACCAGTGCGGTATGCAGAAACATCAGGCAGACATCTGTAAAAATATGCATTTCATTAAATAACAGGCTGAAACCTTGCAATTGGGTCGAAAGAACATTCCCACAGTCATATCAGATGTTTACTTTCTGACGTATACGAGTAATTATAAAAAATATAAAAATAAAATGAGAAGTTTACAAAAACGAGGGAGCGGAAGTGGCTGTATGTGAATGGTTGCAAACGGAAGAGTCCAAGTTCTACCGCAATGGAAGTTTTAATCTTGTGCCAAGGTAGGTCAAATATATGAATATGCTCAGGGATTATGCTGGGAAATACACGTAACTGTATGTCGTGGAATAAATGAGAGATATTTAATGTATTAACCCTTTAAAGACGAAACGTAATCTGCTTTATATAAAGACGCTGTGCGTACCGCGCTGTAAACACTTTCAACCTCGGTTATAAGAAACGAATGAGTTTCTGAAGTTTGCGGTAAAAGTTGCAGTTTGTTCCCAGATATGTAGAAAACACATAAACGCAATCTGAGCACTATAGATAATTATTTAGTGTTGAACCTGGGGGTACGTAAAGTTACCGCTAGGCTTTAGAAGGTTAAATGACTTGGCATGTAACTTATATAACCTAGGGAACCTTACGTATGGAACACCCCGGTGTATGTATTTTTCTTTATGGTCTAAAATTTAAAAGACTGCGTTTTCGCCATGGAGTGGTAATTCCTAACACTTGGGCTGCGAATCTCTGCTGGGGCTGCAACGTTGTTGCAAGGCTTCTGCGAATCTATATATGTGTGTCGCATGGACAAGCTGGTTGTGGAACCAGAATTAAAGTTGGACACTTCATCGCTTTAACCAGACTTCGAGCCTGTGAAAGCTGCTAAATAACCACCTATCAATCCTTCCTATACTAAGCGGAAGTGGTTTACTATCAAATGCCCCGCGATTTCCGAAAGAGCATTGCTTTTAGGAAGGTTACCAGGATTCGTCGGTTCGTCTTTCTGGTAACAGCAACATGTAGACGAAGTTGTGTATGAAGCATAGATGGAACGATACTCACTAGGGAAAACCGAAGTACTCGGAAGAAAATCTCTTCCAGTGCCACTTTGTCCACCACAAATCTGACATGGACTGACCCAGGATCGAACCTGGACCTCCAATTTGAGAGGCCGGCGACTAACCACCTGAGACATGGCATGACTTTTAAATACTAAAGGTAACCTCAATTATTTTTAAAGATACAGCTCGTACCAAGCAGTAAGCACGCTCTGTCTCGGTTATAAAAACCAGTCAGTTAATGCTGTATAGGGAAATAATCGCTGTTTGTTCTGAGATCCACACAAAACACACAAATACACTGTGTGGGCAGAACGTAGAATTTGTGAATGTTAAACCTATGGGTACATGAAGTAGCCACTGGGCTTTAAAGGGTTAATTAGACGGGATGTGTAATACGCTTGGAAGAAATGAGGCGGAGCGGCGCTGCTTGCGAGCTCTCGTAGATGGGAGGGTAATATTAAAGCGGATATTGTAAATGGGAGGCTAATATTAAAGTGGATGTCACAATGCAAAGGAAGCGAAGATATAGAATGGACTCATTAGCTTCTTAAGAAGGCCTCGGATTCATGTACTTAGACTTGTGGGCCGGGGTGGGGGGGGGAGGGTTTTCGGCCATGTCAAGGTTATTTTTTGGTCCTTTGCGACATGAAATGTCACTTACTGTTATCGAGGAACCCGGATGTCAGTGGCAGCAAATTTATGGACCTTACTTGAAATGTCTGTCTGTGCCACTCCCCAGTGGCCTCGTGCCCATCTTACTTCCTGCAAAAGCCAACTAATTTGGCTGCAGCGGTGCAAGGCCCTTCACATACGGCGACCCCCTGGGTGTAGGTTAATGAGGTTTGCGCACTTCTGCACGCAGAAAGATCAAAGGAGCATCACAGTATAATAATTACATGTCTAGAACACACACAACTTTCTGCAGGTTCACTGAACGTCCAAGTTTCACGTTACTTGCCTCGCTACTGGTGTTATTTGTGGCGTCCGTTTATCTTTTGCCGCGAAACTTAAGGACTGGGTGCTATATAATTTTTAATTAGATTTAATCTCAACATCACCCTTGACTTGGCAGTCGGTTGCGTGCAAGTTAACTGATTTAGTTGATCAGATTAAACTAAGATTAAACCGAATTATACTTACAGATTCAGTTCGTACCGTGCAGTAAAGATATTCCGTCTCGGTTATGAAAACCTGTCACTTTCGTGCAAAGAAAAAATCGCCGTTTTTTAGATCAACACAAAACACATAAATACACTCTGCGTGTAGGACGTAGAATTTTTGAATGCTAAATTTGGTGGTACATGCAGTAACCGCTATGTTTCAGAGCGTTAAAAAGATTTCAGGTACGAGAACACACGCGATCTGAATTCCGCATTCAGTAACCGCATTCGGTGCCAAATTGAGCATATGGCAAGCACCGCAATTTCAGGGGGTCCGCCGTTTTGGGGCCCCCAGATTGCAAGGTCGTCACTGAAAAAATATATTTAAATAATATTCAAACGCTTAAAATTTGACGCCAGAAAGACTGAGTGGAACTAGAGAACATTGCAACCGATGGGGAAACCGAACGTTCGTTCGCTATAGACGAACTGGTGAATACATTTGCAGCATATGAAGCAAGGAAGATAAAATTATAAGGTTTGCTGTTTTCCAAACTGCAGTAGAGTGCTGAAAGCTTGAATGATATCACTTTTCCTTGTCGCATTTGTTTTGTGCTAATAGGTAACACAGACATTGTGTAGTGTAGATTTGGTCGCGCTTGTATGTGTGATTTGTGGCTAATCATTTGTTATATGCAGGGGCCCCAAATATTGTTTTGTACGGAGCCTCAAAATGTCATCAACCAGTCCTGACTGTATTATTCTGAATATGGGGACAATACGTTACCCAGAAATATCAGTAGCAAGCCACCAGCCTGCACTGTATGATGACACACAAGATTATCACCGTCAGCTTCTCACGTGAAACGATTATTTGTGCTCCTGGAAATACCTAAAAATAAATTTATTTCTCTCCCTGACAGGTTAAATCGGTGTTGGTAGCAGTGGCAATGCTTGTGTTTGCGACAGAAGGGAGATTCTTGTACGATTTCCTGCCTCCACTGCTGGTTGCTGAACACCTGTATGCTGTGGACGAGGCGGTGACCACCGTGCCGCTGGTGCTGATGGCTCAGAATAGACTGCAGGTGGTGCCTGTGAGGGATGTGCATATCGCCGGATACTCGCACACGCAGCCCCTTGTCACACTGCTAGCCCCTGACGTAAGTGAAACCCCCAAACAATTGTGAATGTCACTGCAGGAGTAACGTTCGCTACGCGTAAAGAAAAGTTTTTGTGTAAAACTGACAGACATGCTCTGTGTTTATCATTCCCAACAGGCCAGCAGCCACGGGGGTGCAAATGATGCATCCACTAGGACCGTGATTTCAGACTTCCGCCGCGATATTGATGAGCTCTGCCCTCTTCTGGGATATTACGAAGCGCCCAGTCGCAACTCTGTATCAACGTTTCGGGGCAACCTATTGGTCGCATCTTCAAGGGTCGAGAAGTCCAAGAAAAAAATAAACTTTTTCAACCCTATTGGCTGTCATCACGCTTACTGATTACTAGTCACCGCCTAAATCTTTACCTGTATAAACTGCGTACCGTCTTGCCGGTTTTATTCTTGAGCTTCGCGACCTTTGAAGCTGGGATTGATACGTTGTCGCGAAACGTCGGTAAAGCGCTGTGTAATATCTTACAAGAGCGCAGATCTTGTCCGCTAGAAATCTGAAAAATATCAAAACCAGACATGCTGATCAGAAGTGAGCTCTGTGAAGACAATATCACGAAGCCAGTCCATGAAAGGAACCAGAGTTGCGATTGGCAGACAGCACGAGCAGCGAACGCTAGATATGTAACAGGTTCGCACATAAAGAAGGCGGTATCATTCTGGTTAGATTGCTACAGAGGAAGCGTGCTTTGGTTAGAGCGGGGAGTGCACTGCACGGCTGGGAAGCCTTCCGCCTGCAATACAGCAGAAGCGCCCACTAACGTCGTGACTCTTAGGCGTGCTCGTATTGTGGCGTGTGTCTGGCACGTTGGGCTACAGTCTGGTAAGCTGGCGCCGCATGGTATCATCCACGAAGCACACTACTGTGATACGTAAGCTGGCTGATTCTCAAAAATGCGTGCAAGTCTGTAAGCAGGATATTTTGTGCAGTGTTATAGAGCACATTGTGTAAGTGTTGATTTGTGGTACTGACAAAGGCGATATTTAGGCTTATGCATGACGTAATAAATATACACAATATATGCATAATAGAGCATTGTATGCATATATACACGTATGTACGTACATGCACCTGCAACTGAAGGCGCTGCACCAGCAGTGTTCATGGTGTGGCTACAGGTCCGATTGCAAGTACTGTATCCTTAAGGTCTGCGCTCTTTTGCGATTTTACGCAGCGTAGAATGGGACTTCCGGGCTGACGTTTCGGGACAACTTATCGTTCCCATCTTCAAAGGCCAAGCAGGCGAGATGGGTCCCATCTTCAAGGGTGAAGCAGATTTCATTTACACCGCGGCCGAACCCTGAAATCACTTGTTGTAACCTTATTTGCTTGTAACTGGATACTGTTACTTTCCTTAGCCGTACGTGGGCTCATATCAGTGCTTGCATGTGGCTCACAGCCTCATCTGTTGCCATTTCCAGCGGACTACCTGGGGTCTGTCATTGTCTTCCAGTTTAATGTGTCCTTGTGCGAATTTGTCAGCCCACTTGTAAACATCATTAGGCGACGAAGGAGTTCTTACGGCACAAAGGAAGCACGTCTTTATGAATATCCCTGGCCGAATGGCCTTTCGCCCACAGAAAGAAAAGGCACCAATACAGACGCCAGACAAATGGACAGACAGATAAGATTTAGCGCATATAACTTTTTGACATTACAGATTGCATTAGGAATTATGATTTGTTTGGATTTAGGGAAATGTTATGTATGTTAGCACAGTAGGCCCTAATACAATATGCCTGTTTCAGGAGCCAGAAGCCATGCCTGCAGTGCAGGTAGCATTACCACGCCCCATTTGGGTGTCTGAGCCTGAGGTTCCCATTGCATTTCCATCAGCCTTCACTGTTGTCCATGGTGGTATCTGTGTGCCCATTCCAGTGGGGGCAGTGATTGCGCCTGTACCTGCTGGTACGTTCATCTCCCACACACACCCTGTTGCTGTGTCCGTGGTGTATGCAGTCCCCACCGGTCCACTGCCACCACAGTATCCTCTGCCCTACCCAACCAGGTGAGTCACTGCTGTATGGCACACATTAAGGTATATTTGGTGCCAGTGGTGGTAAACATGATTGATGCTGCAGTTCCTGTTTGTCATTCAAGTCTTCTGGATTGCTATGCTGAGTAACAACAGTGTTATTGATTCGTGATGTTGCTTCTGAGCAAAACAACCTAGAAGACATGAATCCTCAACATCATTGCAGTGGAAACCTCAAATCTAGCACAATTGCTAGGAACCTGTGTTACAAAGATTGGTAAATATGTGAATTTTAACACAGGAAATTAACCTTAAATTTTAACAAGTTTCCAGTCTTTATATATGTATATATGCCACCAAATTTACATGGCGTATATATTTTGTTTCCTTCTCAGCACTATCACTGGTGTTTCTTAACCTATTTAGTTTCTACATATGAGTGTGTCTGTTAAACGGTACTGATTTGTTGGACATTGCGATGTTTGCTATGTGAACAACTTGAAGCATTGAATGGAAAGCATAAAACTATGTTAGGTATGTAACTACAATCATTCAATAGTTTGGTTACTTTGACATTGTTTATACTTTGGTTAGTTCATGTGGTGGATATTGAAGTCTCCAATAAATCAGGTTTTTCATCAAACATAATATGCAGAACCCAAATAGGCATTGAAGACACTGATGGTGATGCTAACAAATCACTGAAGTGTGTATGCTATGTAGTTTTGGTGGCATATATACCTGTCTAAATGTCATTGAAAAATTTTTAATAAATTAAGCTGAACAAACTACATGGTAATGTAATTTAAAGACTTTAAACAAGAAACTGATGCTGTGATAATTAAGCCAGTGTAGTAGTATCATGAACAGGTTAACCTCACATAATGTGATGTGACACTGTGGAATGAAAATTCGATAAAACAATTTCCTGTCATACAAGTCTGTACTGTTAATGCATGCAGTGTCATGGGGCAATTTTTCTCTTGTAAATAAAGCAATTTCTTTACTATATTTTTATAGACTTCTAAATGCATGTACAGAAAATGCACCATAAAACTTGGGAGCATGTACAACTAGAGAATGTTCATTGAAATCAAAATGGGATTGAAAATATTAATACAGGAATTGTATTTGTGATATTTAATTCCAAAGAAAATAATTCCATTCTCTAATTATATGAATAAAATCCAGAATGAAATTATGTAGATAAAAGAATGAGATTTATAAGTTTGTTATAATAAATGGTAACTTATTCGTATTTAGGAAATAAGATTGTCAATATTCAGAAGCAATTTGTGGGCACTGCCTGACTTAGGGGGGAAATATTTGAGACTCTCTCTATCTGATTCTAAACTGCTACTGAAGTAGTCTTATATTCAGGAATAAAAATTATATATTGATATTTTAACCATAAGGAACTGAAAGAATAAGAATACAGACAAATTTAAATCTCCGAGTTGTGTAAGAATGTGTAAAGACGTAATATGCTTTTAAAATAAGTGTATATAAAAATACTATGTATTTTATGTGAAGTATACTTGAGATTTTATCCTGTTGTGACTGTGTATCATCTGGTGTAGAACTTGGCAGTGTAACTTGTTGAACCGTAAATGTCTTTCTGATGATAATCAAGTGTATGTCAGAATACTGCCTTCTCTCAGAATAAAGGAATCCACTGCAAAAAAAAAAAACCAAAAATTTTAGAATTCTGTATATCTGGTGGCCTCCCAACCCACAAGGCCCCTGCTCTGTGAGGTCTCTTGGGACCTTATCTGTGCCACTGGCTGTGGCATTGAGAGTTGAGAGAGAGGGAACGAATAAACTTCATATATGTTACCTCTGTGTCAACGCGTTCAATGTGGTGAGGTGTGAAAGTTACAAGGTTACTAAGTAATTCTGAAGGGCTGTAGAAGGACTTTAATTCTCTGCAGGAGGCCAAATGTGACAGACAAGGTTCCTGATGTGACAGTGACAGCTCAACCAGAAAAGCCACAACTAGTTTCTGAAGGAGTTTCAGTGACAGCTCAACCAGAAAGGCCACAACTAGTTCCTGAAGGAGTTTCAGTGACAACTCGACCTGGGAAACCACAACTGATCACAGTGCTCGACTTCCCATCCACTGTTCAGACCCCACCAGTACTCATCTACCAGCCACCTACAGACTCCGAACTGGTGAATCGCAACCCACCCCAGGGAGTTGTTCCAGCAGGAATTGTGCAATCAGCTGCACCCACACCAAACATCTCTATCTTTATCAACTCAAAGGAATCTGCCGTGCTGCAGGAACTACGTGACCAAGCAAACAAACTGAAGGCGTTGCGGACCTAACACACCTGCTGAGGAGAGCAATGAAGAGTTACCAGTCTCCAAATAACAGTAACAATACTGTACTTCACCGTTTGTTACATTGTGTCCTTAAACAAGCAATGTGCTTGCATGTACAACTCTAAAGCTGCCAGCATGTGGTGAAAGTACACATTTACTATGGCAGTTAAGCTTTTAGGCCAAGTTTATTTCAGGTGCAGACAGTAATGTTGCCACCTCCCCTGATCTGGATGTTCGTTTCATAAGCAACCCCTTAATAAAGATTTATATGCAGGGCTCACCAACCAAATTTTCTCCTGATCCATGACAAGTGCAGAATGAATCCCAATGAGTGGAAGAATCTTTGAATTTATTCAGTAACATTTTGTCCCACTCCTTTGGATTACTTCAGATTTATGATTTGAATTCTTTGAACAGTACATGATATCATTTCTGTATATAAATAGTAGGCATTATGGTGCATATTTTTTGTGTTATATGACAGTAAGTAGGCTGGTGTGGAGCAAATTCAGTGATGAGGTAGGCATGGTTTCTGTTCAGGAAAAAGTCTGACAAATAGGATTTTTATCAGACTGGTGAACAGGCTCCTTATTTAAATTTCATGTCCTCGCTATTGAGGTTTTACACAATTTGGCACAGTAAATGAATCATAAAACACAGCATCGGTCTGTGCATCTGTTGAATCGAACCATAACATATTACCAAAATCTTTCCAGCATCAAGTATGAAACTTCTTCCTGCTCCTAACCTGACCACATACAACCACTGCAAGGTCACATAAAAAATAATATAGCCATTATTCTGAATGTAGACTGTAGCTGAATATCCTACGATTTTTATATACTAAAGCATCTTTTAACTACTGGAAGGATTTACTTTGTGTTACTAATCATATGTAAAAATTGTTAATTTTAAATGTATGGTGTGAAAACATTTTAATGTGTTTAACCTGAGGATGACCTCTTGATCTTTGAAATGTATCAGGGGTGTATTAATGGTTTCATGCAGTAGACACATATAGCCTACTGATGTTGTGTTTGATGGTTTATTTATTTTGCTAATAGGTTTCTCATTTGTTGACCCCTCATCATGTACATAACACCCAACTTTTTAATTGAAATCAGATAAACAATTTTAAGTTTAGTTCGATAATAACAGCGCACATCATTGAAATGTAATTAATTTGCATTTAGTCACCACAAAAAAAAAAAAGATGAGAAGTGGTTAAGTATGAGGGAGCAACATTGTGTTTGACATTCATCATGTTACATTTTTTGTAAAAAAAGGGTTGAGGGTCTAATCCTTTTCAAGTCCTGTACTGGCCTTAACTGTTCCTTCTTTGTGATTATGTTCTGACTTAGTGTAGAGTTTAGTCCAGCAGTCTTTAAAATTTTAAAATTGGAGACGAATTGGAAATGGAGGTGGTTTACTTTGCTGAATTACAGATTCATGTGAATTTGTCGGTGGTGAATTTACACGACAGCAAATTTTATCTGCTGGCTTGAAACATGTCATAGTTTTGTTATTTTAAAATTTATTTGAATTTTGTATAGCCTTTATTATTTCCAATTAAAAAAATAATTATGTATTTGACTTTGCTTTCGAATGCGGTAACTGATGCATGAGAAACATGTCATGTATAAATAATTAATTTTGAATTATGACATTAACATGAAAGTTGTTTAAGACAGTGATATTAATTATCTTCCATCCATCTACTCTGATGAATGTGGAAAATTGTAGCTTCTTTATAGACAGTGATCGAGAAGGAGTCTGGTATGCTTCATGGGTGCATTAATCAAAAGACTGTGAATAACAAAGGGCAAGTCCAGTTCAAGGATATCGCAGTCTATGTGGCTGATTCGGGCTCGGATTTTGGGGTGTGCTGGAAAGTGTGGCTGTGTTTCAGATTTTGTGTCAACACATTTTGTGTGTAAATTCATACATTGTTCTACCAGCACTGTCAGTTCAGGATTATGTAGGGGTATAACTTGGCTAATAATGCTGGAAGGGAAGTGGGTAGGGGGCGAACTCGACCATGGGTATTAGGAACTTTAATTTACAAAGGAGTCAAGTTAGAAAGAGGCGGAAGATTGGTTTGAACCATACACCCCTTTACCCCAGCTCTCACCGAATTTTTTTTATTTGTTCCTCTTGAACTAAGTAATCAAAAGAAAGAAATTCTTAGGTAGACAAAATATTGGGGTGGGCGTTTGCTCTCCTTGCTTCCTCCCCTTACAGTTGCTTGTACCGGATTATGCATAGGAAAGGCCCCAAAATTCGTTTACGCATTGGACCCAGAAATTTGGCAACTCGACCTTGACAAATAGTTGTTTTGAGACAGGTCTAGTTAAAAAATGTAAGGAGTCACAGCAGTTTGAAATTAAGATAAAGATGTACAAGAAATTACACATTTCAAACTACAGGTAACTTCAATGCAAAACCAAAGCCAGTGAGATTTAATAAGAAATATGTTACAAAACTTGTTCAGAAGCAACGCACAATTGAGCAGCTGCGACTCACAGAATTGCCAACCGCTTCAGTAATACCCAGTTATCAGATTTGTTGCAAATTTTCAGGCAGGTACTTCAGACAGTTCTGGTTAATTTTTTACTTAATACTTGTTCTAGCATTACGTTGACGCCACTGTGAAATTTTTAATTAAAAACTTTTTTTTTTTGTTATAACTTGATCCTACTTTCAAATTTCATTCACTCCTTCCGGTTTCAAATTGGACTAATGATAAATCGACTATTTTACTTGAAGTCATTTGCTTGATGTTCACAGGAAATTTAGCAGAATGCTCCTGAATCACGATTAAATTGCCAAGGAACTGTATGTATAAAATGATGTATGAAAATTTGGAGTGGCAAACATGGGCAAAAGCAGTACTGGTAATTTATTAGTGGCTAAGTTGCCACCACATTCTGCTACTGTCTTCGCTGAAATGTCACCGTGTTAAGTCTGAGCTGTGGGTGGGCAAAACGGATCCTTACTGTGATGCGATTCATTCAGTACGGGTCCGAGTGGTGATCCGTTCAATTAACCCGTTCACTTCGTTCACTTTGTGAAATTAGTATAAAATGACATTGGTCATGGGACATATTTTATATCTGGCAACATTGTAGGCATGGGATTCCCTGCGGGTCGTGTGCGGTCTTTGTGTTTTAGTACGCACAAATAGTCGCAGTGGCACCGCTTAACTGTTAGGTGACGTTTTGCACCGCTCCTCGTAAGTGTTATTGTTGCTAGTGACCGTTGGGGTCAATCATAGTTGTGCAACTGACTATTAATCAGTTTTACCGCAATAGTGAACTGTTTCAGTGGTGTAGTTTGGATTGTGACACTATTGAAATTAAAGGAAACCAGTCCAATACAGTGCGTCATCTGCAGGTAGACCTAGGTAGAAGTTTAAGTTTATTACAGTCATATATGGGGCTGTTTCAGTACCATTCCCTGCCAGTAGGTGTCTGAAGAAATCAGCAGAAGACAATGCGCAACTACATCCAAAGGCAGCTCAGATGTTACAGAATGATTTTTATGTTGATCTCAGCGGTGCACAAACCCTCGCAGAAGCCATTCAACTTCAAAAAGACGTATCATCTGTTCTACAAGAGGCAGGATTTTTCCTGAGAAAATGGGCTTCCCATAACTTGGAACTTTTGGCTACCATTCAAGAAAATCTACGAGAAACACAAAATGTACTTCCACTGGACAAAGAAGATAGTGTCAGCACACTAGGTCTTCTGTGGAATCCCGTATCAGATCGATTTCAAGTGAAGTGTCACATTACTTCTACTGCAAAAGTACACACTACCACTAAGCGCAGCATTCTTTCAACTGTAGCGTCAGTCTTTGGCCCATTGGGACTGATTATTCAGTTCATTATTTCTTGCAAGATATTGCTCCAGAAATTATGGCAAGAGAAACTCCAACAGGATGAACCTGTTCCTACTCCATTGTTAAATAAATGGACTCGACCGCAACGGCAGTTACCTGATGTCTCACATATCACTACCAACCGCAAAGTATTATGTGCTAATGTCACGGACATACAGCTCCATGGTTTTAGGGAAAGCAGTGAACGAGCCTACGGTGCTTGTTTGTATCTCCGTTCTATTGATTTATATGGAGAAATTACGTGTGAATTACTGTATGCAATATCTAAAGTTGCACCAATCAAGAAAACCACATTACCAAGACTGGAGCTTTGTGGTGCTCTTCTCCTTGCTAAGCTTTACAAGAAAGCTAATACAGCTCATTTCCTGATTCGAGAACGTGGCACAAGTTTACCTTCTCAAGATCTGACTAATATGAAGTTTAATAGACTTTCCAGATGGCACCAGCTACAGTAACAGGTACAACAGTTCTGGAAACGATGGTCACTCGACTATCTACAAGAGCTTCAGCAGCACAATAAATGGCACCATTCCACACCTAACCTTCAACCCGGAGATGATGTGCTGCTGACGCATGACAACACATGTCCTCTTCAGTGGCCACTGGCCACTGTCATAGCTGTTCATCAAGGACAAGATGGACACATCAGAGTAATCACTCTTAATACTAATCGGGAAAGTTTCAAACGATCCATCAATAAAATATTTCCACTATTCCCTGTCAGTTCTAATTAATTATCCAAACTGGCTGGTGGGCAGTATGTTTGGGCATGGGACATATTTTATATCTGGCAACATTGTAGGCACGGGATTCCCCGCGGGTCGTGCGCGATCGTTGTTCTTAGTACGCACAAATAGTCGCAATCGCTCCACTGAAGGGGATGGTTGTGTTCTGCGCAGCTCCTCGCCAGTGTTATTGTTCCTAGTGACCATAAGGGTCAATTATATTAACAACGAGAGGGTCATGTTGTGCACAATTCTTCGCCAGTGTTATTGTTTCTAGTGACCGCCCGGGTCAATCATAGTTATGCAACAGACTGTTAATCAGTTTTACCGCATTAGTGAACTGTTCTTCAGTGGTATAGTTTCGACTGTGATACTGTTGAAATTAAAGGAAATCAGTGCAATACAGTGCAGTAATGACTAAGTTGTTTTGGAAAATTCTGTACTGAAATTAACCTTTTAAAGCCTAGCGGTAACTTTACGTACCACCATGTTTAACATTAAAAAATTCTACGTGGTGCATACATTGCGTTTATGTGTTTTGTACGGATCTCAGAACAAACAGCAACTGTTGCCTTATAAAACATTAAGAGATTGGTTTTTATAACCGAAGTGAAGAGTGTTTACAGCGTGGTACGCACTGAGTCCATATATAAAACAGATATGCTTCGTCTTTAACCTTTTAAAGCCTAGCGGTAACTTTACATATACCAGGTTTAACATTAAACAATCGTACGTGGTGCCCACATTGCGTTTATGTGTTTTTACGGGTCTCAGAACAAACAGCAACTTTTGCCTTGTAAAACATTAAGAGACTGGTTTTTGTAACCGAAGCGGAGAGTGTTTACAGCGCGGTACGCACTGAGTCCTTATATAAAACAGATACGCTTCGTCTTTAAAGGGTTAATTATGTGCAAGATACTGATCCAGGATTTTTTTTTTTTACTTATGTGAGGAAACAGGTTGCAGAAGATCATACTTCAAGTAAGTTCTTACGTGTGTACTCAGATTGCCTCAAACTCGCACAGACATGCTGGGCCCGAATGTATAGGTTATGTTATTTGAGGTACTAATAATGAAATTGCTCCCTGAAAGTATCCCTACATTGTCGTAGTGGCGGGGCTTGTGTGGTCAAATAATCCTGAGAGCTATGCTGGCGCTAGCGTAGCTGCTGGTAGGGCCTCCCATGCCAAAGGGGTCAAAGGTGATGACCCAGACAAAAAGGGACACCCTGGTCCTCCAGGTTGGGGGTTGGGCGTGGGGTTAACCCTAACCCGATAAAAAATGTTTTGTTGAGAAGCTTCTAAAATTTGAAACTGGACAACAATTTTGGAAGCGGCTAAAGTCGACCAAGGACTGCAATGCCACAAGAAGAAGAAGAAAAAGAAGAAGAAGAATGAAATTTATGTATTGTCATGTTGGTGTGCATTGCCGAGAAGGCATTACATACATACAATACTCACAGATGCATTCCGTGGATTCATATGCCAATACATACATACATACGTATGTGCGTGCATCCGTCCGTCCGTCCGTCCATCCATCCATCCATCCATCCATCCATCCATCCATCCATCCATCCATCTTATTCCAAATTGGCGTTGAGAAATAAAATCATCGCTAATTTTGAAGATTTCATTCTGCTTCTCTGTTCACTCAGAATCTGTCCTGCTTCTGAAAATATTCTTTCACATGGAACTGAGGTGACAACAACACAGAGCTTTTTCTTCACAACGGTGTAAAGTCTAGGATATAATGCCTTCCCATCATTCCACCAGTGCATGGGATCACCTGTTTTCGGAAGCATGAGTTCTACTATATATTTACCTAGTTCAATGGTACTAGTAGCAGTTGGATTGCTCTCAGCAGTTAGTTCCTTGATTTTCTTATCAAACTCCTCCCAGATTTTGGAATTACTTGTAACTGGTATGAAAGGAGGACCGGCGAACGACGTAGGTTCAGTGACTGGGGAACGACAGAGGAACTGGGAACCGGTAAAGGAGAGAGGTCCATGGACCCGTGGACGAAAGGAAATGCGCGCTGGTTAAACGACAGAGGTGTGTGAACGAAGAACTGCAAAAACCCGTGGACATAGTCGTGGACGAGATCGGTCCAGATAACAGAAAACGACGAATCGGCAGTGCCGATACGCAATATGTCCTTAAAGCTTACATTTATTGTGTACATCTTTGTGCTTATTACAAACCGTGGTTCTAAATACTACCTGTGTGTTAGAAAAACGATATTTATGTAGCAGTGCTAGTGAAAGACATTGTAAACAGTACATGGAAACAAAACGACTGACCCCGATTTTTATATCAGCGAAATTGATACGATTTGTTCTGGTGATGGCAGCCCTTTGGATTTCTATACGGTGTAATATCGGCGGTTTGTCCCGACGTTTCAGAAGAACAAACCACATATACTGTGTGGGGTGAAAACCTAAAAACACGACCATCAATTGAACAACACGCGTCGTAAATCACTGAAAAATCATAACGATTGTTCTGGTGTTGTTTTCTAGCGGTTTCCAACAAGCATGTAAAAGATTAAAATCAAATCGCATAAGTACGGAGTGCATAATGTGTGTAGTGGAAAGAATTTGGAATGTGCTGCAAATAAACTCATATAAAATTGAACGAGTGGAATCTTCAGGCCCACTGCCACTCAAAGTTATTAACATTTGTCATCCTAAGAGACTACATGTCGGTCGCTAAAATGTACACGTCAGTAGTCCCTTTTAATAACAGCTTACATGTGAACGAGAAGTTTGCGAGCGGTGCAGGTTAGTGAATGAAAACTAGCTGAACGATACATACCTGTCCGGATCCAAGTGAACGACGGGTCCGCACAACCGAGACCTGGATCTTACCAGTCCTCTGGTAGATTCGTTCTTTCGGAACCGTTCATTCAGGAACGGCACATGTCTAATTGTGAGGGAATGTTGTCCTCGATTTGAAGCTAGCAGTTTGTGCGGAGTTTAAGTGTTGGCTTAAGGGGTGTGTTTGCTTTGTAGTCTGTTGTTCGTGTCATGATCTGTTGCAGGTCGGTTATTCATAGCATTTAGGTGTGCCGGATGTGCAAAGCGTAAGCAGGTGAGACCGGTTCCAGTGGCAAGACGAACTCGGTGAAAGCTACCGCAAGTAATTGCGAAGACAGTGCTTCTCAAACTTTCTCGTTTCACGGCGCCCGTAGGCCAAAATAGATACGTAACAGTACTGATTAGTTAGGTCCACACCACTTAATAAGTATGGATGTCGTAAGAACTCAGTGGCCGTTTGAAAGAATAATACACACAGATTGAAATAAATTTGAAATATTCTGCGGCTCCCCGAGGCCTCGCGGAGCACAATGTGGGTACCACTGGCGAAGGCCAGCGCCTGTGTATTAGAGTATCTGTGCCGTGTACAGTATTTCAAAATGGCTGTATATGAGCAGCATTTTATGACATAGTTTCGGAATTGAGAGTTGCCAAGGCCCCTGTGTGAACAAAGCCGTGGACAAACGAAAGGTTTGTTCAGTTGAAGTCGTATACTTTTACGTGGGGTTTGTAGTGTCTTACGTTGGAACATGTTTTGTCATTTTTGGTAAATTTCATAAGTTTGTTACAATTTATTGTAAGCTTAGTTGCTGTAAAGCTTTCATTAGCTTGGCAGTGGCATCATTTGTGCAGTTTTGAAAGTGATGGCTTCCTGTGATCAGTGTTATCCGTAAAGAATTTTGGATTTAAATGGGAACTTCATGTAAGTCATGTATGTATGTATGTAGGTACAACAGTTCAGTAAAAATTTCAAGATTCCTCTCCTTTATATATGTAAATTTATGTTATCGGCGAGAAAATAACAGTGGCATTAGAACTGCATGGTTTCTGCGCTGACTGTGGTAATGTTTCTGCTTCATTTGTTCTCATTTCTCACAAAGAAGATTATATTGGCCATCATGCACCAGACAAAGTGCAATAGCACTTGTGTCGGGCAACAACTTAGGCAGTTGGTTTTCCTTCTGTTAAGTTAGCAAATTCGGAACAGTTAAGACATCGTCAGTGTGTCCAAAATATACGTACCACTTCTAGTATCCTGCCTCATTCTGTATATTTTTCTAGTTTATTATTGTACAAATTATGCAATACAATAGTAGTACTTGCAGCTTGCTTAACTTGTGGCCCATCACATTTCGATCATGTGATGATCGTGAATGCCACACCTTACACATTACAATTGTTGCATGTTCTAGACTGTAGAAAGTTAGTAAATGGTCAGTGGTTTTAAAACTGTGTATAATTCTTGCCTTGAAGTGTTTCAAAAATATATGCATTGTAAAATATATTGTTTCTAATGGTGAACCTGGGTACTTCCTGTGTAGTTTGTGTGCCTTTTTTTCATCATCACATTTATTTACAGATCTGCAGTTTCACTTTGTTTATGTAATTCAATTATGTGCAAGGTCTTCTCTGCAGAGGAATGGTATTAATTAGTCTGTCTGTCTTTTATCAGACAATCTAGGTTTGGATTTCTGTGCTTGTATTGACATTAATCCATAGTTTGACATGCTTGATTTGCTTGTTAGTGTGTTAACAACGGTTGTCACTGACAAAATCATGAAGGGATATAGGTGGAACAGAGATATAGTTTGATTTTTAAACTTGGCATTAGATGGGATTGTGTGGTGATCTTTATGCCCTGGCAGTATGGCCCCCAGAGAACGAACATCTCATAATTTTGAACTGCAACCATGTGAGCCACAGACCTGTTCTGAACCCTTTGGCAAAGAGAAGTGAATTCCCACCAGGAACTGAATTCAAAATAACCCAGTCTGTACTCTACTCATTATACAGAATGCCTTACGAGTTCCAGTAGTATCTTGAACCTTAGCCTTTTGGGGGGGGGGGGGGTGATAAAAACTTTGTATAAACAGTTTTGTAATGGAACCCCAGTAGTTGTAAAAAATGATGAGCTCTGCTGTTGCAAGTTGTGTATGATGAGAATTGCACCCAAAGGTTATAATTTCTACTTTTTCGATGGAGGGAATTTTCCACTTCCTTCAGCCTGTGTTAGACAATTACATTTATACCGGAACATGTGTAACTGTTAAATATCACATTTGAAGTATTGCGTTTAACATTTGAAATATCTTAAATGGCAAAATATCTTGCTGATGTAGTGACATAGTTGTTTGTCTACATGTGATATAGAGATATCTGAAATGATACTCATTCTGTGTATTATATCGGATGTGTGTTTTCTATTTCGTGATATAATTTAAAGAATCGTCATGAGTGAGGAACGTCTTGCAAGGTTACTAAGGGCACTGCATTTCCTTGCAACGAGAGTGCCAAGGATTGTACTGCATCGAGCTGAAGACATATTTCCTAGTCTCCAGATAAGCATGGTGAGTGTTCTGTGGTCATGTTCTTGGCAAATTGCAGTTAGCATTTTGTATCATATTCTTGATAGCAGCAGCTGTCATGGAAGCATATTGCATACAAAGTCTGTGAGCACTGGGAATTTGAGTCAATTTTGCCCCCGAGTTGACCATGCTTTAAGTCAATTGTTGGTCTGAAACTGACATCCCAATTTGTTAGAAGGCTTGAGACATTCTGAAAATATTTGTTGAATGGAGACATCTTATTTTAAAAAAATAGCAGATTCAGTTCACATCTGTTCTTTCAGTTCTTGCACAGATTGTGAATTGTTCATGTGAACACTTTTAGTGTAGCTGACAAATAATAATGTTGGAAATTCAGATCCGGAGATCAAGGATTCCATGAGTTATCAGCGATGGTGCTGAATCCCTTTTGGAATGCAGTATCTGAGAAATTTACTGTGTGTCATGGCACTGCTGTACGTGAAATAACCATATATTTTCACATTTTTTTATTCCTTGAGAGATGGAGTGAGAATGAATCCAATATAATGGTTAGAATCCCCCACCTTTGTGAATAGCATGAGCCCTGTGACACTCTGCACTCACCCTGCACACCAGTTTTCAGTTTTCTGAAGCAAGTGAACTACATGATCTGGATGAGGGCTTTCAGAATACTGGTACTTGTAAGTTTGGCTATTCACATTTATGCTTAACCTTTTATAAAGACATGCATGGTGTATACTCAAGTTGGGAACCCCCAGAAATTCGTTTTATGTATTTAGGCAAAAAGGAAATTTTCTGTATTTTTAATACATGCTGCCTAATCTCTGTTTTATTTTCCACAAAATGCTGCTAATTTCGTAATTTTGCCTTTTCCTTTTGAAATAATATCCTCATCTCTCTTATAAACCATGTGCTACAATTTAAATACCCACTTTAGTAGGATAAAGTTTCATGTATGTCCTGCCTGGCATCAGTAAAGCAGAAGACTTTGTATATTCTCTTTATCCGGCACTGAACCTGTCATTCAAAGATTTTTCCGCTGATCTCTTGTTTCTTTATACATCATCATTTATGCCGGATGTTTTTCACAAATTGTCACTGATATTATATCCATGATGTGTATTTCTCAGATGCACTGTATATGAACAGCTTTGTTTTATTGCATATATTTGGTGTGTATGAGTATGTTGTCTGGACCCTTCCATTATAAGTGGAATAGCATGTTTAACTAGAGGACTCTGTGCATGCATGTGTGCGTGCACATGTACATAATTTTTGCATCTGTGTGCGCATGGTGTGCACCATCAAATTTTTAACATCCTGTTTATTTTGGCTTCACACTGGCCAACATTAATGGACTCATTTATGCATAAGTCAATGTGAAAGTGAACAACTGTTCTTCACTTTTTCCAGAGTGTTTGTGTTGCTGAAGGTACAGAAGTCGCATCCAGACATGAGCCTGTGCATGTATCTGAACCACAGAATAATTCTGTTGTCCCAGAAGAATGTGTAAGTGACATACATCACCCTTGTGATATTGATAAGAACGCAGTTTTTGAGGACACCAGTGCAAGGAAACGTAGACCCAAATGTTGTTTTGTGTGTGGTATGTGTAAGAAGTCATTTGCACATCAAAGTACGTTGAAGGTTCATTTACCCATTCATACTGGGATGCGTCCCCATTCTTGTGACATGTGTCAGAAAAGATTCACAGGGCGCAGTAACTTGAATTGTCATCTACGTAAACACACTAGTGAGCGACCATATTCTTGTGATGTATGTAAGAAAAGATTCACAGTGCACAGTAACTTGAATAATCCTCTATGTAGACATACTGGTGAGTGACCTTATTCTTGTGACATGTGTAAGAAATGATATATGTGTCAACAGTACCTTGAAAGAGCACTTATGTATTCATACTGGGGAATGTCCTTTTTCGTGCGATGTGTGTGAGAAGTCGTTCATGCACAGCAATAGCTGGAAGGGTCATCTACGCACTCACAGTGGGGAGTGTCCTTTTACTTGTGATTTGTGTAAGAGATCATTCGCACTGAAAGGTGACTTGAAGAAGCATCTGCGCACTCACAGTGGGGAACGTCCTTTCATTTGTGATTTGTGTAACAAGTCATTCACACAAATAAGTAGCTTGACAGCATCTATGCACTCATAGTGGGGAGCGTCCTTTCACTTATTATTTGTGTAACAAGTCATTCACACAAATAAGTAGCGTGACACGGCATCTACATACTCATAGCGGAGAGCGTCCTTTTACTTGTGATTCATATAAGAAATAATTTAAATGAAAATGTCATGTGGCACGGCATGTACGCACTCATGCAGTGTAGAGTCCTTTTTCTTCTGATGTGTATAAGAAGGATTTCACAGTTTGGGCCACCTTGAAGAAGCATATGTGCACGCTCATTAGGGTGTGTCCATTTTCTTAGGATGATTTTAAATCATTCATAAGAATGGTTGGTTTGAAGAGGCGTCTGTGCTGTCATACTGGGGAGCATCCCTTTTTGTGTGGTGTGTGTAAGCAATTATCGCACGAATAAATGTAACTTGAGGGTGCAGCTACATACCCATAATACGTGTGTGTGTGTGTTGAGGTTGGGTTCAGTCACTTGTCACCATGTGCTTAAACTTCCTAACAGCTTGAATCAGGATGTGCACCCTCATATGCAGCCTAAAAGCCTAATGGATGATAGGCCCTGTTTTGCAGTTTCTTAATTTTTGACCAATAATTTATAATACTATGCACTTCATACTGTCATATGTTGTTCCTTCAGTTTCAGGAATTAATAACCAGTGGTTGTAATGATCATTGTATGAGCATGCTATAAACAACAGTCGCAAGTAATGGAAAAGCAGATACCATAGGCTGTTTAATGTTCAAATTGAAGCGTATGTAGCTGCATTGCATCAGACATGCATATTTACTCATAAGGTGCCGACTGTAATTAAAACACACTAAAACTGCAATGCTGTATGGTACAGTTCACAATTACATGATTTAAAATCAATAAACAATAGTGCATTGATGCCTATAATTGCATGTGCTGTTTGTGTGTGCTTTTTTGTTTAAACTGAGACAAATGTAAGAAATTCACTTACAGATACAGATATCCTATGAGCTCTGGATTAAATTTCTGGTTTTATAAATGTGGTTCACCCAGTATTCTCTGCTGCCTAATTCCATGAGAAATGACTTCAAAAAATTATGCTCCAAAAAGAAAGCATTTTTAGCCATCTTGATTCCCACACTGTAGTTGATCGTCTGACTCAAAATTCGCCTATAATGTAACCTCTTCTTTCGTTCGACTGGCATCACACTAAGCTGTGAGATTAAAAAGTAGTTAGACTACGCATCCTAAGCAGTGGTGGACAGCCGATAAGGGGTGGTCCTCCCACTATGTGATTTGGCGAGGTACTGACAAATTCCCGCCGTAAAAGCCGTCATTTTATGAAATGTTACACAGGGATTTAAGGGTTGATTATTTGGACGGCCAAATCAAACAAGTTCAGATGATCGCAAGTGGCATGTATGGGAAGAGAAACATGTGCATGGGTTTGGTGGTAACATCTGAAGGAAAGAGAACACTTGTGAAATCTAGATGTAGATGGAAGGATGATATGATGGCTGTGGTGCTATGGTGATATGAAGTGTTCAAAATCAACCACAGTTGCGGCTGCTGAAGTAAACTTTATTTTTGTGGGTGATTAAGCTTCAACTAGTACTGCCAAACACAGATTCAGTGCCTGGGACGCCATGGCAAAGGGGGAAGTCACATTAATGTTTTGAAGCCTGTCTGTTAGTGTATGTATCGCCAGGTTTAGACCAGCAGCTCCAAATTTTTTGCACAGTATATTTACTTTTATTTGTCAGAATATTTTCCTAAATAGCCCTCTACTCACATGGTGGTAGCAGAATTGCTTTGATGATCGAAGCACATGGTGTTCTGTGTGAGGTACGAACTGCATATAATGCTAGAATATGTTTGACATTCATACTGTTAATTTCATTCGTTTACCTCCTGTGCTATCCTTGCGCACAAGTACAAACTGAATATAATGCTAGAATATGTTTGGCATTGAGACTGTTAATGTCATTCGTTTACCTCCTGTACTATCCTTGCGCACAGGTACGAACTGAATATAATGCTAGAATATGTTTGGCATTGAGACTGTTAATGTTATTCGTTTACCTCCTGTACTATCCTTGCACACAGGTACGAACTGAATATAATGCTAGAATATGTTTGGCGTTGAGACTGTTAATGTCATTCATTTACCTCCTGTACTATCCTTGCGCACAGGTACGAACTGAACATAATGCTAGAATATGTTTGACATTCAGACTGTTAATTTCATTCATTTACCTCCTGTACTATCCTATCTCCAAGGTATGAGACGTGCCTTAAGAGTGTCTATGGTACTGCTGCTTTACATTGTTGGAAGGTGTGACTGCTGCACATTGTTGTGAAAATGAACAGCAGTTTTTTGCGGTAACTTAAAATGCAAGAAGTACCGCAGTTAGTCCGTTAGGTAAATTATGACATGCACTGACATGATTAGTCTTGCATAATGTATTAAATTATGTTTCTGAACAGTTTCCAAGGGGCATTGAAACATCGTAGTCTTTATCTGCCCGGTACAATGAAAAGATTTGTACAAAAGCGTGCAATATCTGGAAATATCACAAGTTATGTATTGCGCCATAATTATTGTGTCATCAGTGTAGAATTCAGCAGTTTGAAATAAGCAGTTAAAACGGCTGAAGACCATTGTGAGGGGTGTAACACCATGTTGTCTTCCAGATACCACCGGATTAATTGGTCAGAAGAAATCAGCGGTACAGTATAAGTCTAATTATCCAGGTTATTTGGGACCACGGGCCATCTGAATACGCAGAAAATCCAGATAATCGGATTTTATTTGAGTATAGGCTACATTGGCAGTTTAAAGTGCAAAAAAATTTCTTCAAAAGGCTATTTTGTTGGCTACATATTTATTTACGTACAAATAAAACATTAATACGTTTGTATTTCTGCGAAGTCCATGTCTAATTTGTGAACCCCTTTGGCTGTTATTGTTTACAGTATGTACCTGCATTTAAACCTTTCAACCATGCTTGATTTGAAGTTTCAGACAGACATAACACTTTACAGTACCATACTCAATCCAATAACCAGTAATTTCAAGGCAAATTAGTTCTGTAGAATTCTCGACAAAGGTACCTGAAGGGTCAAGCCGATCCGGATAATTGGTGATCCAGATAACATGTCTGGATAATTGGAGTTATACTGTATTTAAATTTGAGCACGTGGTTTATGAAAACCATGAGTATTATTTAAGCAGAGAAAGATAACATTGTGGAATAAATGACATTTTGTGGAGTGTAAAACACGTTATGCAGAATGTGTTAAAAATACAGCAAATTTCCATGTTGGCTAAATATATAAAATGAATTTTAGGTTTCTTCATGTGCATTTGCAGGTCTTTTAAAGGATAGTGCCTTTTTGAATTACACCTGTTTTCTCAGGAACACAAATAGAGTGGAAATCAAAATGTAGTGGTATATGATCAAAGAGTTCTTTGCTTCATTTAGGTGAATGGTCAGCATTCTTACTGAATGTCATTAGCGTAAAAGCCTTTGATTCAGTTGCACATAGACTGGATTCACTCAAAAAAGTCCCATGTTGGACTTCAGTTTGATGCATTTCAGAATCAGGTGTCTAGGTTGGTAGCACCATGGCAAAATGTTCATGTAATATTGGTACAAATGAGACAAGAGTTACATATTCTGAGCCTGGAGAACGGTTTACCTCAGGTGAATCTACACATGATGTACCAGAAAGTATGAGTTCCAGCAAATGTGTGGAGACACAGACATTGCTACTGTATACTGCTTTGTTGTTTCTGGTCCTGGTTTGAACTGTGATGTGGCAAATGCATCGTCATTTCGGCATTTTAAGTAGAAATGGTTAATAACACAGAGGGGATTGAGTGGTGATCATGGAATGCCAGCAAATGACAAAACACACAGGATATGTTGGAAACCATGAAAAGCTAAAAATAATAGTTTGGAGCATTGTTTGTGTTTGTTTGATTTATTTATTGATTGATTGACTTCATACTGCAGACACAAACCTGATATTTTAGGAAAATAAGCTATTACTGAATGTATAAATGTTCTGATTAATGCAAGGAAATACTTCCAAGTATCACTGTTACTGCCAGCAGAGTGCATCCTCAGGTGCCTGCAATCCTGATAGTGTAGAAAAAGAAATTGAGCACACAGACACACAGTACTAACACCATGGGCAAAGCCCTTCAGCACCAGGCCAACACTCCGCAGTTCAAAAAATTCCCTCTTTTTGTGGAATGTGAACATTGATTCTCATGAAAATTCAAGTTTTCTGTGTTGTTAATGCCACATCAGCTGATAAATAGTTCACTGCTTAGTGACTGTTTGCAAGTCAACATAGCATAGCATCCCTGAATGTTTTGTATTCAGTAGTGATGCTGTGAGAATCTCAAATCTTGCATTAATTATCATGCTTCCAAGAACCCACCTCAAGTACATATCATGAGCCAGATGATTCCAGTCCGCTTGCTCATACCCTGTTTCTTAAAAATGAAATTTCGTATTATCTTCCCGGCTATGCCTAGGTCTTATAATGGCCTAAGTGTGGTGGGAACAAGAGGGCTTGAACCCACTGTTTGTGTAGTCATTCGTTCGTTCATTCATTCATTCATTCCATTCATTCATTCATTCATTCATTCATTTGTGCCTAGGTTCCCTACTGATAATCTCTCATTACATTTCCTTCCTTGCTTCTTTCCTCTTTATTTCCTGTCCCTCCACCTACCCCTTCCAGGTTAAAATTTCGCTATCATTTGTTGCATTCCCCATGCAGTGTAGATATGCATGCCCTGCCCATCTCGTTCTCATTATGATTACCCAAATAATATTTGGTGAAGTGTGCATAATATGAATCTTCTGTGTCTCCACTTGTCTGCATTGTTCAGTTGCTCTCTTCGAGCCTGTTGTCAAAACACCCTGAGCCGTGTTAATGACAGTAACTGTTTTGTGTTGTATCACACCTTCAGTTTTGCGTTACAATAATAGCCATGAGAACATTCATGCATTAGGGTTGTAGTTTTCCAATTGCCAAAGGAAGAAGAACCTGAAAATGCAGGGAATGGACAGCAAGAGAGAGATGCTTGTGTAACTTAAAGCTCCTGCCATGGTGTAAGTGAGCTATTTGCTCTTCTGGGCTGTTACGCAGTGCTGATCAGTAGTTTGTTGCAGATATTTTGGGACAACCTGTCGGGCCCCATCTTGAAGGGCCTTCTTGTAGTGCTTGACCCTTGAAGATGGGATGGATAGTTTGTCTTGAAACTTTGTTAACTAACCACCAATCATCAGTGCATAACATCCTAGAAGAGTGAAGATCACAGAGAGGTGCTCCTTTGCAGAGATGTATGTGAAGCTGAAGTAATCTGTCAATGCATGCTGGTACTGCGAGTGTCAAATCTGTGTATAAAGTACATGATTAACAGTTTAGTAATTCTTACCATAATGTTCCAGTCTCATTGTCTTAAGAAGAAAATATCGTTGTACCAAATGTATGAAGAATGTTTGTGTAAAATATTGTTACATGACATTTCTATATGAAATAAGGGGAAATTGCTGTAGTGAGAACTGTCCGGTGGAAACCAATACAGCTCGTCATGGAGTGCTGTTTTGCTGGTCAGGTTATTGTTTCCAAAACTATACAGATGACTACCTCATAATGTTTAAGACCTCACAGATAATATGAATTTAAGGTCTTATAATGTGCAGTATGTTGTACTGCATTTTAATAAGATGGCATTTTGTGTTGCCAAATGAAGCTTTTATTTCTGTAAAAGCTTTAGATTTGTTCTGAAACATGAGTATAATAACATTAGATATGCAGTTTTAGGCAATACTGCCACTTGGTAATGCATGGCTTAATGATTATAATGTGCTGCAGAGTTTGTGTTTGTGTACTTGGATGTGTACAGTGTAACATAATATTGTTGCTACATATCTCAACATGAGACGTAAGTAATGAAACGCAGTTTGTATGAAGCATGTGCTCCAAGACAGGAATGGATGTTTAAAATTAATACAAAAGTAGTCATTTTCAGCTACTTCAGTTTTATTAAACATTTAAATTACATGTGGAATTTTGATTATGAATCTTGCAGAATTGTCTGTGCCAACACTCAAAGACTGTCAAAAATCATTGTTATTACCTGAATAGTTGTGTCATATCGGCCGTAGAATATTTTGTATATTTTCCGAAGACCTTGCTAATGTCAGTATGAATGCTAATGTTCTGTTAATTCCTCCGTACCCATATAACATCTTCTGTTACCTGACATTTGCAAAACATCAAATTTGTGTTACCTTCCATGACTTACATGCAAGTAATACTTTCATACATAGCAAACAGCGTAGAGTATACATTTGAAACTACAAATTTAAGTGTACATTTAAGGTAGTGTGTTTTCCTGAAAATTAATATTTTATGTTTACATTAAATTATCTAGAATCATTATGTTAACCAATGCTCCAGGCATTACCAATACATTTAAAAGAATATGAACATCAAAGTGTCTGTGCGAAGTGTGGCCCTGCTTCTTGATTAGGATGATGAAGAAGCAGGACCAAGCAGATTGAGCACTTGACTCCACCCACCAGTGCACACTGGTTCCTGACCAACAGTGAGCCGAGGGTTTGGGCAAGTGTGCACGTGACATGGGCTGCCGTCTAAGGTATTCAGTTTCCCTGATGGTGAGAACAAAGATGGTTCTTGAAAGATCGGTTTACTTGCTGTTCACCTAACACAGGTGCTAGCCTAAGAAAGTTGTACTGAATTCGGTTGCAGTGAAAGCTTTAGATCAGACAGGTTTCTTTTGATATGTGGCACCATGTATTTCTTTAGGTAGGCACCACAGTTTCAGAGGAAGATTGAGATAGCACATTTCTTTGAACCTTTGCTCCCCATTTTGCACCTGTTGTATTGAGTAGAGTAATTCTGAAACAAGTATGGTCGGTTCTTGTGTTATATAATGTTGATGGTACTTGGCATGGAGACTGAATCATAACTTTTCAGCTGTTCTGGTGCCAGTTTTATCTGCCCTCTGTACTGAATGACATATTTTGAAGGCTCTTGCTTCTGTACTGACATCTTGGATTAATACTGTGAATCATAAGAAACGTTCTGTTGGTACCAGCACAGTGAATCCTCACTCACCTGAGATGTGAGAAGTTAAGTGGCAAACTGTGAAGGCTTCTGTTTTCCAGATAATATTAAGCTGCTGTTTTGTACTGAATACAGAACGTATCTGGAGAAGTTTTGCAAGTGGAGGTGCCTTGTGTATGATCTGCAGTATGAATTTGTGTCTATAGGCAAGAAAATGCACAAGAGCATATAGTGAATGAATTCTCTTCTTTTTTTAACTTCTGTACCACACCCAAAATATTGTGCTGAAATCTGTCTTCATCATTCAACGTGCCTTGTCAACAGAAACTGTAAGTAATGTAAAGCACACAGTTGAACCTCAGTACTGGAACCAATTTGTTATGTAGCAGGATCTCTTTCAGCATGCAGGGCAGTCTGCTGAAGTGATCTGAGAGACCATTTTGTTAAACATGGAACTTAGACTGGACACTTCATGTTATTGTTACAGTAATTACCGTGTATGTATCGTGTCTTAATTTAGTTACTGTGCTTTTTAATATGATGTGACACATAACAAATGCGTTTAAACTTCAAACAGTGAATGTTAGTTATCAAATATGTGAATTTTTAATTTATTTCTGTCCAACTTTGTACATACCGGATTTCCTCATCCACAGTCTCAGTAGTCTGCTTTGGAGCTGTGGTGTAAATCGAAGTCTGCAAACATTTCGAGAATTGAAGTAAGAGTGGAAGCTGTGCTCTGTAATGAAGAACACATAGGTGAAACAAAAATATTTCGCTCCTCTGAATGTTTTACTGGCCTTCACATTTTGTGTGCCAGATGTATATCTGCTTTCCAAAGCTAGTCACAACTACACTAGAATATATTCCTGCATGTGATGTTAAACTATTCAGGGCATTAGTAAAGGTATATGAGGAACATCATATTTGTATTGTTAACCAAATATTATTCAGACGATAGGATTGATGATGGGAGATGTGCCGGACATGTAGCATGCATGGGGTATGTGAGAAATGTATACAAACATATCAGAAGATGTAAAAAAAGGGGCCATATGGAAGACCTCGGCAGCATTTGGAGAGTAATATTAAAACAGATCTGGAAGAAATAGGGTAATACAATGTGGACTGGATACATATAGCTCAGTATGAGGACAAGTGACAGACTGTTGGGGACATGGTATTTGCTCTGTGGAGTTACTTTATGAAGAAGAATGGAAATGTGTACTTTTGTTTTCTAATTTTACACTTTTAAAATTTATGTTCCCTTATAAACTTGACACTTATTTGCTACAGAGAGAAATGTAATTTGTTTTATATTCATCTTTTGCTGATTCCTGTGGCAGAAACAAGCATTATACATGTGTGCTGTATACCAACATACAAGTCTGTTTTTGCCAAAGCTATTTCTGAAAGTATGTTGGAGCAGTGTGATGTATTGTAGTACCACTATATGCAGGAGCAGTTTGTTGCTTGTCGTATATTTGACAAACTCATCTGTTCTTGGACTGTCAGTTTCATGGGCATCATTCCGCTCTGCTTTCGCAATCGATAAACAAGCAGTTATATCATTGACAAGTGACATCACTGGATGTAAGGATTAGTTCGCGCCATTCCCTTGGCACAAAGCCCTGGTAGGGTTGCCAAAGTGCCATTGTGTACAACAAAACGGAATAGCATGGTAAAAATTCCATTACAACTACTCGTTGCTTTGTGCTAGTTTGAAAACTGCAGTTTCGTTGTAATGCGACCAACTGATACCGACTGCAATTAATCGCGCTTGTCTTAACGCGAAATGAATTTTGTTTCACCCAGAAAGGGGTGGAACGTAAGAGTAGGTGTGTAGGGGTCAGACCGGTAAGTGGAACTAAATGGCGGAAGAAACTATTTAGTTCAGGTCCTGTGTGAGGTGTTAAGCTGTGGTACAGAGCCGAAAATGTGTGTGGTTGTGTTAGTACGCCGAAAGTGAGTACACCTTTGCATTCTGCGTTTGTAGAAAATTTCTACTTCTGTTGGAGTAGTAGCTTGTTCTAGAGAGTTTAAAGTGATTTCTTACGTGGTGCAGTTCCTTTGTAGGACAGTCTGTTCGTGATATGATGAACGCAGTTCGGTTACTCATAGTATGTGGGTGTGTTGGGAGTTGAAAAGTTTAAACAGGTAAGACCAGTAACAGTGGCGAGACGGAACTGGTGAAAACTATCGAATACATATAGTCGCGAAGACCAACGCGCGTACAGTCTGACTACGTAGCCTGTATGAGTAGCATTTGATGACAGTTTTTGAATTGACAGTTGCCCAGAGACGATTTTATGAACACATCCTTGAACTAACAGAAGGTTTTGTTCCGATGAAATCGTTGTTAAATATTTTTGCTTGGGGTTCGTAATATCTTCGTCGTGGTGGAACTCCACAATTTCGTTCTTCCTCTGTGGGCTGTAAGTTGGCAGAATAATGGCCTTCTAGTATGGTTATTCCATATTGTCAGTGTGGTTAGAATTAGAAGTGGAATTATGGTTATTTACATTTTGTGGATCCCTTGTAGTACAAGAAGGTGGAACATATCGTAGGAAGTGTATAATGCAGTAAAATGAATGGTATTAAGTACAATGCAGGGTCGCCCAGGGGACAAAATTTTGTACGGTGTCGCCTAATGTTTGTGAGTCCTCAGAATGGGACTCGTTTCATAGTACAATACTTGCTCACAGAATTTTAAAAAAACTGTAATGCAGTGGAAAAAGTGCGCCTGTTGTATAATAACTGACCATGCTATGGGCTGGAAGGGCCAGGGTTCAAGTGTCGGCAGTGGTATGAGCTTTTTTATCCAAAACATCCAGACTGGCTTTGGGACATACTGAGCTTCATATTCCTTTTGAGGGGTAAAGTGGGGTAGTGCCAAGCTTAAGGGTGAGTGGAGCTGTATCTCTAATCCCTTAGGGTATGTTCAAGACAGAGCATAGAATTTAGCCTTGCAGGTCACTGGGCACCAGGAAATTAGCCTAGCAGAAATAAACAGTGCGCAAAGTGGCACTTGTTTCAGGTGTGTCATTCCAGCTGTCATTTTTGAGACTGCTATTTGGCAAACACGTGCTTGCGAAAACTGTGTATATATTCAAGCAGTAGTGGCGATGATGAGGAATTACTGTGTAGCTGTTCTTCTAAGTGCTGATTGCTACCTGTGCACGGGTATCAGGTGCATCCAATGTTGACAGAATAATTTTGGAGAATATAACCAACTGTATAAAAAGTTAATAACTTATTCAATTCAGTATTTCAAATATTAAGAATGAAAACTGAAAACTTTGATTATGTTTTGAACTTGAGAAGTGAAAAACTGCAGCAGAAATGGAAAAACTTGCCATCCCATTGTGCAGGAAGAACAACTTGCCTTACACCAAGGTGTGTCTTTGAATTTTGGATGGGTGACTGCCGTAGGTGTAACAGTGAAGTACGTTTGTACAAATCGAATTGCTCATATTGTATAAATGTGGAGTGTATGTACTTCACACCATGACACAAACACTACTGTCTCCGGCTGTGTGCTGCTACACAGCTGACCACTGCTCTGCGCTGCTATACAATACAGATTCTGTTCTACAGTACAAAGTGCTACACTGCAAAGTTCTACATACTGCCCACACAGCAAGACAAGCACAGGCAGCAATAAACATAACAAGGAAAAGAAAGAGAAAAAAAATGTCTCAATTGCAGGTGTCACTTGGCCCACTGCACATGTTTTGCCAATAAGGAAAATGAAAGCTTAAACACATATGGAAACTGCATTATGAAAAGCACGTTACAGTTTCATACAACTCATTGTTCCTTTAAGACGTAAAGCTTAAGTAATTGTTGGTTTTCAGAAGTTAACCACACGTGACTGAACGCGGCCACAGGCAGCAGCAGAAACAAGATTTACATTACTTATTGACATGACTTACTGCTTGTATTCAATTCACATGTATTTTCTGTCCAGAGTTTCTGTGTATCGTATTGGTTATGATGGTCAGGGTTCGCCTGATTCCATAAACAAGCAGGCATACAGATTTTTCACTTCCATTATACTCACATCTGCTCTGATCATTGCTAGGTAACAAACCCTATTATCGTGACCTGCACATCTGTGACTTGCAAGAAGGTCACTTAAAGTGCTTGAAAAATGAAAGACTTCATTCTTCCAGCACCTAGCGAGCTGCCAGGTGACTGAACCGGCTTGGGCTCAGCCTCATGTTGTGCACTCCCATGTAAAATACATTGTTGCATTCTTCCAGCTACGTGGCCGTCTAATCTGCCTGCTAACATGTAGGCTTCGTCTTGCATGTGCCTTTACATACTCTTATGGGATGGGTAGGGATGATGACGATGACACACGCTCTCTCTCTCTCTCTCTCTCACACACACACACACACATCAATAATACTAATATGAAACACCTTGTTTGTTATCTTGCATAAATTGTTGACACGTTGCTTTTAACGAAAGATGGGAATGAGAAAAATTTTTATTAATTCTTCTGTGTTTGTACCAGACAGACTTGGTGTGCATTTCTGTGGTTGTGTTGGCATTAGTTACTCATTTGGTATACATGATTATTTTAATATCACGTTAAAAAAGGAAAGGTAGTGTCACTGTACGTGTCATGGAGGGACATAGTGGGAGGAGAGATGTTGTTCCTCACATTTTTAAACTTCGCATTTTATGCGATTGAGTGCTGAACTTCATGCCCTGGCCACTTTACCCACCAAGAATGAACTCCCTGTACCCGTTAAAGTGGACGCTGTGTGGCCCCCATACACATTATGGACCTCCTGCTCCCTGCCAGGAATTGAACAGAAGATAGCCCAGCCTGTAACCTAATCAGTGTAGCAACTGGCTTCCACTTCCAGTAATCTCTTAATTACTAATATTATTAAGGGGGATTCTCATCTTTATTTTGAAGGGGGGGATATTATTTGTAATGGGCATTGTTGTGCTGGAATCCAGATAGTGCTAAAAATTATTGGCTGTGCTGTTGAAAGTTTTATAATATCAGACTTCTGTCCAAAGATTAGCGTTTTTACTTTTTGTATTCGAGAAGGTTTCCAATTTGAAGTATGTTTTCTATAGGTCTTTTAGCATGCTTCTACTGGAACATGTGCAACTGTTAAATACCACATTTGAAATATCCTGTTGAACGTTGGAAATATCTCAAATGGCAAAATATTTTGCTGATATTGTGACACTGTTGTTGGCTTTCAGATAATAACCAGATATCTGTAGTGTGTGTTTTGTATTTCATGATATAATTTAAAGAATCATTATGAGTGAGGAATGTCTTGGAAGGTTACTAATGTCACTGCATTCCCTTGCAACTAGAGTGCCAAGAATTGTAAGGCGTCGAGCTGAAGACATAATTCCTAGTATCCAGATGAGCATGGTGAGTATTGTGTGGTCATGCTTTTGGTAAAGTACACGTAGCATTTTAATCGTGCCCTTGATCACAGCAGCTATCATGGAAGTATTATTATGTAAAAAGCCTGTGACCTCTGGGGCTTCCATTCGGTTTTGTCCCTGAAGTTCACTTTACCTTAACCTTTTAAAGCCTAGCAGTTACTTTACATACTACCAGGTTTAATGTTAAAAAATTCTAAGTGGTGCCCACATTGCGTTTATGTGTTTTGTACGGATCTCAGAGGAAACTGCAACTTTTGCCTTATGTATCATCAACTGAATGGTTTTTGTAACCGTGACGGAGAGTGTTTACAGTGCGGTACGCACTGAGTTCTTATATGAAACAGATACGCTTCGTCTTTAAAGGGTTAATTCATGTATTGGTCTGAAAGTGTGACCTCCCAATTTGTTGGAAGAACTGAGACATTCTGAAAATATTTGTTGAAAGAAGACAGATCTTATCTTGAAAAAATAGCAGTTTCTGTTCACACCAATTCTTTCAGTTCTTGCACAGATTGTGAACTGTTCATGTGAACACCTTTAATGTAGCTGACAAGTAATGATGTTAGAAATTCGGATCTGGAGATCAAGAGGGCAACATTCCATGAGTTATCAGACATGGTGGTGAATACCTTTTGCAGTTCAGTAACTGAGAAATTTACTGTATGTGTGTCATGGCAGTGTCCTGCATGAAGTAACAGTATTTTTTCATATTTGTTTATGCTGTGAGAAAATGGCATGAGAATGAATCCAATATAATAGTCAGAACTGTGTTTTTCCCCCCCTTTGTAAATAGCATGAGCCCTGTTTTACTGTGCTGTCTCCGTGCACACCAGTTTTCAGTTTTCTGAAGCAAAGGAACTGCATGAGCTGAATGAGGGCTTTCAGAGTACTGGTACTTGTATGTTTGGTTGTTCACATTTGTGCTTAACCTTTTATAAAGACCAGCATGATGTATACACAAGTTTGGAAACCCCCTTAGAGATTCATTTTTTGTATTTAGGCAAAAAGGAAATTTTCTGTATTTTTAATACATGCTGCATAATCTCTGTTTTATTTTCCACAAAATGTTGCTAATTTCAAAATTTTGTCTTTTTCTGTAGAATAATAATATTTCTCACAAACCATGTGCTACAATTTAAGTTCCCACATTAATGGGGTAAAGCTTAATGTAGGTCTTGCCTTATGTGAGTAAAACTGAAGACTTAGGTCTTCTGTTTATCTGGCACAGACCTGGTCATTCAGAGATTTTTCCACTGATCTCTTGTTTCATTATACATAATTATTTGTGCAGGATATTTTTCACAAATCTGTCACTGATATTGTTTGCATGATGTGTCTTCCTCAGATGTACTATATATGAACACCCTTTGTTTAATTGCATATATTTGGTCGTTAACAGTGTGCAGTGTGGGCCTTCTCCTTATATTTGTAACAGCATGTTTGTTTAGAGGACTCTGTACATGCATGCATGTGTGAGTGTGTGTGCGTGCACATATACATAATTTTCGCATCTGTGTGTGCATGGTGTACTCCATCAAATTATTCATCATCCTGTTTATTTTTGCTACACACTGTCCTACATTAATAGATTCATTTATATGTAAGTCAGTGTTACAGTGAACAACTGTTCATCACATTTCCAGAGAGTTTGTGTTGCTGAAGATGCAGAAGTCACACCCAGACTTGAGACTCTGCATATGTCTGAACCACAGAATAATTATGCTAACCCAGAAGAGTGTGTAAGTGATGTACATCACTCTCGTGATATTGATAACAACCCAGTTACTGAGGACACCAGTGCAAGAAGACGTAGACCCAAATGTTCTTTTGTGTGTGATATGTACAAGAAATCGTTCATATATCAAAGTGCATTGAAGGTTCATTTATGCATTCATACTGGCATGCGTCCCTTTCCTTGTGACGTGTGTAAGAAGAGATTCACACAGCACAGTCACTTGAATTGTCATCTACGTAAACATACTGGTGAGTAACCTTATTGTTGTGACATGTGTAAGAAAAGATTCACAGAGCACAGTAACTTGAATCATCATCTACGTAAACGTACTGGTGAGCGACCTTATTCTTGTGGTGTGTGTAAGAAAGGGTTCACAAAGCGTAGTCACTTGAATTGTCATCTATGTAAACATACTAGTGAACGACCTTATTCTTGTAACGTATGTAAGAAATGATTTATGTATAACAGTACCTTAAAAGAGCGTCTACGCATTCATACTGGTGAGTGCCCTTTCACATGTGGTGTATGTAAGAAGTCTTTCACATTTCGGTCTGCTTGGAAGCGGCATGTATATACTCACACTGGGGAAAGCCCCTTTTCACGTGATGTCTGTAAGAAATTATTTGTACTGAAAGATTCCTTGTTGCAGCATATGCGTATTCATACTGGGGAATGTACTTTTTCATGTGATGTGTGTGAGAAATTATTCATGCACAGAAGTAACTTGAAGGATCATTTATTCATTCACGGGGGGAACGTCCTTTTACTTGTTTGTGTAAGAAATAATTCGCTTTGAAACATAACTTGAAGAAGCATCTACACACTCACAGTGGGGAATGTCCCTTCCCTTGTAATTTGTGTAACATGTCATTCACACAAATAAGTAGCTTGACACTGCGTCCATGCACTCATAGTGGGGAGCATCCTTTTATATGTGATGTGTGTAATAAATCTTTCACACTGCTCAATAACTTGAAGTATCATCTATGCAGTCATAGTGGTGAGTGTCGTTTTATGTGTGATGTGTGTAAGAAATCCTTCAACCAGCGCAGGATCTTGGAGTGTCATATGTACACTCACAGTGGTGAGCGTCCTTTTACTTCTAATTTGTGTAAGAAGTCGTTTAGTCACAAACATCATTTGGCATGGCATGGACAAACTCATGTAAGATAGATTCCTTTTTGTGGTGATATGTATAAGAAGGGTTTCGCGTTTTGGGCTGCCATGGAGAAGCATGTGTGCACTCATAGTGGGGGTGCATCCTTTTTCGTGGAGTGAGTGTTTGAAATTATTCATGCAAACAGTTGACTTGAAGAGGTGTCTGGTCCTCTGATAGTGGGGAACATCCCTTTTTGTGTGGTGTGTGAAAGGAATTATCAGAAGAATAAATGTAATTTGAGGGTGCAGCTATATGCCCATAGTGTGTGTGTATGTGTGTGTGTATGCAGATATATATTTGTTATGGGGGGGTTCAGTCACAAGTTACCATTTGCTTAAACCTTCCTAACAGCTTCAGTCAGGATGTCCCACGTCATGTGCAGCCTAAACGCCTGATAAATGATAGGGCCAGTTCTGGAGGTTTTAAATTTTTCATCAGTAATTTATAATATTATGCACTTAATACTGTCATATGCTGTTCCTTCAGTTTCAGTAATTACTAACCAGTGGCTGTATTGAATCATTGTATAAGCACGCTATAAACAGCAGTCACAAGTAAAGGAAAAGCAGCTACCACAAGCAGTTCAATGTTCAAACTGAAGTGTATGTAGCTGCATTGCATCAGACATTCATATTTACTCCTATGGTGCAGTTTGTAATTAAAAACGCAGTAAAACTATAATGCTGTGTATTACATTTCAGAGTTACACCATTTAAAATGAATAGACATTAGTGCGTTGGTGCATATAATGGAATGTACAGCTTGTGCATATTTGTTTCTTTTAATTGAGACAAATGTAACAAGCTCACAAATGTAATAGTGCTGGGGTTGAAATGCACTTTTACACATATCATACTGAGGTTGATATCACAGTTAGGGAACTGAAATTAATAAGGTCACTAATGACAAGAGTGGTTGTTGAATGCATTGTTACAGGATGGTTCCTAAGGCTGAAATATCATGAAAGCGTTTGAAAAATCCAATCTGTTACCTGCATGAAGTGATGACATTTCTGCACAGAAGGCTGTCTGGGGTGGATGTGCACTGAGAATTGTGCCTTGCTCAGGTGGGTGGTCAAGTTACATTCTGGAGTGAGCTATTGCAAAGCTGTGAAATCTGACTCCATCACTGCGGGGAGAAATTATGCCATGTTACTTAACATAATGTAAGGAATTAATTACATGTAGAGGTGCCTAGGAGGTACATTTATGCTTTCGTAATGGAAAGTGACATTTTGTGTCATGTGTGTAAGAAATCTTTTACATAGCGGGGTAACTGACAGAATCATGTACGGACTTGTAGTGCGCCCTGTACATTTTAATGTGACATGCATAAGAAGTCTTTTATATTGTGAATTCAGATAGAGATCTGTGTGCTCGTACTGGGGAGCAAACTTTTTAGTGTGATGTGAGTAAGAAGTCTTGAACATTGCCAGATCACTTGTAAATGGATCAATGTACTCAGACAGTGTACCCGTACTGGGGATTGTAGTTTTTCTTGTTATATATATGTAAGAAATTATTCATTCAGTAAGGTGACTTGAAGTAATTCTGAAAGACACACACACTGGGAAGTGTCCTTTGTCATATGGTATGTGTAAGAAATTTTTCACTTGGCAGGACAATGTAACAGGCATCTGTCCTCTTTTAGTGGGGCGTGTCTGTTTCTTTTCATGGACAAAGGGTGAGTGCTTGAAGAATAGTCAAAGGACTCTGTGTTAAGTGTCTGTTTCAGTGTGACTGGTGTCAGCAGTCGTTCATGAGTCAGGGATATTTTGATGTGTGTCAGTGAACTGTAAATAGAAGACCTGACTTATTGAGCTGGGCAGTGTAAAGGCAACATATGTTTCTACAGCATAGGCAGTGTCTCTTTTGATGTGGTGTATGTGAGGCATTCATGGTGCTTTGTGCTTTAGACACCAGTCTGCATTTCTTGTAACTTGAGAAGGCATCAGTACCATTCATAATGTGAAGTCACATGAAATTACCTCTTTTCTAAGAACATGAATGTGAAGGGTGTTAAGTCAATAAAATGATCTCATATTTTAGTTGTGTTAACCATCTGTCTAGGCATGTCTTTGCTTTCAACAAGCCATCATGTGGCTTTGTGTATGTTGATAGTCACCCAAGGTGGAGATGTCAGTCTTGTTACAGACATTCGTAATGTCAACTGTACTAAATCTAAAAACTGTAAAAACTACAAGCATGATAACTTTGTGTATAGTAAACATGTGAGAATTATGGCGTGGTATGATACCTTGACATCATATACACGAAATTGTCTCACCCTCCTGAATAAAGTAGGCTTGAAGCAGTGCTCAGATATAAGACATTCGAATCTGGCAGCTGTGGTGTGTACGGTTAGGGAATCGTTAAATGTGATGGTCAAATTGTTGGTTAAAAATATGTAACAACAAGAATCAGAAATTATTATTTGTATTTATTAATTGTTGCTGTACTAAAGATAAAATCTTATGTGATTTGAGTAGTTTTGAATTTCTTATTTCTTTTTAAGAAATAAATTGAACATTTTTGTAACCATTGAGGATTATCTTACATAGATATATGTCAAGGTACATATTGCTGTTACAGGGGGTATTATAGCCACTTGTAACTTAACGTGGTTTTTCCAGTGGCTACTTTGTGTGTAGACAATTTTTAGCCTTATGTTTGTTACATGTACCCACTTCAGATGTGTGAAGACAAAAAGATATTTACAGAAGGAGAAACGTGCGTGAGAGAATATGTAGTTGCACTGCTGAAGGTGGAGCTGGCTGGCAGGCAGGCAGAATTACAAATTAAAGGGATCTTAGACAAGATATTTTAACTGACATGCATTATTTTATATTTTAGTGTTGTGTTTTACCGAAGTATCAGTAAATGCTTCAGTTACACACAACAATATTTAGTGAAACATTATGAAGTTTTCTTGTTCACTACATGATGTGATACAATCAAGACTGGCCCAAGATGTGTGAGCCCCAGTCAGCCTAATAATTTGTTACCCTTGCAACCCAATATTTCATAAGCTTTTTCACCCCTCGACGGGGCTGGTGATCATTTTTCAAGCCACGTGCTGGATAATTTGCGGTGAAATTCTTTCTTGTGTGGAATCCTCAGTTTACTGGCTCCATATTTCCCATAATTCCTGTGACATCTAAGCACCCTTATATGTTTGTATCCTGAACAGCTGCTGTGCTGGCCTGCCCCATATTCTGGCCATGGATACAATGGCACCATCATGACGTGACTATGTTTTGTCACTCCACATACCAGGTGCTTAGAATGAAAGATGGAGTCTGATACCACATGACATGGAACTTGGTGTTTTATTCAGTTGAAAGTATTGAAATGTAGGGAGTGTGCCTCAAATGTGGGAGACAAGAACAGCATACATAATGTTGTGAGGAAACCTCTTTAAAATAGGTACTGTGGAGATGGAGTGTAAAGCGTAATGGTAATATTAAGGTGCATCTTTAAGACTTGCTGAGTGTGGGAGGTGGATGGCACAGGCTTGCAGTTATGTGAAAGTGATGTTGAACGTGTTCGTTCTGTTATATTTTGCAGAAAGTGCTGCTGTGGTGGTGGTTCTTGTTATTCATACTTTGCTGCCTGTTGTGTTGCTTTGTGGGTTATTTAATTAAACTGTGTAACATTCCATGCATTTAGTCACTTCTTTGTAATGAATACGAAGGCATTCAGAACAACCTCAGCACCCATACTGCTGCTGTTGTCATATTCATTTGGTGACTGTATGTATTTTCTGTACTGCCAGAGGAATGACTTAGCCATGGCAGTTTTTAAAAACATACATTTTTCGTGCCCTTTTGTTGCAAGTGCATGTTTTAATGCCATTTTAAAGGTGTTATGGTGTAAATATACAAACACAAAATGGCACCCAAATGTAAGTTTAAAAATAGTCAAATGGGCATATAAGGTAAATGCTTTTGGTTTGCATCAATGTGGAAACCATAAAAGCAGTTTATCACAGGGCTAAAAATCGTTGGTGCGACAGAATTCTGCTTCTGGGTCCCAGCATCTGATATGGCTTTGGTGGCGTCATATGCCACACAAATAATGGTATCCAGGATAGCTTCTGCAAATTCAGTGGCTGTTTTTAGGTGGGTGTTTTATATCTGTGTGACATGGACAGTAAGTTCACATTCCTATGTCCATTTGTGCGTGGGCTGCCACATTTCATATACCTGCTGATTATCATTCAGTGTTATGTAAATTACTGTGACAGTCGCAGCTTAATTGATTTTGTAACAGCTGTAACAGATAGTTTTGTTTTCCCCAGTTGAAGTGTGACTTATTTTCATACATTTCTGCCATTGTGTCTAACCAGTACTGTGGGTCCACAAGGTAATCTGTGTTCCTTTGTATTGGCTACTGTGACAGTTCTCGACAAATAATTTCACATGACTGCATTTAGAGTCTTAAAAACCTTCTGTGTTAGTCATTTATGTAAACACATTTGAAGGCGTAGATTTGTAGGTGTAGGAAACAGACCTAAAACATTAGTGTGCGAAGACAATCACTGAATTTGCAGATGATACAAAGAATATCTTTATCAAGACAAGATAAACTTTTTTCAGAAGAAGTGTTACTTATTCATCACCAAAATATCTGATGGCTGCGCCAGAGAATTTCAGATGCAGGGGCCATACTTTCATCCTAAAAGTCTGGGCCTAGAGCAGCATAATGACTGTCATGACTGACTTAAATGTCTGTTTTTTATAACTGTATGCCATGGTGTCACATGTCAGTGGGCAGTCA
>BLKM01000184.1:388378-399352 GCA_013340265.1 Coptotermes formosanus
GCACCAGTAGGTAAGTACCTACATGAAAAACACACTGTAATTAACATTACCCAATGAATGTTCATAAAAATTAATGTAAGTATATGTAGGCTTAACCATTATGACGAAAATATATTGCTGCAGACTGGAGCAAAAATTATTTCAACATACCTCGGTGTAAGCATCAGCTGTTTTTCCTGCACAATGGGATGAGTGTTTTTCCATTTCTTCTGCATTTCTTCACTTCTCAAGTTCAAAACATAATCAAGGGTTTCAGTTTCCATTCTTAATATTCGAGAAATCGAAGCAAGAAGTATTACACACAATGAGCATGTGTCTGTAGTCTTACTTATCTAGCATGCAAAGTGCACGCGACTGTTATATTATCATCTGAGGCCTCTGTTCCTCCACAATATTTCCCCAAATTATCTCACAAACAGCATGATTTTTGAGGACGAAAGTTACTGAACATAAAACCTGTCTTTTGATTTTCCCTACAACTTTTGTCTCCAACACTTCTCATAATAAGAAGTACTGGGTGACATACTGTAATTGTACATAGGTCTTCGTGTAAAGTAACAGCTATTCTTGTCAAATTTTACTAAAATTTGAATGTTCTCAACAGATTGTCAGAAAATGCTCAAAAACAAAATTTCACGAACATCTGTCCAATGAGAGCTCAGATATACTAAGCACACAGACGGACAGACATGACGAAGCTAACAGTCGCTTTTCGCGATTTTGCAAAGCGCCTAATAAATTGACGCTTGGTATAAGCAAATTAGTTTCCATTTTCGTGATTTCAGGCTTTCCCCACGGTGTAAACAAGGAGTTCTCCCTTCTGGGATGTTACGCAGTGTAACTTGGAAGTTCGTTGCCGACGTTTCAGGACAACTTATTGGTACAATCATCAAGGGTCAAACATCCTTGAAGAGGGGACCGATAGGTTGTCCTAAAAGGGCGGTAACTACCAACATGCGTTGCGTAACATCCCAGAAGTGCGAATATTTCTTGATTCGATTTATGCTAATCACCATACGCAAACAACTGCTGGAACGCAACTATTGCAAAAACCGAGGAGTGCCTGTACAGTAAAGCTGTGTGACGTTTACGTGCTGACGCCGTATAGTCTGGTTCCGCTGGTACCTGCTGCCTCCAAAATCATCAAGATGAAATAAAATCGTGAAGATGGGTCAACAAAATCCTCTGTAACTTCGGTGGTATCTGACAGACAACATGGCGTTACACCCCTCACAATGGTCTTCAACCGTTTTAACTGCTCATTTCAAATTGCTGATGTCCACAATGATAACACAATAATTACGGCGCAATCAATAACTCGTGACATTTCTGGATTTTGCGCGCTTTTGTACAAATCTTTTCGTTGAACCGGCGCATATAAAGACTACACCATTTCAGTGCCACCTTGCAAACTGTTCAGAAACATCATTTAATACCTTAAGCAGGGATAACTGAATTCTCAGTGCATATCCTAATTTACCTAAAGGATTAACACATTACAGTCGGTACTTCCGCATTTTAATATACAGCAACAGATTGCTGTTCATTTTCACAACAACGAGCAGCAGTCACACTTCCGACACTATAAAGCAGCAGTACTATAGATACTGTTAAGGCTCGTCTCGTACCTGTGCACTAGGATAGTACAGGAGGTAAACGAATGACATTAACAGTCTGAACGCCAAACATATTCCAGCATTATATTCAGTTCGTACCTCACAGAGAACACCGCATGCTTCGATTAGTAAAGCAATTCTCCGACCACACTGTGAGTAAAGGGACATTTCGGAAAACATTCTGACAAAGAAAAGTAAATATATTGTAAAGTAAATATTAAACGACAGGCTTTAAAACGTTAAAATGACTTCCCCCCTTTGCCATGGTGTCCCAGACACTGAATCTCGGTTTGGCAGTTCCAGTTGAGGTCCAATCACCCAAAAAAGTAGTTTAATGCCGCGACCGCAACTGCGGTTGATTTCGAACATTTCACATCAGCACAACGCCAGTCATTATATCATCCTTCCATTTACATCTAGATTTCACAAGTGTTCTCTTTCCATCAGATTTTACCACCAAACCAACCCATATTTTTAGCTTCTCATTTTTGCCTCTTGCCCTACCATCTCAACATGTTTGATTTGACCATCTGAACAACAAAACTTCAGAACCCTGTATAACATTTCATAAAATGGCTTTTACGGCAGAAAGTTGTCAGCACCTCGCCCAATAGCAAAGCTGGAGGACCACACCTTAATCGGCTGTCTGGCAGTTCTAAGGCTGCTTAGTCTAACTCCTTGCAGTTGCAGGACTTTGTTGGACAGCTGAAGACATTGCATTACAGGCGATTTTTTCATCAGACTCTTTAACTAGAAACTGGGAATCAAGTTGCCTCACAACGCCCTATTTTTGGAAAATAATTTGCTGAAGTTATTTCTCATGGAATCGAGGAGCAGAGAATAATGGGTGAACCAGATTTAAAAAATGAGAAATTTTAATTCAGAGCACCAAGGATATCTGCATCCGCATGTGAAGTTGTTATATTTGTCTCAGTTTAAACAGACTGGCAAACACAAACCGTACATTCAATTATATGCACCAACACAGTACTGTTTGTTTATTTCAAATTGTGTAACTGTGAACTGTAACACACAGCATTAGTTTTATTGCATTACAGTTTTACTGCATATTTAATTAAGACCTGCACCTTATGAGTAAATACGCATGTCTGACGCAATGCAGCTACACACACTTCAATTTGAACATTGAACTGTTTGCTGCAGCTGCTTTTCCTTTACTTGTGCCCGCTGTTTGTAGCCTGCTTATACAATGATTCATTACATCCACTGGTTATTAATTACTGAAATTTGAGGAACACCACATGACAGTATGAAGTGCACGGAATATAAACTATCAGTGAAAAATTAAGGAATTGCTGAACAGGCCCTATCATCCATTAGGCTCTTAGGCTGCATTTCAGGTGGGACATCCTGACAGGAGCCCTTAAGAAGGTTTAAGCACATGGTAAATAGTGACTGAAGCCAGTCTCCACATGCATACATACATACATACATACATACATACATACATACATACATACATACACACACACACAAGTACATACAAACACACACACACACCTTCATATATACACACCCGCATGCATACATGCATCGATACAAGAATACATACGTACATACATATATACATACGTACATAGTATGGGTATATAGCTGGATAGTCAAGTTACATTTATTCGTGTGATAATTCCTTATGCACACCACACAAAACAGGATGCTCCCCAGTATGAGAGCAGATGCCTCTTCAAGCTGTTCCCGTGAACACCTGTATTTCAAATACACATCACAAGGAAAAGGACTCTATAGTGCATGATTGCACATATGCTCATCCAAGTGAAGTTTTTGCAGAATGACTTCTTACACACATCACATATAGAAGGACACTACCCACTGTGAGTGCGTAGATGCCAGGCCAAGTTGCCTATTTATGTGAATGACTTGTTACACAAATCACAAGGGAAACAACGTTCCCCACTGTGAGTGTGTACATGCTGCTTCAAGTTATGTTTCTGTGTTAATGATTTCCTACACCAACCACAAGTAAAACGACGCTTACCGCTGTGAATGTGTGGATAACCCTTCAAGGTACTACTGTGTATCAACGATTTCTCACACACATCACATGAAAAAGAATGTTGCCCAGTATTAATACGCATATGCTCCAACAAGTAATCTTTCCGTACAAATAATTTCTTACATACATCATGTGAAAAGGGGCATTCCCCAGTGTCAGTATACACACACCGCTTCCAAGCAGCCCGAAATGTGAAAGATTTCTTACATACACCACAAGTAAAAGAGCAATCACCAGTATGAATGCATAGGTGCTTCGTCAAGATACTGCAATACACATATCATTTCTTACACACATCACAAGAATAAGGTCACTCACCAGTATGTGTGCGTAGATGACATTTCCACTTTCTCCACTGTGTGAATCTTTTCTTACACATGTCACAAGAATAAGGTTGCTTCACAGTATGTTTGCGTAGATGACAATTCAAGTAACCATGCTTTGCGAATCTTTTCTTACACAGATGACAAGAATATGGACGCTCCCCACTATGAATGTGGAGATGACGATTCAAGCCACTGCGATCTGAAAATCTTTTCTTACACAGGTTACAAGAATATGGACGCACCCCACTATGAATGCGAAGATGTCGATTCAAGGTACTGCTATTTGTGAATCTTTCATTACACACCTTACAAGAAAAAGGACGCTCACCAGTATGAACACGTAAGTGAACCTTGAATATACTTTGACATCTAAATGATTTCTTACATATGCTACATACACAAGAACATTTGGGTCTACGTTTTCTTGCACTGGTGTCCTCAGTAACTGAGCTGTTATCAATATCATGAGGATACTGTACATCACTTACACACTCTTCTGGTTTAACACAACTATTCTGTGGTTCAGACATATGCAGTCTGACGTCTGGATGTGACTTCTGCATCTTCAGCAACACAACCTCTCTGGAAAAAGTAATGAACAGTTGCTCACCGCCACACTGACTTATGTATAAATGAATCTATTATTGTAGGACAGTGTGAAGACAAAATAAATAGGATGTGAATAATTTGTTGGTGCACACCATGCACACACAGATGCAAAAATTATATACATCTACACACGCACGCACGCACCCATGCATGTACAGAGTTCTCTAAACAAACATGCTGTTCAAATTATAAGGCCCAGACTGCACACTGTTAGAGACCAAATATACACAATTAAACAAAGGGTGTTCACATACAGCACATCTGAGAAATATGCATCATGGAAACAATACCAGTGACAGATTTGTGAAAAATATCCTGCACAAAAAACGACGTATAAAGGAAAATGAGACCAGTGGAAAAATCTCTGAGTCACCCGTTCAGTGCCAGATAAAGAGAAGGCCAAAGTCTTCAGCTTTACTGACATAAGGCATGGCCTACATTAAGCTTTACCCTACTAATGTGAGTATTTACATTCTAGCACATGATTTATAACAAATATGATTTTTCTACAAAAAAAAGACAAAATTATGAAATTAGCAACATTTTGTGGAAAATAAAACAGAGATTATGCAGCATGTATTAAAAACACAGAAAATATCCTTTTTGCCTACATACAAAAAATGAATCTCTAGGGGGATTTCCAAACTTGTGTATACATCACGCTGGTCTTTATAAAAGGTTAAGCACAAATGTGAACAACCAAACATACAAGTACCAGTACTCTGAAAGCCCTCATTCAGCTCATGCACTTCCTTTGCTTCAGAAAACTGAAAACTGGTGTGCAGGGACAGGGCACAGTAAAACAGGGATCATGCTATTTACAGACAGGAGGAAAAAAAAAAGTTCCGACCACTAACTATATTGGATTCATTGTCACACCACTTCTCACAGAATAAATAAATGTGAAAAAATATGGTTATTTCATGCAGGACACTGCCATGACACACACACAGCGAATTTCTCAGTTATTGCACTGCAAAAGCTATTCAGCACCATGGCTGATAACTCATGGAATGTTGCCCTCTTGATCTCCAGATCTGAATTTCTAACATTATTATTTGTCAGCTACATTAAAAGTGTTCACATGAACAATTCACAATCTGTGCAAGAACTGAGAGAACAGATGTAAACACAAACTGCTATTTATTCAAGGTAACATGTCTTCTTTCAACAAATATTGTCAGCATGTCTCAGTCCTTCTAAGAAATTGAGAGGTCAGCAGTTTGACACCATCACATGCATTAAAGTAAAGGTGAAATGCAGGGGCAGAAATGACTTGGTTTCCCCTGTGGTTGGAGGCTTTCTATGCACTCATGCTTTACGATAGCTGCAGGAATCAAGGATATGATACTAAATGGTAACTGCAATATTCCAAAAGCATGATCGCAGAACACTCACCATGCTCGTCTGGAGACTAGGAAATATATCTTCAGCACGACGCAGTGCAATCTTGGGCACACTTGTTGCTAAGGAATGCAGTGTCCTTAGTAACCTCGCAAGATGTTACTCAATCATGATGATTCTTATAAATTATATTGTCTAAATCTGAATGCACAGAATGTGTATCATTTCAGATATCTGCCTATCACCTGAAGACAAACAACTATGTCACTATGTCAGCAAAATATTTTGCCAATGAAGATATTTCAAATGTTCAACACAATACTTCAAATGTGGTATTTAACAGTTACACATGTTCTGGTATAAGTGTAATTGTCTCACACAGCCTGAAGGAAGTGGAAAATTCCCTCAATAGAAAAAGTAAAAATTCTAACCTCTGGGCACAATTCTTATCACACACAACTTGTAACAGCAGAGCTCATCATTTTTCACTACTACTGGGGTTCCACTACAAAACTACGTATACAATGTATATATCCTCCTCTCCCCCAAATCAAAGGGTAAGAGTTCCACATAATAGTATTACAATTAACATACTACTGGAACTCATAAGGCATTCCGTATAAATGAATACGGTACAGACTGGGCTATCTTGAATTCCATTCCTGGTGTGGAAAAAGGAGACTTGACTCTTTGCCAAAGGGTGCAGAACAGGTCTGTGGCTCACATGCCTTGCAGGTCTAAATTATGAACTCTTCTTTCTCTGGTGACCAAACAGCTAGGGTATAAAAATCACCACACAATGCCATCTAATGTCAAGTTTAAAAATGAAACTCTATCTCTGTTCCATCTATATGCCTTCATGATTTTGTCAGCGTCAACCTTTGTAACACGCTAACACAACAATCACGCATGTCAAACCATGAATGAATGTCAATACAAGCACAGAAATTCAAACCCAGGTTGTCCCATAAAAGACAGGACTAATTAATACCATTCCTCTGCAGGGAAGACCCCGCACATAATCGGATCACATAAACAAAGTGAAAATGCAGATCCGTATACAAATGTGACAGTGAAAAAAAGGCACACAAACTACACAGGAAGTAACTAGGTTTATCATTAGAAACAATATATTTTACAATGAATATACTTCCCAAATATTTCAAGGCAAGAATTATACACACTGTTTTAAAACTATTGACCATTTACTGACTTTCTATGGTCTAGAACATACAACAAGTATAATGAATAAGGTGTGCCATTCATGATGATCCCAGGATTGAAATGTGCTGGGCCACAAGCTGAGTGAGCAGCAAGTACTAATTTTGTACTGCATGATTAATACAGTAATTAACTACAAAAATATACAGAATGAGGCAGGATATTAAAAGTGGTACCTACATTTTGGACACACTGACAAGCAGTCTTAACCGTTCTGAATTTGCAAACTTAAAAGAAGGAAAACCAACTGCCTAAGTCATTGTCTGACACAAGTGGTATTGCATTTTGTCTGGAGCATGATGGCCACTATACCCTTCTTTGTGAGAAATGAGAACAAATGAAGCAGAAACACAACTACATTCAGCAGAGAAACTGTCAATTTCTATGCAGCTCTAATGTCATTATTACTTTCTTACCGATAACACAAATTTACATATATAATAGAGAGGAATCGTAAAAATTTCACTGAACTGTTGTAGATACATACATACATGACTTACATCATGTTCCCATTTAAATACAAAATTCTTTATGGGTAACACTGATCACAGGAACTCACCAATTTCAAAACTGCACAAATCATGCCACTGCCAAGCTAAAGAAATGCTTTATAGCAAATAAGCTTACATTAAATTGTAACACACTCTATGAAATTTGCCAAAAATGACAAAACATGTTCCAACCTAAGACATTACGAAGCTCACGTTAAAGCATACGACTTCAACTGAACAAACCTTTTGTCCGTGCACTCCTGTGTTCATATAGGGGCTTCAGCAACTCTCAATAACCGAACCGTCATAAAGTGCTGCTTACAGGCAGCCATTTTGAAATACTGTACGGGCGGTGGTCTTCGCAAGTGATTCCCACACTGTGAGCCGCGGGGCCTCGGGGAGCCGCAGAATATTCCACATTTCTCTCTTTTTGTGTGTATTATTCTTTCAAACGGCCACTAAGTTGTTACGACATACGTACTTATTAACTTGTTTGGACCTAACTACTTAATAATCATTACTGTTACGTATCTATTTTGGCCTACGGGCGCCGTGAAACGCGAAATTTTGTGAACCACTGGTATTCGCAATTACTTGCGGTTCGTCTGGCCACTGGAACCGGTCTCATCTACTTACGCTTTCAACGTCAAGCAGAGCTACATGCTATTAATAATCGACTTGCAACAGATCATGACACGAACAACAGACTACAAAGGAAACACACCACTCAAGACAACACTTTAACGCCGCACCAACTGGAAGCTCGTAATTTAAAAAAACATGCCCTCAAAATGGACGTTTCTCATCATACTCACATCTAGCCAACTTTCCCCCTTGAATTGGAACTACATTTCTGCCGCCACCACAATGTACTGTTCATCCCCACGCTTACCTCCATAGCACCAAAAACAATTCCCATCAATGCAAGCGCTATTAATTGCAGTCGGTGTTCAAACGAAATAGCAGATATCGAAATGACACATAGCAAGGACCATCTAAACGGAATTTGCGCCATTCCAGTTTCTTTCGTTGTGTACACGAGGACATTGGCGGCCCTATCACATCCTCGAGTCAATTGATCGCAGGGATTAAATAATGACGCTGAGAACAAAGTGGGTAGGTTCTACATTCTCATAAAACGGCAACTGTATCATACACGGAACGAATTTACGTCTTCTGCTATGTTAAGCTGGGTTGCTGGGCTGACACAACCCTCCGATTCGATAGAGAAATAGAAACGTCTGTTTCTCTTAACACCACACCACATCATCATCCCAGAAGACCAGAAACGTCACATCCCGAAACTCCTACTGTGTTACACAGCAGTTCTCCTTGCATTAAAACTTCAACCATACACTGTAACATAAAATCTGAAAGATGTGACTATACGATACCTGACACTGATAAAGTTAGTGACAAACGGCAGAATTAACAACATTTTACGCACTCATTAATAATATAATGATTTAACTGCTACCGGTGCTGTATATTACACAGCTGACTATAGCAGCAAACCAGGATGACTACGATCAGCATACAGAAGGTGAGAATTCCAAGTCTTCAGGTCTACAGGCAGCCTAATCAAACGCACCCATCCGTTACGGATGGATATTCGGTCTATACTTCCTATTCTACATCTTGCATCACACATCGAAGCACAGAGCAAGTTTTGTAAATTATCTACAAAACATGTGGTCAGATCACTACAGCATGTAACTGGCGCGTATTACTTAACCCTCCCGCCTGTAGCAAACCCTACTATAATGAGCAACGCCATATATCAAGCTGCCAAATCAATAACCTACTCCCGAAGACGAGTGGTCCGATAACAGCGGTGGATTACGAAAAACCATACCACGACCCATGACAATAAGAAATCCGCACTATCTTAATCATGATTGCCCTCACTTTGTGCACAGAGCACTTCCGATGAAGATGCTGAACATCCCGCTTCACGTTCAGTGAAACTACCACACAAAAAGGCCTAACGCATCGATCAGGCTGTGCACAAGATATGTGGGCGCTCCGAACAAGCTGATAATTTGGCGCCACTTCAAATCGGTGTTAAAATATTTTGGCCACGTCAGACCTGGCAAAATGGAGGAAAGGACGCGCGCTTCAATTGCGGAAACTTTCAAAGAAATTATATGAGGTGTCGAAACCTGACTTTACTAGCATCATATTTCCGACTTTTTTCAGTGAAACCACTATGCCCGAGGGGCGAGGAAGAGGAGACCGGCCGGCCGATGCCTCAATCCGGCTCTAGGCCGGAAGTTTCAAGCGGGAAAGTTTGTTCAGCACACACAGGCCAGGTCGAATGAGCCAAACACCAGCCCAACACGAGTTCTCGCACGCATACTAGACTTCCATTAGCAGTCCCTAGGGCGAACGTTTAGTGTCTAGCACGTGAGGTAACATTTCAGTTTCTGTTATATTTACAAAAGCCCATTTAAATAGCGGGAGATGTGATGCCGTAGTCTGTTACTTGGTCTTCTAACGATACGAGGTTCCCGTTAGAGGCAAGAGACTTTCTATCTGTAACGTCCACACTGGGGCTCACACAGCCCCCTGAACTTATGAATATTGGGGATACCGTCTCGAGCACAAACCGCTTAGATGTGAATTTAAATACTTAAAATACATCCAGTACCGAGGTTAAGAATGAGTGGAGCTAAAAGTCTCCCGACATAGTTCATTGCTCGGACAAGGATAATTTTTCTCTCTCCACTTTACGTTGTTCAGCTTTGAGGTTATGTTACTTACACGTCCCAATGCAAAGCATAGAACGTACAACACAACACTTCTTCCAGTAAGAATTAAAATACCTATCGGTCTGGCCGTTGTTGCTGCCACCTGCGGCTGCCAGTGAAAACAAGGTTAATCAGATTCCCAGCAGCATACACCTAACTTTTTTATTCTCTAATATTTATCACAGCTGAAGTGAAACGTCCTTGTTCGGAGCAACATTAGAGGGGGGCTGCTGGTATTCTCAATATCAATTCACCCAGCTGTTACTGCTCCTGCTGCTGCTGCTACTACTACTACTACTACTACTACTACTACTACTACTACCACCACCACTACTACTACTACTACTGCTGCTGCTGCTGCTGCCACTGCTGCTGATAATGATGTAATGGTGATGATCCAAGGCTGCAAAGATCTGCAGGTTTATAGGAGATCCTTCAAATGCTAGTTCACACATGACTGCCCACTGACATGTGACACCATGGCATACAGTTATAAAAAACAGACATTTAAGTCAGTCATGACAGTCATTATGCTGCTCTAGGCCCAGACTTTTAGGATGAAAGTATGGCCCCTGCATCTGA